>CM061055.1:4800036-4870196 GCA_030762865.1 Paraleonurus japonicus | reverse complement strand
TTTAAATACAAAAACAAGATACCCTCTAGTGATAATCTAGAAGGGGGGGGATGAATAGATTATCAAAACTTTTGCAAGTTTAGATGATCTATTAACTCCTAACTCAGATTTACAGCGGAAACAAATTTTGTTTAAACTCAATTCAATTAGGATCTAAAGCCTTTTCAGATATCAATTTGTTGTCAAGAAATAATCAGTGAAAACAAGTAAATAAGCAGTAAGAAGAAATAACACCAGATTTATAGTGGTTCGGATCAAACGATCCTACGTCCACTCTCCTTCTTCAAATCTTGAAGAAGGGCCTTCACTTACTTACTTTCTTCTTTCTTGCTACCTTACTTACAATGATGAATCTTCAGCCTTACAATGAATCTCCCTAACTTCTGAATATCTATGGCTTGAAGATCTAATGGAAAAAAAAATGTTCTGTAAACACTAAGAACTGAAAAACGCATAAAACGTTCTTGAATGTGTGTAATTCTTTGTTGCTTGTGTATACAAAGTATGATGAAGAGTGCTAAGTGTCAAAGTTAATTCTAAATAGATTTCTATTCCTATTTATAGAGAACTTCTCTTAGCAGTTGTAACTTCCTTGAATTCAGTTTGTTGAAAGTTGTAACTGATTAACTAATTCTTGAAACTGCTTCTTAATTAATTGGTTTATCGATTCTTGAATTTAACTAACTCTTCTAGCTTGTCGATTCTTTGCCCTGTCTTGAATCTCCACCTTGTCTCGATTTTCTACTCTGTCTTGAATCTCCACCTTGTATCGATTTTCTACTCTGTCGATTCTCTATCTCGATCTTCTACCTAAATCTCGGTTCCATCATCGTGCATTTTCTGTTCTTGTCTTTATCTGACTTCTTTCAAAAACAACCCTATCTTATTTCTATACTTAGTCTATAAAGTTTTTATTACATCAGCTGACTATACATTGTCTTCAGCTGGTCATCTTACTTTACACTTTTAACACATCAAAACTAAATACAAATTTCTTTTCCTAACAATAATTCTTTGAACCTTAAAAAATCCCAAGTGAATTTTTAGATTCACTTGATCGAAATCAGGGCCCTCTCTGGGCCTTCAAAGTTTAAGTGAATTTTCCGATTCACTTAAATAGAATCCGGGCTCTATCGGAGCCTTTTAATTTTTAAGGTCAATTCCTTGAACCTTAAAAAAATCCCAAGTGAATTTTCAGATTCACTTGATCGAAATCAGGGCCCTCTCTGGGCCTTCAAAGTTTAAGTGAATTTTCCGATTCACTTAAATAGAATCCGGGCTCTATCGGAGCCTTTTAATTTTTAAGGTCAATTCTTTGAACCTTAAAAAAATCCCAAGTGAATTTTCAGATTCACTAAATTATCTTATCATCCTCGTATTTGTTTGTATCATACATTCGATTAACATCCATATGAGATACACTCCTTCTTCATGAAGTAAACAATCGATGTAAACTGAAAAAGAAATTTTTATTAATTGAAATGCCCTATTGACAAAGTCAACATAGACCCCAAAGAGCCTAAGCCAGCCTCCTTAAAAAACCTCCTATGGTAAAACCCTGTGGAAAACCCATAGGAGGGGAAAAAAGAGTACTAGTAGGGTTGCAGTACCATAGTTCAAAATAGAAAACAACTATGAAATCAACAATAAAGCAATAATGATAACAAGAAGTGCTCCTAAACGAAGAACCTCTTCAGATTGGCGACATTCCAGGGCCGTATCACGGGTGTCCCATCTATTTCTTCCAGAACATATGCTCCCCCGGGCAACACTTGTACGACCCGATAAGGTCCCTCCCAGTTGGGTTCCAGCTTTTTTACCGGCTTCAAAGCATCGGCTCTTCTCAATACTAAGTCTCCCTTCTCGAAGGTTCTAGGAACCACTCTTCTATTGTATGCCGCTTTGATTCTAGCTTTATATCTCTCAGCTCTTACTCTAGCAATCTCTCTTTCTTCCTCAAGTAGGTCCAAGTTCTCCTTCATCAAATTCTGGTTTACCTGCTCATTAAAGTGCTCAACTCGATGGGAACTCATCCCTATTTCTGCAGGGAGCACAGCGTCAACTCCATAAACTAGCCGAAAAGGAGACTCACCTGTTGCCGCTCTTGAGGTAGTTCTATAGGCCCATAGAACCGAGTCTAGTTCATCAACCCATGCTCCCCCAACTCTCTCTAATCGTGTTTTAATCCCACTGACCACGATCCTGTTAGTGACTTTAACCTGGCCATTCGCCTGAGGGTGTGCTACCGAAGTGAATTTCTAGCGGATCTTTAGGGCCCTACACCATTCCTGGACCTTTTCGCCATTGAACTGAGTCCCATTATCTGACACAAGTATCCGGGGAACTCCAAACCTGCAGCATATAAACTTCCATAGAAATTTTATCACATTCTGCTCGTCAATTTTAGCCAAGGGAGCTGCCTCGACCCATTTGCTAAAGTAATCCACCGCCACGATCAGGAACTTTCGATGGCCTCGAGCTAGAGGGAAAGGTCCTACCAGGTCCATCCCCCATTTAGCAAAAGGGCATGGGGCATACATAGCCCCCATCTCCTCAGCAGGGAGGTGTATCAACGGGCCATGCTTTTGACATCTTTCGCACCTCTTCACTAGGTCCTTTGCATCTTCATTCATAGTTGGCCAGAAGTATCCAGCTCTTAAGGTCCTTCTTGCCAGTGCCCGAGCTCCTGTATGGTCCGCTGCACATCCCTCATGCATCTCTTTTAACACATGCCTTCCTTCCCTGCTAGATAAACATCTTAGATATGGACATGTGAAAGATCGTTTATATAACTGATCACCAATTATACAGAATCTGATTCTAAATTGCTTATCTCTCCGAGACCCAATCGCAGGGTCCTGAGTTAGAGCTTTCCAGATTTCGCTTCTCCAATCTGCCGCGTCATCAATAGCTCCCACTATAGGCTCTGTAGCTTCTCTTTCGGCCGTAACCAAAGTTATCTTGCTCGATCCTCCTATTGGTGAGGAACTAGCGAGTTTTGCCAATCCATCCGCTTTCATATTCTCTTCTCTAGGAATCTGTTGGACCTCGAACCGATGGAACCTGCTCTCCAGCTCCCTAACTCGGTCTTTATATGCTATCATCTAAGGGTCCTTAGCCTCACAGTCCCCGTTCACCTGCTGGAACACTAACTGAGAGTCATAAAATATGATGATACCTTGAGCTCCCAATTCTGCTGCCATCTCCGCCCCTCTGATCAGTGCCTCATACTCCGCCCCATTATTAGAGGTCTGGAACTGGAACTTGACAGCCACCTGGGTTTCTAATCCTCGGGGATCAATTATCACAATGCTTGCTCCGGAACCCGCCAATGTTGTTGATCCATCCACATAGAGCTTCCAGAGTGCAATCTCCTCCGGCCGTGTAGCCTCCTGAATGAAGTCCGATAAGGCCTGTGCCTTAATGGCCTTTCTGGGTTCAAACTCCACTTGGTATTCACTCAATTCAATGGCCCATTTCACCATCCTTCCAGATAGGTCAGCGCGAGCTATCACCTGCTTCAATGGATAGTTAGTCCTAACAACAATCTTATGTGATAAAAAATAGGGCCTCAATCTCCTGGCGGTAATCATAACTGCCAAAGCTGCCCTCTCGATCTCGGAGTACCTACTTTCTACCTCCTGGATAAGCTTAGTCACATAGTACACTGACTTCTGCTCAGGACTTTTTTCCTTTATCAGTACTGTGCTCAACGAGTGCTCCCCCACAGATAAATATAAATACAGGATATCACCTGGTAAGGGCTTTGTGAGTGTCGGGAGCTGAGCTAAATGGGTTTTTAGCTCCTCGAAGGCCTCCAAGCATCGCTCGTCCAAAGTGAATTTAGACCCCTTTCTGAGGATGCGAAAGAACTGATAACTCCTCTCGGCTGATCTGGCTATGAATCGGCTCAGGGCTGTAATCCTCCCATTCAGCTTCTGGAGCTCCTTCAAGGTCCTGGGGGGCTGCATGTTCAACACTGCCTGCACCTTCTCCGGATTCACCTCTATTCCTCTTTGGTTCACCATGTATCCGAGAAATTTACCTGCTTTAACTCCAAAAGAGCATTTAGCAGGATTTAACATGATTCCATTTCTCCGAATTACCTTGAAGAATTCATCTAAGTCAGCCACGTGCTCCGGGGCTTTCTGGCTTTTTACCAGCATATCATCCACATATACCTCCACATTCCTACATATCTGCTCCCGAAATACTTTATCCACCATACGCTGATAGGTAGCTCCTGCATTGATCAGTCCGAAGGGCATCTTCACATAACCAAAAGTTCCACAAGGTACGATAAAACTAACCTTTGGGATATCTCCCGGATACAGTTGTATCTGATGATATCCTTGATATGCGTCCATCATGCTAAGCAGCTCGAACCCGGCTGTGGAGTCCACCAATTGATCAATTCTCGGTAATGGGTAGTGATCCTTAGGGCATGCTTTATTCAGATCCCGAAAATCAATACACATCCTCCACCTGCCACCCCCCTTTGGAACCAGAATGGCGTTAGATAGCCAGTCTGGGAACTCGATCTTCTTCACCTGCCCTGCATTAAGGAGCTTCTCTACTTCTCCTCTGATGATTAGGTCATTTTCAGCTCCGAAGTGCCAAAGTTTTTGCTTCACCGGCCTTACTTTAGGATCTGCGTTGAGATAGTGCATCGCCACCTCAGGTGGTATCCCCTTCATATCTATAGGTGAGAAAGCAAATAGGTCAGCATTTTCTCTTATCAAACGTATTACCTCTTCGGCGACTTGGTGCTCCATCTGAGTCCCAATTCTGGTGGTAAACCCCGTTTTATTAGGGAATATCTCCACCGGCATTAACTCCCCCTTCGCTTGAATCTTCGAGGTCCCTTCCCCTTCTTCCCGGTGGACCTTGCATCTTTTCTGCTCCGGGTCAGATCCTCGGGCTCTGTTAAGCCGGTTAAAGTGCGCTTTATCAGCCAGTTTTACGGAGTCTACATAGCACCTTCGAGACTGGAACTGGTCCCCTTTTACTTCTCCCACTTGATCCTCCATCGGGAACTTCATCTTCATATGGTAAGTGGATACTACAGCCTGGAAAGTATTTAGAATTGGTCTTCCAAAGATCACGTTATATGAAGATGGCACGTCTACGATCAGGAATGTCCCCATCATGATCTTCCTTCGAGGAGGAGTACCTAGGCCCACCTGCAACATCACCTATCCTAGTGGCTGAATAGCTCCTCCAGTGAATCCGTATAGAGCTGTATCAACGGGCTCCAATCTCACGTTCAAGTTCATCCTCTTCAAGCAGTCCAGGAACATAATGTCCACTGAGCTTCCTGTATCCACAAAAATACGTGCCACATCATATCCAGCAATATCAGTAGTAATTACCAAGGCATCACTATGAGGTTCCTGAGCTTCTCCACCATCCTCTGGCCCGAAGTGGATGCGGGGGGTGGTTGTCACCCGCCCTATCTCCTTTATATCAGACCTTCGTCCCGCCTGCAAAGCCCTAACAGAGGCCTTCCTTGCTCTGAACGAGTCTCTTTCAGCGGGGCCCCCCATTATCATCTGGATAGCACCTCTCTTGGGTGGTGGTTGCTCCTCCGGGTGGTCTCGCGAGCCTCGGTGCTTGTCTTCTATTTTTTCTTCAGACTCCTTCCTTTTGAATCTCCGTGGGCCCTGTCGGTCCCTATAGATAAATTTCTTCAGGTGCCCAGCCTGTATCAGCCTTTCAATTTCATCCTTCAAGTGAAAACATTGGTTAGTATCATGACCATACTCATTATGAAAACGACAAAACCTGTCCTCTTTAGGCTTTAAAGGTCCCCTTGACCTTGACCAGGGGAACTTCATCTCCGGATGATCTGCCGCTACGTCTAGGACCTCTACAGGTTCTATCTTTAAGGGTGTATACTTTTCAAACCTACTTCGGGATCGTAACCGCCCTGGTGTGGTTGTTGCTGGGGCTGTATCTTTAGTTTCAGTCCCCTTCTTCTTTAGGTCTCCTATCAGCGGCTTGACCTCATTTCTCTTGGCCTTCCTCACCTCCTCTAAGGTCACATACTTTTCAGCTCTCCGCAGCAGCTCATCGAACGTGTCTACAGGCTTCTTTGCCAACGAGGAGAATAGGTCCCCATCACGTAAACCGTTAGTTAAAGCATTAATTTTTTACCTTTGTTGGCGCGGAGGGCACCTCCAAGGCAGCTTGATTGAACCTTTTCAGGAAGGCCCGCAAGCTCTCTTTCTCTCCTTGTTGCATGTTGAACAACGTTAGCATCGTCCTGGGCTGTCTCCGGGCACTGGCAAACTGATGTAAAAATAGGTCGCTAAATTCTTCAAACGAGTTGATAGTGTTGGGTCCCAATTGGCTAAACCATTGCTGAGCAGCCTTAGCCAACGTAGTCAGGAAGACCCTGCACTTGACCCCCTCACTGTAGCGGTGTAGGAGAGCTGAATTCTCGAATCGTACCAGGTGCTCATAGGGATCAGATGTCCCATCATACTCGTAATTCAGAGGTTTGAAGTTTTGAGGTAGCTCGTCCTGCAAAATCTCATTAGAAAACTGAGAACCCGACACAGGTCCAGAATTACTAACCCGAGCATTCATCTGCTTCCTCATACTGTCAATTTGCCTCTGGAGAACCGAAAATTGGCCTCCATCATTCCTAGGATGAGAATCACCCTTACCTTCTACTGCCTCTTCAACATTCATTCTCTCCTGTGGGATATTCCGTAATATCTCCACCTCCGACTCTTTCGGGGGCTGTCCCGAAATCACCTCCTCTTCCTCTGCGGGCTTCTGGGCCCTTGCTCTGTCCCTTCCATCAGATCTACGCGCCTGAGATGACACCAGCACTGATTCTCTGTTAACCTCTTTCTCATTTCCTTCCAGGGGCATAGGGAATTGGACTCCTTCTCTAAGGATAGCTTCCAGCATGGTCCTTACTGTAGCATCAATTTGTTCCTTGAAAGCTACCGGTATCTCCGGAGCCGTGGGGTCTTGTGAAATAGCAACTCCTATGCCAGGAATCACTACTAGCACAGGACCTTCGCCTTGTACCACGGGAGATGGAGCAGGTGGTTCCTCCCTGCTTGCTCCCGATCTGCCTGGAGCCTGATTTGCCCTCGGAGTCACCCTTGCTTCCTCCATTTGTGCATTGGGTGTAGGGGGATCCGACTGAGCCCTTTCGGTACCCATGCCTACAGTCACAGCAGTGCGAGATGCCACCACCTCCTTCCTTGCCATCGTTCCAGCCGCAGGAGGCGGAAAAAAGGACAGCCAAAGATGGTCGGCCTCTTCCGCTACCATCCTTCCTTGATTCATCTTGTCCTCCAGCCATAGTAATCACAATTATAAAGGAAACTCACGTCTTAGACCCAAGCTTCCCACAGACGGTGCCACTTGATGCGTGCAATAAAGTCACGCTAACAAGAATCGAACCCCGTACCTGAGATTTGCGAAATCACTCCTTGAACACGTGCCAAAATCGTGCAATCCGAACCCGTACCCGAGCTCCGAATACCTGCAAAATACGCCGGAGAGGTCCCCGGCGTAGGGACTCCGACGCTCAAGTCAGTGATCGGAAAGAGTGTAAAAGGAGGACCCTAAATACCCGGTTAGGGACCTTTGGGAGCTAATATGAACTAGCTGAATAGATGTTAATGGAGATAGTTTAACGTGCTCAAAGTGTGATAAGGATATCAGTGAATTCGTACCTTCTTCTCCATAGGGATCATACATAAATAGTACCTAGAAGTGGACGGTTGTCACCACCCTCCGATGAAGCTCTCCACTCTTCATCGTGTTCCTCCCACGTTCACGTCCATCCTCCATGTCCTCTTCCTTATTCCCCAGAATATTCCTTTTCAGATCTTTCTTGATACTCTCTTCGGGCCCTCTTTGACCGAGTCTTGGCTTATTACTTAATTAACTCCTTATCCCAGCGGTTTATCCTAACCGTCAGCCCCTTTTCTTGATACTTATCCTAACTACCAGCGATATTCCTGTTAATCTGATCCCACACCGCATTCGGGGCTTACTCATAGACTTATCCAGCTCTGGACTCCTTTTTGGGCGCTTGTTGGGCCCTAACCCATCTTCCGGTTTTATACCCTGATTTGGGCCAGTCTTGGCCCGTAACCTATTTGTGCCATATCAATATATATATATGCTATTTAATATACCCTCTCTTTCCCTTTAAATGTAATATTTTACGAATGACACAAATTTTAATAGAAATAATATTTTATTGTAAAGTTATTGATTAAAAGTGTAAAAAAAATAATAAGATAAAAAAATGTAGAAAAGGTAAAAAGGTAGAAAAAGACTGTAAATAAAGTAAAAAGGTAGAATATTTAGTTTATTATAAATGTGGGTCATAATTTTTTTAAAAAAAATTAAGTATTAAGTAGTATACTCGAAATGATAAAATATTAAATTTAAAGAGAAATTGAGGGAGTAGGACTGCAGGAGATCGTGTTTATACATGATGTTAACAATAAATTGTACCTTGTATCTCACGTGATATAGCAAGCTTGTACATATAATAATATATAAAAATAAAAAATAATAAAAAAAACCCCAATTATGACATTCATTTTCTTCCATTTCACACCTTGGAACGTACTAGATAAACGCGCTTTCACATTCTTAACTCAAAATGACTAGGGAGAAGAAAGATTTAGGGTACTCCCAGGAACTGATCCAGTGGAAATGGGGTGGGGCCTATATCTTCAGAGGATTAGAGCATGTGGCTATGAACCACGATGTCAGGGGTTCAAAACCCTCCTCGCCCACAACCGGCAAAAAAGGTATTGATTAATTAATATCGCGCTTCGTTATGAGTTAAAAATATTCTAATTGAAACCTAACCCTAACAATTGCATCCACCTATATAAATTCCAAAGTTTGGGATATATATTTATTCAAAATATTTTATGAACTAAGATGGATGAATAATAAATAGGCAGGATATTTTATCATTAGAAAATACATGTATAAATTCAGAAATTGAAACCCAGAGTATTTTGGACCCAAACTGCTCTTATTGTTATTACGAAATGGGCCTATTTACGAGTAGGCCAATCTAAAAGTGGGCTTCTGGCCCATAATCCAGCCCACTTATTTAATCATCAGAGTTGCTTGCAGCTGTTCACATTTACAGGCCCATTTATAAATTCTTAATGCCAAGAAAATGCCCTTCAATCGTTACTTTACTTAATCAACAGTCAGACGTATATTCATTTTAAAAGGATTAAAGAATGGACTAGGCCTATAGTAAAGCATATTCAGAGTATTAATTAATGTCATTATATTTATTCAATAATAATATTATTTTATAAATTAATATAATTTGATATTGTAATATTAATTTATAAAAAAAATGATATTAATAAATGAATATAATAATATCAATATCATAAAGTGAACAAGTTTCAAAGAAGTGTGTGATAAAAAAATACTTTTAAAAAGTACTCTCTTGGCCCATTTTGTTTGTCTTTCTAAGTTTCAAGAGAAGAATTTTTATTCCAAATAATTATAATTGTGCACTAGTTTAGGAAAATTAAATATTTTGTATGATAGTATTCATTGAATGAATATATTTATTACTATTTAATAATTTAATTAATTCGTTTAAACGATAAATAAATGAATCTCTAGGCGGAAAATTGATGACATGACTAGCGATATTCAGCAATAGGATGTAGGCGGATATTGTCATATCTCTTTCATTTAGTATGTACTAGCGCGATGCCCACGTATTACGCGGTTTTTTTAATTATTCATATAAATTATTTTTAAAATTATAGTAGTATTTATAATTTTCAATTAAAAATTAATTTATAATTACTTTAAATTTTTAGTATAATTAATACACATATGAATATTCATACACTAATTATTGTATTATGTAAATTATTAGTTACTGTGATTAAAAAAAATTAGGTTAGAGAGCAAAAAAAAATATATATATATATATATATATATATATTAATGTAATTTAAGATATATATCATCTAATAAATTCATGGGTATGATAATTCATGTATTTTTGTAACTCTATATAATAAGAAGTAAAGAAGAATATCATATTGTAAAGAAAGAAGAAACATATATAGAATAAAATTATATTTTAAATGTAAAAAAATATGGAGTATTTTTTAAAATTAAGCAGATAAAATTTTATTGTGTTCTTAAGTTAACTTCGCTTATATGTCAAATACTAAAACATAAATTGACATGATTTTCTTAAATATATTGAGATAAAACACATGTTAATATAATCACAATAAAATGTTTAATACACATTTATAGATTTAAGTTAAATATAATAATATAAATTGATGTGTGAGTTAGATTTAAAATTAAGATTAATTGCAAAAAGTATTCAATAATAGTTATACAAATGTTTTAAGGATTTGTAACTTAGTATAGTTGTCATATAACATAAAAATTATTCAAGAGGTGTAAGGTTCAAATCTTTGTTATTATATTTTTTTAAAAAATGAATTTAATATTATACATATTTAACACAAACCAGTAAAATATTAGCACATCATTACAATATAATTTAAACTTCATGAGAATGCAACATATCAGCCAAATCAATCTCGAGACAACACATCATCAAAAGTAAACTCTCTATTAGTATAATAATTTTTTACAGCAAATTTATATTCATTAACGACAACAATTTATATCAGAAAGTGATGCAGCGAAAACGTATGATTTAAAGACAAACCACAAATAAAATAACATTAAATTAAATAATTTTTCGTCCAAAAGGATTACATCCTTGTTTTTCTTCATTCATCAGTCATCCACTTTGCAACTAAGAGGTTCCAACATTTAAATACAAAAATCAAAACACCTAATGGTCAAAGTCCACTATTTAGGGAATTAAACGAATAAAAGCTCATAAAATAAATGACAACTTCAACTTGACTCTCGTTTCTTCGTAACAATTATTCGTAGCATCGTCTCCATCAGAAAATTTCACGTGACTCGATTCAACAATAAAAATTAGAATAGATCGTAACATTTTTAACAAGATGATTTGCTAAAACATTGGCATCTTAGAACCCAAATATTTTCATTCTTGTTCTTTGTTTATACAAAGTATTTTAGCTTAATTATTTTAAAAACCCGTGTAGTACATGTGATCTACACTAGCATGCGTAGATAGAAACACATAATATATATGATTAATTGTCTAAAGAAAATAGATATGATGATGATGAAATAAGATTTTGTGAGCACATAAACTAAGAAAATAAGTATTTCAAATTTTTCTATTTTTTTTAATAGTTGGGTAAAAAAAAAATGGTATAAAGGGTAGATGAATGTATATTATTAGGATTAAAGTTAGGATAAAAAAGTGCAAGGATCAATGGATTAAATTAATTGACTATACTTAAATAAAGGGACGGATCCAGGATTTCGTCTCAAGGGGGGCGAAGAGTAAAGAGGAGGAAAATTTAATAATTCAAGGGGGGCGAAATGATAAAATATTAAAAATTTAAAGTATAAATAAAAAAAAATTAATACATATAATAGAAAAATTTTAAAGTCAAGGGGGCGACCGCCCCCCGCGCCCCCCCTAAATTCGTCCCTGCTTAAATAAAATATTTGATCAAATTATTAAAAGAAAAAGAAACACTATGTACTGCGTGCCTCAATCCGTCTAAAATATTTTAACAGATTTATGATACTATTTACTTCCACAATTACGATTAAAAAGTGTAAAGTGAGGATAAAATAATATTTTTTATTTTATTAGGGTGGGTAATAGAGAGAAGAAATTTAATTATAGTGAAAAATTAAGTGACATTATATGTAAATAAGAAAAAATTATAAAAATTTAATTTAAAAGAGTATAGTTATTTTTTAATATTTTGAGTATGAAAAAATAAAATTATAAAATTTATTTTTGAATTTTATTTAATCTCATTGTGACGGAGCGGGTATAAGATTTCCATAGATTCAGTATCACTACAATAGAATTGTAATCTTTGTTACAATAGAATTAATATGTGATCTACCCATATGGCTTACCCCATCTACCCAGAGAGTTAATAACAATTCTTAATTATAAAATAGCAACTTCTATAACAAATAAAATTAACTACCCTTAGATATATCTTGACAGTTACTCACTAAAAAAAATATGTGATCTGTAAATTAATTTTTTAGAATATTATTTTCTAAAAATAGTCAACTCATTGAAAAGTAGTAGAAGTATTATTCTTTTTTCTATTTCACGAAATATCACGAATTCCACACCGCCTCCTTCCTCATTTTTTTTTTTTCCTGGACTTAAATAGTTTTCTTTTTCCACAGTCCCAAAGGATCAACGATGCCATCCTTTTGACGACATATATGTCACTAAAAAATAGTGGCATAAGATATTTGAGAGACATAAAAAAAATTAAAATTATTTAAAAAAATAATACATTTAATGTAACATATATATTTTTTTAATAAATAATCCCTTTAATACGAAACAGAGAGTGTATATAATATTTATATTGACATAATTTTGACGACACATATTTTGTATGTTAAATAACATTTAACCTATTAACTCCAATTAATGACATCAGTACAGCTGGTATGTAGGTGTATATATTCCTATTCTTTCACCAATATCAAACCCCCTTCTTTGCTGCAATCAAATCAACAATGACAGTTCAAGTAATTTCCGAGAACAACTTTCACGACATCAATGGAAAAGAAATCGCTACTCCCTCATGCAAAAGGTACGTACATTTGCACATAAAGTCGCATTTTTCCACTTGTACTATCCTTGATATCTACCTTTATCATATACGTACAGATTGGACGGAAAGATTGCAATCGTCACAGGCGGAGCGAGGGGCATCGGCGAAGCCACCGCGCGGCTCTTCGTCGCCCACGGCGCCAAAGTAATAATCGCCGACGTCGAGGACTCACTCGGTACCTCAATCGCCGATTCCCTATCCCCAAACGTCACCTACATCCACTGTGACGTCACGTCGGAAGACCAAATTGAAACCCTAATTAAATCCACCGTTTCCAGCTACGGCAAAATCGACATCCTCTTCAGCAACGCCGGAATCCTCGGCGATCAGTCGAAACACAAGAGCATCCTCGACTTCGACGGCGACGAGTTTGACCAGATCATGCGGGTCAACGTCAGAGGGGCGGCGCTAGGGATGAAGCACGCCGCCCGCGCCATGATTGGACGTGGCGGGTGCATAATATGCACGGCGAGCGTGGCGGCGGTGGTCGGCGGGGTCGGGCCGCACGCTTACACGGCGTCGAAGCACGCGGTTGTGGGATTGGTGAAGAATGCGGCGTGTGAATTAGGGCGGTACGGCATACGGGTGAATTGCATTTCACCATTCGGTGTGGCGACGAGTATGCTGGTGAAGGCGTGGCGGAAGGGTGATGAGGACGGCGATGTAAGGGCGGAGGAGGTGGAGAAAATGGAGGAATTTGTGAGGAGTTTGGGAAATTTAAAAGGAGCGACACTTAGAACCAGAGATATAGCGGAGGCGGCGCTGTTTCTTGCTGCCGATGAATCCAAATACATCAGTGGTCATAATCTTGTTGTTGATGGAGGTGTTACTACGTCTAAGAATTTGGTTGGATTGTAGAATTTACTCAACGGCTTTTATATTATTTTTATTTCTCCTAAAATTTGCACTTACTGATCATGAATTATATTTTTGTAATTTACCCCCTATACTGATAGGGAGTTTGTTTTTGTTTAGGTGTCAATTTGTGGTGAGTTTTGCTTATGTGTCAATTTTTTGTGTTTTCACTACCACGTGTTATTTTGTTGTGAGGTGTCGATTATGGTGAGTCTTGCTTATGTGTCAATTTTCTTAAGAGTTTGAACCCATCACCTTTCATATAGTGATTATAATACTTACCAACTAAACTAATTCGTGCATATTTATTGATTTTGAAAACTTTTTCCTCTAACTATCGTCTATAAAGTGTACTACTCCAATTAAATATTTTACTGAGATAATCCAATATTTTTGAAACATTAATTGTGAGTATTTCGAACAAGTATATCCAATTATATATTAATATGAAGTTTAAAATATTTAACCGTATATTTTTAGTGAGTTTAGATGATGTGTCATTAATTTGAAAAATAATTTATGTGTTTAATTAGGAGTAAAGAATATAAAGAGTTTTGTATATTAATACGATTATGAGTCAATGTATAATTACTCACTTATACAATAATATTAACATATTGAGTAAATTATTAAAAAATAACCGACTCAATTAATTTACTTTATTTCATCCTAATAAATATATATATACACACATATATATATATATATATATATATAAATATTAGTATTATTAAAAAACTGAATATAATCATATATGATATTTATTTACGATATATATTATTCTAATATATATACGTCAATTATATAATTTTTTTTCTATTAATTATCCTTTTTTATTAACTGTAAAATAAATTTGAAACAAAATTTATAGTATATTTTCATATACTTATAATAATTATAATACTTAGAATGAATTATTATACAATTAATATTACCATTACTTAAATTTAATATTATAGTTATACAAAATTTTATATTTTATATATATATATATATATATATATATATATTATTACTTGATGGAAAACATAATATAGTAATACATTATAATATAAAATTTATTTAACGAACATACCGCGTAATACGCAGGGTCTCATCTAGTTATTATATATAACAAGGGAATTAATAAATACATAAATAAATTAAATAAAGAGTAGATAATTTTATATTTTGGCTAATTTCTTTTTTCTTTTTTCTTTTTAAAAAAAACACAATTGAATTGAATCACATATTTATGCCGATGTATATAATTAGCCATTTTATACAAATTTTTGTTTAAAATACGAGATAATTGATGTCTGTATTGAGAAATTTGTTTACTCTATATCAAACTTTATGTCCTAATTTTATCTTCTCGTTTTTCTTCTCTACTTGTCATGGTCTGAGAAAGAATTATCATGAGATTTTTTTTTTCTTGGAGCAGAGAGAATGATCATGATTTGTCCATCGACTACAATTCATACAAAAAGGTCAAAGAGAAACTACCTCATGTAGTTGTGTATGGAAGTAATAATTAAGTGTAGTTGGCCAAGATTCTGATTATTGTAGTTTAATTTATAACAATAAATTGTATGAGATGAATTTATTTACTTACAACATATGAAGTTTCAATTAATTAATTAATTATATTTTCAAAAAGAATATGTCCCAAATATATTAGTGGAGCACTTTCTTATATGAGAACATTTCATCCTATAGTGTCTCTTAATTCAGACTCTCTCAACGACATTAGGCAAAATAAAATCTGGCCTGTTGTTTTATTTTCATTTAATTTTTATTTTTCTCTAGAATGACTTTAAGCATGATAATATATTCGAATTCAATATGTTGACCATGGATACTTACTTCCTAAGTTGTTATAGACTTTATGGAGGTTCACATTGGTATGGAGAGTCTATATATTTTCTACTTTAGTTTCAATTTTAGAGTCACTCTCCAGCGAAGCAGTTTCATAGTATGAAACTGGTACCATTAGAATCACTCTCTGATACCGTTAGAATCATTCGCTGATACCATAACCATTTTATACTGTGATATTAGTTTATAAGTGTAATGGTATCACTAAATAAATGTTATGGTATCAGTAAATGATTCTAATGGTATTAATTTTATATTATGAAACTGCTTCACACAAGATTTTGTCTTTTATATTTTACTGTATTGATTTAATAAATAATATGGCATTTTACATTGTGCCATAAATATCAATAAACTGAAATAAAAATTGTAGCCAGTGTTCACCAAACTCCTTTTAGCTAGCTAATCATAAGCTTATGTAATAACATAGCCTGGCAGATGCAATGAGAGACATATCATGCCACATCTTGATTCTCTTTTTTGACAGGAAATATTCTCTCATGCATATAGCAAACTAGATATCAATTATCCTAGCTAGAGATTGCACACATTTTCTGGAAACTGTAAATAATTAATAAAGAGGGAAAGATCCGGATTGCAGATATGTTATGCATTGATTGGTTTTTAAAATAAATAAATTAATTAAAAGTGAGCTTCGGAAATTGCTGGCGTACCTTCTTCTCTTTTCATTACATGGCTCTATCGTCTAAGATTAATACAATCTTAATTTTAATATCAAATTTAGTATATGATTATGTAAATTGTATTGTAACGAGAAACACGATAACAGGGACAGCTCGATTACGTATCAGATTTGCTTGATTAAATAATCAAGAAGTCAGTTTTATTAATGTGAAACAAATTAAAAAGTAACCATGCATATCGTGCACAAGTGATTTATTCTAGTCAACCATCTGAATTGACATTAGTTGAGGCGGCAGTTTTAAATTTTTTTTTTTTAGTTGTGGCTGATTTTTTATTCTTTTATAATTTGTCGAAGTTGATTGTACTCTTTCAATCTGAGTTATTTTCATTGAAGGCATGATACGAAATTGAGATCTCCTAACTTATATACTGGAAGATGCTGTATATTGAAATATGTGACGATATCTGTAATACAGGCGTACGTGCTTTTTTAAATTTTCACATTAATTATAGCCTTAACGTACAAATTTTATTTGCAGCAAGTTACATTTTAGGGTTGTACTGTTTTTTTAAATCCCATAATAAAGTTGTAATATAGGCTCATTATGATAAAAATTTGTGAACTCGAGTTCACGTGAATTCTTTTTTCTTTTTTTTGAAAGTATCATACATACGCACCACTATTGTTGCAAAAATAAAAAGTTCACGTGAGCCAGCTTCATATAAAAATTATAACTAGTGTCGTATACATAACAATGATACTTGAAAGTAGAGTTCACGTGAACCAAGATTTTAAAAATCTACTCTATTTTTATAAAAAAATTAGTTTAAATGATCATATGTCTATCGGTAAATACCAATTTATATATTTATTATTTTTATTGTGATGTGATATAAGTAATTAATTAAATAATGGTGGGTTAAATAATAGACGAGTAAATTGGTGTTCAACATTGGTGGCACTTAGGGGATGAATTAAGGACTTAACTCGTTAATTCAGACTCAAAAAAGGCCCAGATCCAAGATGTTAAAGGCCCAATTAATAGCTCTCTAAGGAGGCCCACTGATAGCTCTAAAGACGCGCAAAGATTTTAGGCCCCTTCTTTTTCATTAATGGGCCGTGATATATGTTGATCTATCTATCCTTATTTTTTGTCGGGTCAGGTTATTTTAACACACCAAATTATTAAGGCCCAGGTTATCTGCACACACATTTTTATTTAAAACACACACATTGTGAAAATCAAAAAGTAAAATAAATGTGAACTGACAAAAGTGCCCTAATAAAAAAATGTACTAGTTTTCGGTAATTTTTTTTTCGAAAATACATCGAAATTTCGGCAATTTTTTCTGAAATTTAAGGTTCGATTTTTTTTTTTTTTCGGAAAACCTATTGTTCTCACATTTTGACAGAAATTTCTCCAAATTTTTGGAAATATTTTCCGAAAAAAGAACACATTTTCGAATAATTTTTCCGAATTCTGAGGTTAGAATTTTTTTTTCGGAAAGCCTACTGTTCTCATATTTTGGCCGAAATTTCTCCAAATTTTCGGAAATATTTTCTGAAAAAAGAGCACATTTTTGGATAATTTTTTCGAATTTTGGGGAATATTTTTATTCGCAAACGGGTATTTTAGTGAGTTATTGAGGGATGTACTCAATAAACAATGTGTGTTTTCATAATGTGAGTGTTCTAAATAAAAATGTGCTTGCAGATAACATGGGACAATTATTAAGTACACAGACTTTTACGTACTTTTAAGTACACACCTGATGTACGGTTGAATTTTTCGCACAAATGTGTATTCAGAATGTGCGACTAAAAATTTCGCACAAACGATATTTGTTCGGATAAAATTTTAATACATATGTGTGTACTAAAAAATACGTGTGTACTTAATAATTTAGTGTGTGAAAATAACATTACCCTTTTTGTCTCTATATGAGGCCCTTCCGAGGCTTTGTGAGCCTTTTTTTATAAAGAATTTCCTCTTTCATTTAAATTCTATATATTGAAGTTTTTTTTACGTTTCCTGTCAAAAAAAAGAAGTTTTTTTTACATTAAATTTGAATATGATTTTTTTTTTTTTTTAAATGAATGAATAGTCTACTTGTTGGTAGTCGCATCATACATGTCATAGTTGGTGTTGAATATACATAACTGCTGATCTAATGCACAACTACCCTTTTTTGCTTTTTTGTTTTTCCATTATTTGACTTGTCATTTTCTCTACAATAACTTTAAACTGTAACTGGTACAATTAAAATGCATTTTTAACTGTGTTATTTATTTTTATTAAAAATATTATCATTAAATTAATTATTTTTAATAAAATAATTAATATTATAAATCAATTTCATGCATGGTTAAATTAGTCATGCCTACACTTTGTCAACTTCAAATCATTAGTTGTAAAAAAATAATGTTTCCAATTATATCGTTGTATATTTATTAAAGTAAATTCACTCTTGATTAGTTATTCAAAATAGAATCAGTTAGGGAATCTGTTGTGCTGTTAATTAATTAGAATCGCCACATCTCTCTCTATAAATATTGTGTACTCAGCTCATTGGAGCTTTAGCTATGAAAACACACAAATTTGACATGGTATCTTGAGAGCCTTTTTTCCACTGATTCTGTGCTCATATGCTTTTGCAGTGTATCTTCAAATCTTCATCCTCTGTGTTCTTAGTGTTTTTATGCTCATCTTCTTAGATATTCCTATCTCTCTGGGTATTTTTTTATTTTCCTTCATTATCTCTTTGTCCTCTTCTGCTTCATCATGTCAACTCCGGAAAAGGAACTTCCAACCTTTATCACTCTTTATATCAAGCTAGATCATAACAATTACACGTTCTGGCGTTCTCAAATTCTGGCTACGGTTAGAGCTCACAACTTTGAAGATGTAATGCTGTGTTCTGAGGCTCCAACTGATAAAGTCAGCACTGATGCTTCTTCCAGTACTGATGCTAGCACACTGGAGTGGTATAAGCGAGATCAGTTTTTGTTAAGCTGGATTCTCAACTCTATTTCAGAAACCATGCTCGGTCATGTTAGCACATGTTCTCACTCGTTTCAAGTTTGGAAAACCTTTGAATACCTTTTTCAGTCTCAGTCCAAGGCCAGAGCAATGAATTTAAGATTTCAAATGCAAACATTGAAGAAAGAATCTCTTACTATAGATGAATTTGTACTCCAGATGCGAGTACTTGCTGATGGTTTATTGGCGGCGGGACAACCGATCACTGAAACTGAGTTGGTTCTTCATATACTAGGAGGTTTGGGTGTTGAGTATGATGCAGTTGTTGTTAATCTAACAACCAGAGGTTCTGTATCTTCTATCTCTAAAGTTCAAGCGATTCTTCAAACCTATGAGATGCGCCTTCTGCATAATTCATCCACATCTGGAAACACCAACATACATCCTTCAGCAAATACTGTTATGAAGGATAACAAGTCCAATTATAATGGAAAACAGAAAGGAAAGGGCAAATTCTACACTAAGCCGAAGATAGTTTGTCAACTTTGTGCGAAAAATAACCACATAGCTGCAAAATGTTACAAGCGGTTTAATCAAACTTTCACTAGCCTAGAACAAAGCAATCAGCCATCAACATCTTCTGGAAATCAGAGCTCCTCAAATTCTTCTGCTGGTCCTCAGTTCCAGGCTAACTTGGCCCAAACTAGATCCTCTCGAACTACTGCCACATATGGTAATCCGCATCCTTATCCTCATAATTCTGATAATGGTTACTCCCCTCGCTCTGCTGATTGGTTTGTAGATAGCAGAGCTACCCATCATGTGACTTCACAGTTGGCAAATCTGAGTATGCAAACTCCATATCAAGGTACATCTACTTTAAAAGTAGGAAATGACTCCTCTATTCCTATTGCTCATGTTGGATCTATGAATGGGCCTACATTTCAGACTGGTTGTAATGTTCAATTGAAAAATGTGCTTCATGTACCTGATGTCACTAAAAATTTGTTAAGCATATCTCAGTTTTTAAAGAACAATAATGTTGTTATTGAGTTTTACTCTGATTTCTGCCTTGTTAAGGATTTGAGCACTCACAAGATCCTGCTGAGAGGAGTGCTTAATCAAGGTTTCTATCAACTGGACATTGGCTGCTTACACAGAGCTTCTCATAATAAGAGGATATTTGACATTTCTTGTAATAGTGTTAATAAGTCAGGTGCTATTAATAATACTATGCTTTGGCATTGTAGACTTGGTCACCCATGTGAGTCAAGCCTTAAACATATTCTGAAAGAGTTGAATATTACAGTTGTATCTTCTTCCTTTGATTTTTGTGAAGCATGAAAACTTGGGAAGTTTCATCAGAAATCCTTCAAATCTGTTATGCACACTACTACAACTCCTTTTGAAATTTTACACACTGATGTTTGGGGTCCTAGCTCTGTGTGTTCGATTGATGGTTTCAAATATTATTTGTTAATTGTTGATGATTATACCAAGTTCACATGGATTTTTCCTATGACAGTAAAGTCTGAGGTGTCATCTATTCACTCAGTTTATGAGCAGGATGGAAAGATAATTTCAAAGGAAGATTCAAAGCGTGCAATGTGACAATGGTGGTGAATTTGTGGCCTTGGGTAAGATTCTGACTTCTTTGGGGTTATGCATGCGTTTTACTTGTCCTTACAATCATCAATAAAATGGTCTCGTGGAACGAAAACATCAGCATATCATAGAAATTGGCCTTTCTTTATTAGCTCAAAGCTCTCTACCAATGAAATATTGGTGGCATGCATTTCAGGCATCTGCATATCTCATTAACCTTCTGCCCTCCCCTGTCATACATAACTCCACACCATACTTCATGCTATATCACAAAAAACCTGCTTATAATTCCATTAGGGTCTTTAGATGTGCATGTTTCCCATTCCTAAAGCCTTACAATTCTTCCAAACTTCAATTCAGAAGCACCAAATGCATTTTTCTTGGCTATTGTAATTCTCATAAAGGCTATTACTGTTTACACCCTTCTGGAAGAATATATATATCTCCCACAGTAGAGTTCAATGAATCTGAATTCCCTTATCCCACACTGTTCTCATCCCAACAGTCATCCTATATTGCTCCTATTCCTTATACCATTGAAATACCTGACTTCTCCTCCCACAAAAATCCTAATTACACCACTGTTGTTACATCCTCTTCTTCCTTAAGCTCACCTAATACAAACTTTCCTGAAACCTACTCCCCTCTACACTCATCTGACTACACCACAAACAGTCTTCCCATATCCTCTCAGTCAAACACAACCTCCCATACTCAGACTTCACATATTTCCTCCTCTCATGCCATTCCCAGGAACAGTCATGCTATGACAACAAGAGCCAAATCTGGAATATTTAAACCAAAGATATATCACATTGCTGATCAGACAGAAGGTGTTCATGAACCAAATTCAGTAGCAGAGGCACTATCCATTCCAGGTTGGCAAAAGGCTATGCAGAGTGAATATGATGCCTTGATTGATAATGGAACATGGGAGCTAGTTCCAAAGTCTGATGAAATGAACATTATCTCCACCAAATGGTTGTTCAGAGTCAAATATCTTAAAGATGGAACTATAGAAAGACTAAAAGCATGGCTTGTGGCAAGGGGTTTTGAGCAACAAGCAGGAGTTGACTATTTCAACACATTTAGCCCTGTGATCAAGCCTCAAACTCTCAGAATTATTTTCAGCTTGGCAGTAACAAGGGGATGGTCGATCCAACAGGTGGATATCAACAATGCTTTCTTAAAAGGCTCCATCAAAGAGACAATGTTTATTGAGCAGCCTGAAGGCTTTGTTGACTCTTCAAAACCACAACATGTTTGTAAGTTGAAGAAGGCGTTGTATGGGCTAAAACAAGCCCCAAAGGCTTGGTATGACACGTTGAAAAGTTTCTTGCTGACCTCTGGTTTCAAGCACTTAGTAGATGATCATTGCCTGTTTCACAAAAAGGAACATGGTAAATAAAATCTGATGCTCATTTATGTGGACCGACATTCTTATTATTGGGGATGATACACTTCTTGTCCAACAGCTTATTGCAAATCTTAATCACAAGTTCTCCTTGAAACACTTGGGGGTAATCAACTACTTTCTGGGAATTGAGGCTCAAGTAGATCCCAAGTGTATCAAACTCACTCAAACTAAATACATCAGAGAGCTTCTTCATCGTACCAATCTCACAAATAGCAAACCCTGCCCCACTCCTTCCTGCCCAAGTCAGAAATTATCCTTACATGATAGCCCTCTCTTCTCGGATCCTTCACTTTTTCGTAGTGTGGTAGGAGCCTTGCAGTATGTAACTCTCACTCGCCCAGATATAGCCTTCTCTGTTAATAAACTCTCTCAATATCTGCAAAGGCCCACTCAGAATCACTGAAAAATGTGCAAGAGGGTACTACGTTATCTTAACGGAACTTTGTGTTTTGGCTTGTCTTTTTTTTCCCTTTCAAATTTCAGGTTACATGCACTACTACATTTTCTCTCATAGATAACCAAAAATAGATAATGGATATTTTTATATTTGTTATCTATGATTTGTAAATCCGTTATCTATTATGTATCCGTTATCTCCATTTTAAAAAAAAAATTAGAATACGCTCATAGATAACGGATATTTTTATATGGTTATCTATGCTTCGTTATCTAAGCCATTTAATTTATTTTTGAATTAATTTCTTAATTGTAGATAACAGATATTATATTTTTTATACATCCATTATCTGTGTTTTGTTATCTAATAACTATAATTTATTTTTAAATCAAAATTTAATAATTATTTTAATTAAAGTTAACGGATATTTATGTCCGTTATCTCTATTTGGTTATCCGTGAGAACTTATACTAAGCAAAATTGGACTTAGAATTTTTTCTTCAAATTCCCCTAACCCTAGTTGAAACTCCATCGCCATTTCTCACCAAATCCCCCGCCGTTGGTCGCCTCTGCCTCTGCTGCTGGTCTACCGCCAAACCGCCGACCCTCTCAGGAAATTGAACGACGGCGCAGTGACGACACTGCTCTCCTTTTCGCCGCTGATAAACGCTGTTGTAACCGCCAAACCGCCGACCTTCTCAGGAAATTGAACGACGGCGGGTGTACTCCATATAAAAAAGATTTAGTACAATTTCTGTTAACTTTGCTTATGGGTATGACGCCACTGTTGGATGTGTCTTCTGGAATGGAAACTTAATCGACATTCAGTATTTTTCAGGCGGCTCCAGCTCAGATCTTTATATTCGTCTCGCAAGTTCCGAATTAGGTGATCTTATTTTTCTGATTTTCTTTGATTAAAGGCTGCTACTATTTGTTTTTCTGTTTCATATAAATAAATGTTCTGATTCCTTGTTTACTTTTTTACGTTTTACTGCCTCTGAATTGTTGATGTCATCCAAATGCCTTCTTTCTACTAGTCTTGTATTCATAGCATAGAGTTCATGACCGAACAAGGATTTCTAGTCTAGTGAGTAAAAAGAATTATTTCTGTTGCAGATAAAAAGAAAGACTCGAAGAAGATCATAATTATTGTGGTGGTTGTTGGCTTTGTTATCATATCCATATCAGCATATTTCTCTTGGAAATGGATAGCTAAGAGGCGCAGAGGTAGTAGTAACTTCTGTCTAATCAATCCCTTGATTTAGTAAGTATTTTTTTATGGTGTTCAATTTCCTGGAATACTCAGCCAGTTTGCACAATGCAGATCCTCAACCTTTAGTACAGATGTAGAAATAGAAATCTATTTGCTTGACTTATAAACTAGATTTATAATGGATGGCATGTTTTTTACTTGATACTGTAATTGAAATATTGCTAGCCACTCACTTTTTTCATATTAAAGTAGGCCTTTCTGCAATGTCAAATAGAGAATTGAGTTTTGATGTCTGTTATTCACTATCCTATCATTGATGCTAGCAGGTTATGGTTACATCATTTAGCGAGGTTGATAAGGATGAGTATCTTGATCCTAGGACTGCTCAGGTTGCAATAGTTGACCACGTGAAACAAGTTTTCATATACTGGGAGGGTTATGAGCCCTTTTAATTAATATAACAGATGTGCTTTGTTCTTGTTGGCTTCATGATTAGATCTTCATTTCACATTGACCTGGAGTTTAGGTTAAGATGAATGTTTAATTATACTATTTATTTTAAGGTTTTGGTACTAATAATGTGTAAAATCAAGAACAATGTGTAAAGAGACTAAAAATGTGATTAATGAGATGAGCTGCCACTAGGTTTTGGCACAATGTTATGCAGATCAACTCCCAGTTTAGAGTAGAGTAAAGACTAACCCGCTCGTACCAATTATAATATCTATTAAGGAAAATAGTTATGTTGTGTACATTTAAGGAAGATAAAGATGGAGAAAGGAAAGGATGTGACAACATGGAATATGCTAAGCAAGGTCGACTAAAACTGTTGAAGAGCACCAAAGTGCTGATTCCTCACGCTAGTGTTAAAGTTCAATGTGGGAATGTGGAAGAAATCAAGGATAAGCTTAATTTTGGCTGAAATGGAGTGGTTGTGTTTTGTTTTTAAAATGATTGATTTATAATTCCACAAAATAGAATCACTTGTGGAGCATATATATTTACATTTTTTATGGCACATACACGTGGAGTTTCTATCGGCACAATGAAATGCGAATACGAGCATGATAATGGCAAATGAACTGCAATTAGATTATTAGTCCATTGACATGAACTCTATATGAGAATATATAGCATATAGATCAAGATTGTATACTGGTGCTCAGCATATAGTATGCTATGTTGATTCAGGTCAGTGAACATGCTAGACCGACAAATGATGAAGAGCTTCCATCTTCATATATTGAGGAATATCGGTACGCTTCTGTTGCTAAAATTGTTATATCCTTCTTTAGAAAGAGAAATGCTGAATTTAATTGAAGTCAACTTGTCGCTGGTTAAACTCACATCTGAACATATCTGGATTGCTTATATGGCCATCTCCAACCATATTCCTCTTTTTAGAGTACTCTATCCTCTAAAATAGAGTATGGAGTACTCTATTTCACAAATCATCTCCAACAATGTATACTCTATATCATTAAAATATCTATTTTATTTTTACTTTTACTTAGATTAAAGTATTTAAATAATAATTTTTTTTATATAATTATAAAATTAATGCATCCAAATCAATTAACTAATACCGATTTTTTTCTTCAAAGTAATTTCATTTATTTGAGATTAAATTGCGACTCATACAAAGTACAAATTAAATTGTGACTTATTATAAATATTACAACAAACAACTAAAAAACAATAACATAATAAATTAGGAAATTTAATACTCCAAGTTGGATAATTCTTCCCACAAATGGTCGATAAGAACATCTCGAAGAGCATAATGTGTAACGGCCCGGAATTCAGAAAGTCGACCTTCGGGGTTTGACGTCCTAAACCCGAGTCATCACTTAGTGAAACATAAAACTTGAGCCAGAAAATTTCTTTTGAATAACAATCGATTAAGTTGCAGCGGAAAAATTTCAGAAACACTTACTCAGTGAAGAGAAACTCTTTTATTATAAAAGACCATTATTCAGCTTGGAGAAAAACATCTGACGAGTACAACTCCCAGAGGAAGAAAATAACGTAGTTTAATAAAGTATTCATTACAAAAGATTGAAAAGTTACTAAGACGATTTATTTATTAATTAGAGGAAGAGTGGGGAAGCGGTCGTCTACAGCAGCTCCCGGGCCTCATTCTCGCAACCTGAAATATTTAGTTTGGGGTATGAGATAAAATTTCAGTGGGTAACCTGTATGCTGTTACACAGATTGATAGGAAAATCCGAAATAATTGAATCTTTTATTCTTCTTTCATCTTTAGTTATTCGTTACGACATTTAGCCCATTTGTACAAGGTAATCTTCAGTTATAAGATTTTAATCATTTAACTTCGTTTGATTAAGAGATTTATCTTTTTTTGCAACAGTTAGTATATATATATAGAACATATGAGATGACACGTTAGTATGTCTGATCCCCGTAATCACATTGTGGAATGACACGTTAATACGTCCGAGACCCGTAATTCTCCGTCCTAAACGAGGTGGCACTAGTGGCATTTCTGCACACAATCCAAGCCCTCTACCATCCTTATTGCTCCCGTGAGGTGGCATTAGTGGCATTTCTGCACACAATCCAAACCCTCTTCCGACCTTATTTATCCCGTTTATACATATATATATAGGGCTTCGCCTTCAGCAGATCAGTAGATCAATAGAGATACTAATTCTCGTATATAATATAGGGTTTCACCCTCTGCCATGTAAAAATATATAATCAAAGTAAAAGAAACTTGTTCTCATATGTTCATATAGTTATGAGTAGTGCATTTGCATGCTTTTGAGTTGTTTGCGTCTTTCGAGAAAACTGTTTTTGTTTGATTCAGGAAAACTGACAACAGTCCATATAACATTAACTGGTTATACAGATAGTGTCACCCACCTAGAAAACTTTTTAAGAGAAAGTTTAACTTCTTGATTGTTTATGCCTCTCGTACAAAAGTCTCAATCTCCGGTTCCGACCGTACTCTACCTAGCACAATCTGTATGTTTAGTTCGAAAAATCTTCTGTCCATTAGAAACTTAGGTTCTTGATCTTATTGTGCAAGGCTTTGAATGAAGAAGGGGTACTTTATTTTATCAAAAGCTTCTATGGGTTTAATCATATGTCCAATAGGCTTTGTTGGTGTACTACAGTATGTGGGTCACGAATTTGGGACTTTCGGTTCCGTTCATTTTTAAGAAAAATATGCAAGACTCTCAAGTATATGTATTCATAAAATATCATGTATAACATTCGATATTTAAAACATTCTCGTCATTAAAAGTTTGGCCATTTAATTTATCAAGTTCTAACAGTCGAAGAAACAATACCTATACATGCATAAACAAAATAAAATACTTAGACTCGTTGAAAAATTATGAAATTTTAGTATATTGTACATCATTCAGTGAATAAACAAAGTTTATTAAGAGTCCGAGTTCATTTAAGTTACGAAACTATAGCAGATTTAGAAATAAGGACTCTAAATTTCTGTTTCGGCAAAACAATGACCCTAAATTTATAAAATCCATAATTCTCTGTAGAAACATCCAAAATTTATAAAATTAAAACATGTGATGCATTACTCAAGTATGAACAACTTTCATTCAGGAACCCAAGCCATTTGACTTACGGATTCTGCCCAGAAAAATCGTGAATATTTAATCTATCGTTTGGCTCGGTTACTGGACATATCTTACGAGAAAATTCATAACTTATTGGATACTTGTTTAAAAATCACCAAATTTTATAATCTTGTTAAAAACAGGTTTTAGGACATCCATGAATATTTTCATAATTTATACGTTAGTCTAACCGGAAAAATAAAATCGTCAAACTCAGAATAACCCTATGCATCGAACATCGACGAGGTACTCAGAAAACAATTTATATCTCATAAAGTACTAAACAAAACATTATGATTTTTTTACTATAATTTACAACAAATCTAGGGGAACATCACAAATTTTTCCTAGAATTTTATAACTATTAGAAAGGGGAGAAATAAATGAAATGAGTCACTGCTCCCAGTTTCGGACTACTTCCGACACATAATCTTTCACGATTTTATTCTCAGTCTAAGAAAATCCAATGACCATATGTTATTCTACACTTCAAATGCTATATCTAGGAATTTTTCCATGATTCTTAAACCGTGGGAAAGTATGCAAAATAATTTTACAAAAACGGGTCAGCAGTGTGTCGCGTTTTTCGGCAGTTTATTTCCCTTCCACATATTAACAAAATCATGATCATATACACCATAAATCCGATCCTCAAGCTTCAAACACGGCTTTTACTCATTAATACAGGTTCTTAGGAGTTCCTATCATGCTTCTACTAATTGTTTTAAAGCTCTTAAAACTAAACATAAGTTTAGAGGCTAACCTTTGTTATTTCCTCCTAAGGACTTCTTGATTGCTACTTGTTCTTTCCTTCTTTGTTGGTGTGGGAAATGAAGAAGGGGAAGAGGGGTATTTATAGGGGAAATGAGAGGGGAGGGGACCAGTCAAGTGAGGTGGGGAAAGGGAGCAAACTAGGTGATTAATAGGCATAAGGCTAAAAGGCTAGTGTAGGAGCTAAACCTAATTTTGGCTAGATTATGTGTACTAGAAATATCTTCCCCATTAAGAACCCAATGTGCACGAAATCTTTGAGGGACTTGGCTGTCATTTGGATGGTGGGGAGGAGATTAGGGAAAAATGGTACACAAAGGATGGCTTTAGAGTGTAGAGATGGATGAAGAAGTACAATTGCACTATTCCTCCCTTACCTCCCCACATGGCCGGCTGATTTGTTTAATTTTGGCTGTCATTTTGGCAGCCCACTTTTCAAATGCAGTATTGTGGTCTCGACGTTGATTTTTCGGTTCGAGTTTCGGCTCTGAAAATTAATAAAACGCGCGATGGGAAAACAAACATTTTTCTTAGGGTTTTTCTAAAGTGTTTCCCACCTTTAAAGGACTATTGATAATTAATCATTATTAATCAAATCCGGATTACGGATGTGAATTTGAAAAGTATCAGTAGATTTTTGGGTCGAAAAATTGTTGGTCAGTTGGAGAAAAATTTAGAAAACCACATATGAAATTGGAAAAGAATAAAATGATCACTAAACTTAGTGATTTAAATATAGAATCCTATAATTGGTTTTGGGTTATTACATAATGAGCCGACTTATCTTTAATTTAACGATGACATGCAAGGAATTGTTGAAATCGATTGTGTTCATCGTGTGCAATTTCAACCTCTGGGGCGGGTGCTTCACGATAATCAATAATAGGCGCCTCAATATCTCGCTCATCTTCAATAATCATATTGTGCATTATAATGCATGTTGTCATGATGTTATGCAACGCTTTTTTGTCCCAAACTCGTGTTGGACCTTTGATTATTCCCCACTTTGATTGTAGAATACCAAATGCCTGTTCCACATCTTTTCTACAACTTTTTTGTCGTGCTGCAAAATGTTGTTGCTTCGGACCTTTGGGTTTGTGAATTGTCTGCACAAGAGTTGCCCACTTTGGATATATACCATCGGCTAGATAGTAACCCATAGTGTATTCTTTTCCCTGTATGACATAGTTAGCGGGTGGACCTATGCCATTGGCTAGGTTAGAAAATAGATGAGATTTTGACAAGACATTAATATTATTGTTCGATCCTGGCAAACCAAAAAATGCATGCCATATCCATAGTTCGTGATCAGCAACAGCCTCCATAATGATTGTTGGACTTCCACTACGACCAGCATATTGTCCTGCCTAGGCTGTTGGACAATTTTTCCATTTCCAATGCATACAATCAACGCTTCCCAGCATCCCTGGAAAACCTCGTTTTTCTCCAATATGGAGAAGCCTTGCAATGTCTTCTGTGTTGGGAGACCGAAGATACCAATCACCAAAAACTTCCACCATGGCTCAGCAGAACCTCTTTACACTTTCAATACAAGTGGACTCCCCGATCTTAATATATTCGTCAGTCGCATCAGCCGCTACACCATATGTTAGAGTCCACATCGCAACAGTTATCTTTTGGTGTGGGGATAACCCAAGCTGGCCGGTTGCATCACACTTTTGTGTAAAGTAAGTATCGTGTGCTTGAACAGCCTCCAAAATTCGAGAGAATAGACGACGTGACATGTGAAAACGGCGTTTGAACATTGCCTCATTGTAAACTGGAGAACTTGAAAAGTAATAATTGTATAAACGTTGATCGGCGGCCGCTCGATCATGATTAATTACCATATAACCAGGAATTGAGCCTCGATGGAGCACATTGTCAAATTGTTGGTAATATTCGGATACAACAGCAACATTAGTTTGGATTTGGAGGATAAACATTTGTTGTTGTTGGTCAATGCCACTTGCTCATTTCTTAGTTTAGCATATGACTCTTCTTCAGCTTCAGATGATGATAGAAGGACCCCCTTCATGAAAATTCATCTTAATAAGATCGATGAGATAAGATGAAAACTTTGAGAAAACTAAATAAGGAGGAAGGATAATTTTTGTGTGAGAATGTATTGAGAAAGTGAATAAAGGCACCACCTTTAAATAACGCAATGAGTTGGTGTATCCATAATAATTTCCTTACTACTTTTATATATTTGTCAAATCTAACTTCAATTATCTATTCGTATGAGTTGGCCTATTCACAATAATTTTATTTGTATCCATAGTGACAAAAATCTGAGATCAATTGTCACATTCAAAATCAGAACTTTAAATATGAACCATTGATCAATTTATTCGTATCCCCAATAATTTTATTTGTATCCATAGTGAAAAAAATCTGAGATCAATTGTCACATTCAAAATCAGAACTTTAAATATGAACCATTGATCAATATAATCATATCCCTAGTGATAAAAAAGACTGAAGTGAATTGTCACAATCAGATTCAACACTTTAAATGTGAACCGTTGATCAATTTATTGGAATCCCCAGTGATAGAAAACTGAAGTGAACTGTCACAATCAAATTACTATGCTCTCTGTAACCATATTTATTTACTATTCACTTACTATGCTCTCTGCATGACATGAATAATGGAAACTTGTCTTTTATTTTCTATGCATGAATAGTGACATCACAATAAAGATGACTTCTCTGCAGAGTTGGGGCCAACAATAATAGAAATAATATATACACGAGGGTGTGTATCCTCTCTATATAAGATGTGGTTATCTTCACTTAATCTTGTATCCTAGATACAATTTCTCACACTTGGTAAAATGAGTTCATCTAAACGTAGCTCTTCTTTTTCAACTGAGGAGGATAAAATCCTAGTGGATTGTTATATTGAGTCTTCACAGAATCCTATAATTGGTATATCTCAAACCAATGATAGTATGTGGTCTCGAATAACTTCCAGCTACAATAGCCAACTACCATCAGCAAAGCCTCGTACTGCGAAGGCCTTGCAATGCCGATTTAGCATCCTAAGCAAAACTGTCCAAAAATTTAGCGGATGCATTAATCAAGTGGAAAACATGCACACCAGCGGTGCTTCAGAGAAAGACATTGTAAGTAGTTTTCATATACATTTTAATTCTCCTTTTTTATTTTCTAAATGTGACTTCTTATGTTATAGTTGGATGAAGCAAAAGAATTATACAAGTTATTTGCGCCACCTTGGAGGTTTGATCATGTCTGGTCAGCTCTAAAGGACCTAGACAAGTTTAAGCCGACCAATGCCACCTTACCTGCTTTTGTGGCAAATGGTAGAAATGATGATTCATCGCAATCTGATTACTAACCCACTCAAAAGTCATCGATGCCAGATTCTCCAAATCTGTCTGGATTTTCCCTAAACCTAAATGAAGATGGTTCACCGTCGGGAGGTTCTCAACGACCAATGGGCATTAAAAAGGCAAAACGTAAAGCCAAAGCTAATGAGGAAAACTCAAAAGCTCTTTTGACCATGGCAAATTGCAGTGAAAGAATGTTGAATATGATGCAGAATGCTGAGATTTCTGGACAGGAGCTCATTGATATTAAAAAAGAAAGGAATTCCATATCGGCTCGTAGAAAGGAAAATAAAGTGTTGCAAATGAACCCTATGTGTTTTGACGAATCACTCCGTCCATACTTGATTGAGGAGCAACGAAAGATTTTTCAGAAACGAGCAGCAAGAGATGGAGGTGATGGGAGTTCTGGTCCATTTGGCCAGTTCTTTAATGGAACTTCCCCATCCGACTCCGAGTTTCCTCCGTACCAGCATGTTTTAATATTGAATTTATGTATCTCGTTTTATTTAATTTGAGTTTACTTGTTTTAATTGTAGGGGGTATGTTATTTATATTTTCATATATTCTCTAGTATGTTTGGTAATTGTTGTAATATTTCATTTTTAAATTATGTAATATTTATTTCGTGTGAATCATTATCTCGTAGTTTAAGGATTAAATTCTAATTATTTTAGAAGAAAAAAATTAAATTAAAAAAAATGAAAAAATATTATAATTCAAACAAACAAAAATAAAAAAATAAAAAATAAATAAAAAACACTAATACTTTAGTTAATTAAATGAGATGGCATCCACGTTGGAAAAAAAAAAAAAAGAAAAATGGCATTTTAATAAATGAACAACATAATTTTAATAATTGAAAAAAAAAAAAGGAAAATGGCATTTTTTTAAATAAATACACCCTCCAAACTCATCCTCTATATTCATCTCCATTCTTAAAAAATGAAAATTCTCTCTCCACCCTCTATCTCCATCTCTAAAAATGAAGTGTGGTTGGAGGGCCATCATTCTCCATTTGGTGCCAAAATCTCCAAAATAGAGAATGGTTGGAGATGGCCTATAAACTAGGATAATCTTTTTTTTCTTATCTAATATTATTTCTACAAGATAAATCAAGATGCAGTCTATTTAATTAATTGCTCAAATGAAATATTCAAAATGACCGCGCCGCTACCAACTTCTCAAATATTAGGTACTTTTACCTATTTAAATAATATTTCTTTTGCTAGAGTTTACTGATTTTTCACAAGTTGTAAGAAGTTGTAACTTTACAGATATGATTGAAAAATGCTAGGATATAATGTAGGCATGCATTTGCTAATTACATATGTGATGGTCTTTGGAGTAAATGAATGGGATCAGTAATACATTTAGGCTTGGGTTTGGATTGAAGTATTTGAGGTTGAATGTGAGCCGGAATTGATTATGATGCATTTTTCAATGGCTGACTTTTTAGAACATATGGTGCAAATTATCTTTATTAGATCAAGATTGCATTCATTCTTACTAGTACGGTTTTTAGTAGTTTCTTGCTTTTTCATTATTTATAATCAAGTGATGTTGTTCAGTCTAGGACTACTTTTTGTGATAAATATATAGTATCATAGATTAGTGATTGTGATTAAATAATTATCATTTCACTAATGATTTTTAACTGTTGAGTTATTTGGATGATTTCTGCTTCCCCACATATATGTGTGTGTATATATATATATATATATATATATATATATATAGCTTGCATTCTTAGTGCAACAAGTCACTTGAAAGTTTATCTATAATGAATGGAATTGTAGTTGGCTTGATGTACAAATTTCATTTCTATTGGTCATGATTTAATTTGTTTTGTTAACTTTTTATTTTTGTTAACTTACATTTATAACATGTAAGTTTATTCCTTTTCATATAACACAATAAGCTAGTTGTGGATTAGTTAATAGGGAAAATTACCACCTAATACACATTACTGTTCACTTTTACAAAAAGGTCAATTAACTATTTAGAAGTTACATTCAGCTACAAGTTTCCAAGTCATTTTACCAATTTATCCCTACAAAGAAATTACAAACAGATACAAAATGCACAGTACCCCAATATTAAACATTTGTACTGTTGATGCTGTCAAATCAGAAGACTTACTTATCTCCTTTGCGTCTGTCACCTTCTCTCCTTTATTCTCAGACTACCCCATTTAGAAGCCATCGTGTATATATATATATACATACACCAACCATATTCCCAAATCAAGCACACAATCTCTCTAATAAAAATGGAAATATTTGAGAAAGAGAAGAACTACATCACCGAAAAGGAGGCGGTGCTGAAAAATGGAGAGTCGATGGTTGTGGCACTAGGGCTATGCGATGATGGTGATGGTGTTTCCCGCGATGATGAAGGGCGACGCGGTGGTGAGGAGCAATTTGTGACGCCGGTTATGGAGAAGGTCGACGGGGCTATACGATGATGGTGGTGGTTACGGTTGTGGGAGGCGCGACGACGGTGATGGAGTCGCGCGACGGTGGTGGGTGGATGGAAAGTCGGCGACGAAGGGTTGTGTTGAATGGCTGTTGCAGGTTGGGGAGGCGCGATGGGGGTGCAAATCTGTGAAGAAGACGATGGGTGCACTCACCAATCTGATGGGTGTATCTCATCTATGTACATATATGTCTGTTCATGTACAAATGTGCACTCACCAATCTGATGGGTGTATCTCGTCCATGTACATATGTGGAAGAGAATGTGCAAATGTTGAAGAGAAATATACATATATGTCTGTCCATGTACAAATGTGCAAGAGAATGTGCAAATGTTGAAGAGAAATGTACATATATGACTGGCACGACGGCGAGAGTGGCCAGAGCTAATTTCAAAAATAAAATATCTATGACTAATTTCAAAAGGAAGAAACAAAGATAAAATACAAAAGATTTGAAATTCAAAAAACGATCATACTCAGCAATACATATGGAATAAGTATATATACCTAATTTGAAATTCAAATTTGAAAAAGGAAGAAAATCGGTTTAATGTATATGCAATTTGTCAAACCTGGTGACGTCAACTCATGTGCTGCAATTTTTCTTCATCCGTCTGACAATGAACAGGGTATAGACGCAGGGTGTTGAACAGAGAACTCTCCTTCGAAGCAGCAAGGATAAAAGCGTCTCCCAATTTCCATTTTTGTATCGATTTGAAAGAACGAATAGTAATTGTATTACCTTGAAAAAAACTACAGTAATTTGTAGCTTAAAGTAGCGAGTTAAAAAAAACTACAGTAATTTGTAGCATATAACACAATAAGCTAGTTGTGGATTAGTTAATATTAATATGTATATGTCTTATTTTGTAGTTCGCAGAGAAAACGTACACCAAGGCTGAAATTGATGAAGTGCGGTCGAAGTGAGCTCAGATTGTTCAATTATATGTTATCGAGTAGTAATTGTTATTGTATATTTTGTTGAATTATTGTATGAATTTTTTTTATTTTACAAGAATTATTATATGAATACTGTCTTTAGATTTGATAATGAAACTAATTCATTCTGGCTTTTTCTTTTTATTTAGTAAATTTAATTAGTCTTTTTTAGGAATTAAAATGACTATTGAATAATTTAAAAAGAAAAAATATATAAAATAAAATAGATAACAGATATATATATATATATATGTAAAGCACAGTGAATATATTCTGTTATCTTTGCTAAAATAGATAACAGATATATTTATTAATAGATAACAGATAAATATAGTTATCTTTTCAAGAATAGATAACGGATATATTTATTAATACATAATGGATATACATAGTTATCTTTTCTAGAATAGATAACGGATATAGACAAGAATAGATAACAGATAATAACTGTTATTTATGTGCGTCCTACTCGACCTGAATCTCGCTCATAGATAACAGATATTTATTGATTTTTTTATCCGTTATCTTCTCCCATTGATTCCTATTCAAATAGGAGACTTGTATTTCTCATTCACAAATCCATCTTTTGGAGTGCTTTTGTAAGAAGCCCCTCCTGTTGGCGACCTCTCGCCAAGTGCCGGCTAATTGTCTTTCAAAGCCCGTATTCTGTGCATCTTTCGCTGAGAAAGAATTGGAAGAGACAACAAACAAGATCGCCCCGCAGGTTCACCTTAGTCCCATCGAGCGCCCAGCATAGATAACCCCCGCCTAGATAACCATTGATTTTCTACATAGATAAAGGATAATATCAGAAGAAAATGTAGTAGTGATGGTTTTGCCGATGCTGATTACGCGTCTAATATTGATGATCGAAGGAGTACAAGTGGCTTGTGTATCAAGATGGGTCCGAATCTAATCACATGGAGTTCAAGAAAGCAAAGTGTGGTAGCAAGAAGTAGCACAGAGGCAAAATACCGATCCTTGGCATCTGCAACAACAGATATATTGTGGATTCAAACCTTATGCAATGAAATCCAGCTTCTGCTCGAGTCTCCAGCTATTCTTTGGTGTGATAATCAAGGTGCTATCAAATTGGCGTTTAGTCCAACCTTTCATAGCAGAACAAAGCACATTGAAGTTGATGTCCATTTTCTTCACGAAAAGGTACAATCTCAGGTGCTTGATATTCGATACATTCCCACCGAAGATCAAGTTACTGACTTATTAACAAAATCTCTATCAGTCTCCAAGTTTCAAAAGTTATGTTTTCAGCTTGGAGTCTCATCTTATACAAAGTATTCATTGTAATCTTGATAGGGTTTTGTTAGTTAAATGCCTTTTGGAGCATATTAAAGTAAACTCACTCTTGATTAGTTATTCAAAACAGAATCAGTTAGGGAATCTGTTGTGCAGTTAATTAGTTAGAACCGCCACATCTCTCTGTATAAATATTGTGTACTCAGCTCATTGGAGCTTCAGCTATGAAAACACACAAATTTAACAATATTACATACTACTCCCTCCATCCCGTAGTTATCTTCACATTTTTCTTTTTGGGACGTCCCACAATTAATTTCATACCCCTAAAATGAAATATCCTCCATAAACTACACCCTCACAATATCATTCAAATTTCAAAAATGTCACTCTTACTATATTCTATTTTATTCTCTCTCCTACACTTTATCTCATATAACCACCCAAAATACCCTTACACTTTATTCTCTCTCCTACATTAATTTAAATTTTCTTAAATAATGTGTCACTTCACATATAAACCTAACTCTGGGATGGAGAGAGTATTAATTAGTAGTGGTAAAAAGAATCATATTAGATTGATGTATAGTATAAGTAGTATTATAGTTTTTATGAATTATACAGTGAATTACAGTTTTGCAAAATTACATAATCTACTTGCTTTTTCAATCGGATGAAGTGTATCGAATTTAAAATATTGTATATATAAGTATACAATGAATCAGATTTTAATTTGCAATACATATTTGTAGATGACAATTCTCTACCTAGATGTAAATGTAAATAACATTTATGTTGTGTATATGTAACAAACGGGTTACAAAATTCACAATAAATGACCACAAGTCTATAACCAACACTAACATGACACATTAGTATTTAATTTTGTCAAACTCTTAATATATAAAAATTTCATGAATATTAATAAGTGAGGTCTAGTATATTAATTTAAACAGCTACATATTTCCAAAATTTTACATATATAAAAGCTTTAATTCCTATTTTAGGAATATATACAACTTTAACTTTAATTTGTCTTTCACGGTTTGACATTCTTGTAAAAAATTTAAATTCCCATAAATGCCCTTCTCGTGGACGGTGGACCCTAGCAATGAAAAATAATACAATTGGTAGACCAACTGCTATGGAAGAACTCATAATAAATTTATCATAATTATTAGGTTTAAATTTAATATACAATCCTAAACTTTATATATTAAAATAATCGTATTTTAGTTACACCACCAACAAGCACAATGCCTAACATATAATTATTGAACTTCAGATTAAATTGATAATTTCATGATGCCTTCAAACCCTTAGTAGAGAAATTCACATCTACATAAAGAAACAAAGCTTAGAAGTAAAGATTGCATTATTATCATATCCCATCAATAGATAAAAGTCTTTGAATCCATTATCCTATATGAAAATTGTAATTCGGGTGTCCTTTCACCTTTTTTTTTAATCATCAAGTTTTTATATTTATTATTTTGAGTAAATTTTATATGAATAATTTATGATAAAACTACCATTCAATTTCATTAACCACTATCCAATTCTTTATACTTTTCATTAAATACTTGATGCTCTTTTAAAAAAAAAATTAATATTTTATACTTAAATATTAATAATGTATTTTTTATATTAAATATGAATAACTAAATACTAAAAAAATAAGTATTATTGATACTCCTAAATAATAATATAATATCAATAACCCTAATTATTGATATTCCTAGTGAGGTTCTTAGTACTCTTGATCAAAATTTTTATACTTTAAAATTTTCAAAACAATTTCATGATAAGTTTATCATAAACCATTTTCATATAAAATTTTGTCTACTTTCTTTTGCATTGACATTATATTTATGTGTTGTTATTTATAAATTAAGTTATTATAATTTTGTTTATATTAACGTTAAATAAATTACGTCAGATGTAAAATTCATATAGAGAGATTATATTTTTAATGCAGATGGAAGTGTAGATATTCGATTTTGATGCACATGGGAGTATATTACAAATTAAAGTAAGAATTGTTAATTCAAATTAATATGTTTATAGTATTTTACAATAAAATCAACTTACCAATATACTATTTATAAAATGAAATAGAGACATTAAGATCAACCTTTAATTAACAAGCATGAAGCAATGAAGCATGTCCTGAGAAAAAAAACCTTGGTGCGTGGCCATAAATTATGAACAGCTATGAGTAAAGCTCAATGGGCCCACAGACTACGTAAAGTAAAAGGCCTTTAATTACGCACATATTCTTCTTCTTGCTGAATACGGGCTTTAAAATGACAGCAGTGTCCTTGAAGCCTGCCCGAAACTAGCTTCATAGTTGACTTTTTAACGGTTTTTGTGTGAGGATTATTTCATAGTAATATGTGTACAAAAGTTGTTTTATATGAATCATAAATAGTTAAAAAGTCAACTGTGAAGCTAGTTCCGGAACGGAGGGAGTATTAGATATATCCAGGATTGAAAATAGTTTAAATTACTTGATAGTCGATTTAAATAATGACTAATAATTGTTTAAGCTTGATATTTTGAACATGACATTAATTAACTATGACCTTTTTAGTCATTCATATAATTTTGATACTTTACTGGGTGGGTCGGAATTAGACTAAATTAGTACCAAATACCTCATCTTATTCTAAATAAATGACGTTTGGAGTATATAATCCAAGTAAGAATTAGTAAATATTGGCTATACACCCTTACCATACACTAGGACAAGTTCAATAGCAAGAGAATTAGGTGCGATAGGATAAGCTTGGAACAAAAAAATTAATGGTATGATCATTAACTTATAACAGTAATTGATATCAAAATCACATTTGTTTAGAACTGAAGAAGCAATAAATATTAAATTCAATAAAAAAACAATTATGAAAACTCAATCTATGTATGCTTTAATTATTATATATATTATGCTAAATATACCGAATTCATCATCTCATGTAAATTACAATTGCACATACACCCATATTTATATGTTGAGTAATATTAAACAGAGAACTTTTCATCAGACGTATAACCTATAAAAAAATATTTTTCAAATATGATGTTCCACATTATACTCCATCCATCCTAGAGTTAAGTTCATATGTGAAGTGACACGTTGTTTAAAAAACTTAAATTAATGTAGGATAGAGAATAAAGTGTAAGTGCCCGTTTGGTAAACATGCCTACCAAACGGGTTATAAGAGCATTTTGGATGGTTGTTTGAGATAAAGTGTAGGAGAAAGAATAAAGTAGAATAAAGTAAGAGTGACAATATTAAAATTTAAATGATATTGTGAGGGTGTAGTTTATGGAGGGGATTCCATTTTAGGAGTGTGAAGTCCCGAAAAGGAAAGCGTGAAGTTAATTACGGAAGTATTAAATAAGATCAAATATTGCTAACATAAATTGTAAAATCTTATATGTACAAATTTTATAGTAGAAAATAAAATTCATTTATTAATATAATATTTTACACATACAAAATGACTTCAAAATTTCATGGTATAAATTTATAATTATAAAATATTATTACTAAATAAATATTATGATATTATTAAATAAAAAATTTATAGGATTAAGGACATTGGTAAATAATGTATGATGTGTTGATTTGTTTTTAGGGAAAATTACAAATAGGTGTAAAAAATTAGCAAAATTATAAACAGGTATAAAAGTGTAAATTTTTGTGCTTCTGTGCAAAAAAAATTTGTGCTTATGTACAAATTTTTTTTTTTTTTTTTTGATCGGCTTATGTACAAATTTTTTACACCTACTTGTAATAAGACTTATCTCTTTCTACCTTATCGTAAATGACACTTATTTTTATTCCAAATATGTCAACTCATTATTCTAAGTGCAACAGAAAACTACATGATCCAATAACAGCAAAACTACCAACACCATGACCGGCGTGAGACGCGGCCTCGTAAGTTGTACTCCCGGCGCATTTTAGTAACCTCATACGTACTACGGCTATACCCAACATTTCATTTCACACATTCCCAAATATCCGCACAAAGAAAAGAAAATAAATTAACGTGGATAAACAATTTTAAAAAGAAAAAGTATTTCAAACTAGAAAAAGTGAAAATAAAAAATATTTGTATATTTCCTCGGCTATTTAAAACCTGTCAACAGTACTTGCCTAGTTGCCTGAGTCATCAAGTCCACCTCGCATTAAATCACCAAAAAATAACTGAAACAGAGAAATTCTGTCCCTGTCTATATATACAGCATTTATATGTATCGTGGTGGTTGGAGGTGGTGAACCTGAAATTTGGAAAAATTGATCAAAGTCGGTCAAGGCTTGATTTGAGCATAATTGAACTGAAGAAAAGGAAAAATGCCGATTTGTAGATACGAGATAAGGAATGAGTATAGTTTAGCCGATTCGGAGGTGTATCGAACAGCCGATAAGGATGATCCTGAGGCTTTGCTTGAAGGCGTCGCCATGGCTGGCTTAGTCGGCGTTCTTCGCCAGCTCGGCGACCTCGCCGAGTGAGTTTTTTGCTTTTAATTTAATTTAATTTTATTTTTTGGTTTGTGGATGATTTGGTTGTATTTGTGTGTATTTCGGAAATGCAGGGGATAAGGAGTTGGATTCGGGTAATTTGATCTTTTATAATTAGGATATTCTGGTTTCTAGCCTTAATTTTGTGTGCGCGCGCGGCGCGCGTTTTGTAGTGTTTTTTCTTTGAATTCTGTTTCAGTTATAATGCGAGGAAGTATAATTTTAGTGTTCTAGATAATAGCTACATTTGTCTTGTTGAGTTATTAGTTTAATTCTTTTATCCTTGCTTAGTATTTGTTTTTTCTTATAAACTGTTTTTGATTCAGTTTGAGTAAATTAGGAGCCTCTGGAGGTTATATTGGTGTTCTTAGTTAGGCAGCACCTCTAAGTTAGGCTTCAGATCTTTCATTTCGTTAATTTAGTAGTCGTTTTGTTTTTTTGTGGAAGAACTTTATTTTTTCCTGGATTAAATGTGAGAAATTACTGTATATGGAAGCCATGTAGATGTTTATATTTCACTTTTTTGTTTATTTGTCCATTCTTTCTAATTTAAAAGAATAGGAAGTCCGCAGGTTTGGATCTGTTTCCAAATTTTAGTCTTGGATTTTGATCTGTGCGTTCTGAGCTGCAGCTGGAGAATTGCCGTGTTTCTTTTACTATTTCTTAACTCTTTTTCAGGCAGGCTGTCTTCCAAGCAGTAAAACAGCTTGGACAAGAACTTATGCAAAACGTACTAAATCTTTGACAATTCTGCTTATAAACTGCATATTTATCAACTGGACGTTACATCGTTTCAATCTCTGGCCTGAATTATGCAAATTCAGCCGACTAATTTTCACCAAGTTGGTAGACGCACTTTGTTGGGCATGTGTAAAAATCTTGTCTGCTTTCAAGAAATGCATCTGTCTTTCTTTTTGCTATGTTCCACTGGGTTATTACATTTAAGATATCTTACTGTGCTATTCTAAGCCATGGCAATATTTAAGTGATTAGCATGTACCTTTGGATCCACCTCAGTGATTTTCTTGTAATTATTGAATGTCTCATATGGTGTTTAATTTAAAAATATTAACTACACTTGAACGAGTCCTATAATTGCTTTTTACTTGTGATTACTGAAGGTTTGCCGCAGATATATTTCATAATCTACATGAGGAAGTAATGGCGACTGCTGCAAGAGGGCATGGCTTAATGAGTCGAGTTCAACAGCTTGAGACTGAGATTCCTTCCATTGAGAGAGCATTTCTCTCCCAGACAGATCATTCTTCTCTTTTTTACCATACTGGTTAGATCCTGCTGTTTTTTCTATTAAAAAAAACCCGACATCAATCACTCTGATATCGTTTCTTTAGGGAATCTACATGGGATCCTTCATTTATCTCTGCTTACCAACCCGGTCAGAGCTTATTATACAGTTTATCACCCGATTACAATAGTATTCATGTAATAATCTACGATTCTGGTACAAACATGCTGCGTGCATATTTTCTAAGCTTGTTGGGGGCTTTAACGAATCAGAGCCATCTTTTTGTGCTGAATCCTTTGTCTGTTTGTTGGATGTAAAAGTAACTTGGTCGAAAAAATTGCAGGTATCAATTGGCATCCCAATCTACAACTGGACCAGAATATAGTCACTCAGGGAGATTTGCCACGATTTATAATGGATTCCTATGAAGAAAGCAGGGCCCCTCCTCGCCTATTCCTACTAGACAAGTATGATCTGCTCCTCACTTTTAGATTAAATAATCTGGCTTGCTAAAAGTAATATCATAAATAACCTCATCTATTTAGGTTTGATGTTGCGGGTGCCGGTTCATGCCTGAAACGCTATACTGATCCCTCAGTTTTTAAAGTAGAAACCTCTGAAATGATTGGTGTAGATGCCCAGAGGGAAAAGAAGATACGCAAAGCAAAGGTATTACTACCGAAAGACTTTAACAATGTACATTACTACCGAAAACTAGGAGTTTGTTTGCTGGCAGGTAGCCTCTTGCAGTGATGATATTTATGCTTGGTTCATCACAAACCTTAATAAGTAATGCTCCATACAAGATATCAAGATTAATACCACCCTAGTAATATTTGGCTGTAATGTTAGTTCTTTCTTCTTGATAGACTAAACATGTTAGTTAATATTGTTCTTTTATTTAAAACGATCACCACTTTCCTCAGACTGTTATTGGTCTTTATAGAACTGCCTTGTTATCAATTCATTGATTCATGTTATTTGTTTCATGTTGAACAGAAGAAAGGGCCACGCTGGCGAAATGGAGAAACTGCTGAAGTTTTACCAACATCACATTCCAAGTGAGACATCTACTGTGTTTCTTTTAGCTATATCTTCTTCTCTTTTCAGTCTGTCAACAATGTGATTTGACTAATATGCATCTTACAGACTACATCAGCTTTTTCTGGAAGAGCGTGCTGAAAATGGTGCTAGGAACCCTTCTCATCGTGTGAAACTAAAGAGGAGGCTGAATGGATTTCCATTTGACTTGAAAACAGGGAAGAGCTACATGGAAAAGTTACTGAAGTCTCCTTCCCCAGATCATAAAGTGCTTCGTGAAGTCACTGTGAACTCATCAATAATGATGTCAGTTACAAATGATCATAAGGAGTCTGGTTTTGAATTTGAAATATTTGAAGCAAGACGCAGCCCTCCTCCATCTCCATACGGAGAGGAAAATGCACCAAATCCTTCCATCTATGAGCCAACCAAGACTCCCATAAATGATGAACTCTTCAAGGTACCCAGTTCATATCCTAGTACTGCATCGTATGGCATCGCATCCACCCTAGATAAGGTGACTGTGGAGAATGTTGTAGCTGTAGATGCACAAAGCCAGAGAGAAGACGGCTTAACTGGTTATCAATCCGATGATATTGCCAGTGAGATAGACAACTATGTTGATGCACCCTCATCGATAGAGTCAGAACTGGATGGAGACTCTGAATCGAGAGTGAAGAGTGATCTCACCTCCTCAATTATCAAAAGTAAATCATTGTTTTCAGATGCAGACGAAGAACATCTTTGTACTAGGTCAATTGATTCTCAATCCACAGGTGGCCCAAAAAAATCTTCTGATTATCCGAGCACTTCAGTGGAAAACCCACGAGAAGATAACTTTTCTGCTCAAGGATTTGATGCATCATCAAACCAGGAAACTGCTGATGAAGATTTTCAAGTGGATCACCAATCAAGACCATTGACTGATGCAGTCAATGACCAGAGGTCTGAATTTAAGAGGTCGACGTCTAGTTTATGCAGTAATGGATCAATACCTTCTTTATCTCTATCTGATTCAGAAGATGTGAGAAAATGTATGTTAAAGGCACCTGAGTCAGATGAAATAGTCTCTACCTTAAATGACAAAGAACTGGTCCTAGATCCTCTATGTTATCCCAGTCTTTGTGATTTTGAGTCACAGTCAGGAGAAGATTCACCAGGATCCTCTGCTGGAGAACATCTGGTGGATAAGCCAAACAATGAGAGCCTACCTTGTGTATCTACTGAACCTGATATTCACTATCATACCGCTGATAGTTCGCTTAATATGTCTTTGTATTCACTGCATGAGGATACACATATGTCTTGTGTATCTGCTGAACCTGATCTTAATGATCTTTCAACAAATGTTAGTCCAGAGACTATTTCTTCCAAAAACCAAATACCAGATAAATTGGAAAATGAGGTTCCAAAGGTGTCTGGAAACTCTCCTGATTATCCTGATACAACACTTAATGGACACAGTATTGAGTCAGCATTTTCGAAAGAAGATAACCTTATTGATGGATCATATGATGAGGATTCAAATGGTTCTACTGATTCTCCAAGTCATTTTCCTTCTATCATGGGAGGCTCCTCGTATGGTTCTACTGACCCAATTGTTGAAATCAATCACTCTTATAGCTCCATCGCCGTTCAGATTAGCTCAGAAGATTTAAAATTTTCAGACCTAGCAAACTCTCCTGATAGGCCAACAAAAGGTCTTGATGCTCATGCAGGAGATGTTATTCCTGAAGAGACAACAAAGAAGGAAACACTTGCTCTTGAAACTCTCGAACTTTCTGAAGTTTTGGGGTCACAAGGCATAGGGCTAACACATCATGTTTTCCCCAATGCTTCAGAAGCTCTGGAAAGTTCCTGTTGCATTCCAGAAGATCTTGAAAAGCCTGCTGGAACAGAAGATGCTGTAGAAATGGATGGAGTCTCTGCTGACCTGATATCAGTGAATAAGCTTCATGTATTGCTGGATAAGTGTGATGCTGACAAATCCAATACCATTGATGTGTCTGCAGTTTCTGATAGTGACGAGCATGATAATTGCTTTGAGGATTCAGGCATGGATGGACTCGATAACAATGAGAACTGCTTATCAGAATGTTATGAAGAATCAGATATTGTGGAGAAAGTGGACCCAACAAAAGCTTCTGCATCAGGTTTTGCAACAGGTTTCTGCAATTCTGTCAATGATGATCATCCCAAATCAGAATTATCAGGCACCATTCCTAATTCAGATCTTGTTCTAGAAGTTGAGCAAAGTGGCGTTGATAGAGAACAGGATTTGTTTAACCAAAGTGGTCTCGAAAACCATGCCTCTGACCCTGACGAATTAATAGCACAAGAAAAAGTTGGATTACCAATTAGCCAACTCAATCAAGAGTTGGTGCATCCTAGTGGTACAAGCTCAAAGTTGTCACATTTGTTGCCTATAAACCACCAGCCAATACTAGATCATGTCGTTTTCTCTTCAAATAATTCCTTTTCTGAAACCAATCAGATGAATCTGGGGGACTTACCGCCTCTGCCACCTCTCCCTCCAGTCGAGTGGAGGACAGGAAAGCTTCAACATGCCTCGTCTTCTATAGAGGGAGAGATGGTGAGACCCATGGAACTATCCTCACAATTGATTTTCCCACCGACAGTACCCTCTGATCATGTTGATTCATCCCCACCAACTGCATTCGCCAATGTCATTAATTCTTCACTTGAAGGGATGATGCATCACCCTCTAACTGAAATTTACCCTGAGATTTCATCAATAGAAGAGAATTTTGAGAATAACTCTTCTAGTTTGGAAGCCAACACTTTGCTTGAGACAACTGACCTTCCATCAAAGGTCGAAAATGAGCAACAGCAGATTGTCGTTCCGAATTCGGAGGGTATATCCACGTCAGCAGCTGAGGAACATGGAACCGGAATTTACCCTGAGACTGCATCAAAAAAGGAGACTATTGACAATAGCTCTTCTGGTTTGGACACCAACACTGTGCAGGAGACAACCGACCTTCTGCCAAAGGTCAAAAACGAGCAACAGCAGATTGTCATTCCATTTTCGGAGGGTATATTCACGTCAGCAGCTGAGGAAGATGGAACCGAGACTGCATCAAAAAATGAGACTGTTGAGAATAGCTCTTCTGGTTTGGAAGCCAACACTTTGCATGAGACAACAGACCTTCCACCAAAGGTCGAAAACGACCAACAGCAGATTGTCATTCCAATTCCGGAGAGTGTGTCCACGTCAGCAGCTGAGGAAGATGGAGTCGAAAATGGGAACCGGACAGTGAAACCACAATGGCCTCGCAATCCTCTTACCGAAGATGTTGCTTTTCTCAATAAAATTAAAGTAAGTATCATCTGTTTCCTCACATTGATGCAATTCATTAGTGTCTCGTGGTACCATTATCAAAAATTTATAACTCATTCTACAGCTAAGGAAAGTTACAGAACGAGTTCGCCCCGAAATACATAAGGTTGATGAAAGAGATTCTTTCTTGGATCAAATAAGGACCAAGGTAAGAGTGCTCTTAAAACTCAATTAATTTTGTTTTAAGTGTGCATTGTTTTCAGAAGATAACTCCATATAATCTTTATTTGTCCAGTCCTTCAACCTAAGACCCGCAACATCCTTGAGGCCTAGCATTCGGGGTCCTAATACAAACCTTCAAGTTGCCGCGATTTTGGAAAAAGCAAATTCAATTCGCCAGGTCTCTTTCTTCCACCTCTCACAGCTTCCATGCATGCCTGTTTTTTGTGTCGATTACGTTGAATTTAATAATGAATGTGGTGAGCATTGCAGGCCTTGGCTGGTAGTGATGAGGATGATAGTGATAGTTGGAGTGATTCGTAAGAAGTTATCGATTAAGGTACATTCATCAGCCTTCTGGTTCCATCTCATGTGACCGATTATACAGTTTTTTATAGTTGAAAGTAACATGTGGATGTTATATACATGTTTGGAATTCTATCAAACAAAGGTTGTACAAGATTTACGATTAATTTCTGTGTAAATGTTTGAGGGTATATAGTATAGCTAGAGATCAACAAGAGATGCTAGTATAGAAGCATATCATGTTCAACTTTGCTCTTAGTGTATACTTGTAATTTGTTTACTATTTTGTAGCAGTATTGCAAAGAAAATAGTTTGGTGTAATTAAATAGACCCACACTTCCATCGGACATTTTTGGCATGTGGCTTTGAACTTCTTGTTGATTGTGCAAGCATTGACGAGATAACTTTGAGAGTATAATATCACTAGTGTTTTGTTAGAAGAATTTCGTTTGTTCCAGTCAAATTTCAAGAACATGCATGTGTCGTGAAGGTAAATAACGCAACAGTTTGCTTGATTTTCTTTACTCTTCTCGACAGCCTAATTGAGTTGAGAATTATATATTTCTTATACTTTCTCCATCACAATTTTGTTGTTTGTTTCAGGAAAATTGACACAAAGATTAAGAAATGTGTTGTTTATTAGTATTAAAAGTATAAAGTGAAGGGTAAATGAGTATTTTCAACTTTATTGAAAAAAATTATTTTAAAGTCAACTTTATTGAAAGAGTTAATTGAATGACATTGAGGTGTAAATAACAGATGTTTGTGAGGGTTTAATTTAAAAGGGTAGTGTTGTTTTTTTGCTATTTTGAGTATGAGAACAAAAATAAAACGTCTATTTTTTTTTTATTTTGAGCAATTAAAAATGGGACGAGTAGCAGTTAACTTTATTTGTTTGTTTTTTTTTATCTTCTTTTGATTTCCTGATCAATATAAATATTTGCTCTTTTATTTTATTTTTAAATTCAATTAACACTATTTATAATGGGTTTTTATTAATTGATTCTAACAGGAATTGACGAAAGCAATACATTGTAAAAACTTCAATGTAAATTGAGTTACGCTTGATTTGATTTGAAATTTTTGGATGAGAATGAAAATAAATTTATGGTACTTATAATGGTTAGTAAAAATAAAGGTGATTTATAATACTATTTTCATTCTCAAATATGATAATCATTATTTCCATTTGATTAACTTTCTCATTTTTATAATCATTTTCTTCAACTATTCCTCTATGCAACAATTAATATATTTTTTATTTATTTTTTTTAAAATTAGAGTATAATACTAGTGATGCAATCACTGTGAAAAAAATCGAGCAAATTGCGTTTTTGGTCCCACAGGTCACGCTTGCTCACGATTTTGGTCCCAGCATATGCTAAACTAGTCCCGTTCGTGCTTTTTTCTGCAATTTTGGTCCCAAGAATTCAGTAGTCGTTAATTGTAGACGGAAATTAGCATGTGCGTCTCACGTGCCCGTTAGTTGACCAAATAATGAATTTTTGACCAATAATTAAAAAAAAAAATGAAATTTGGCAGGCAAAATACACGGCCCCTTCCCTAAACCCTAATATCCCAAATCATGAAGAGAAAAAAAGTTCCCCTGCGCCGTCCACCACCATCGGCAATCCTCGGCGGCAACCCACCATCGGCGACCCCCGCGATGGCTGCCCCACCACCGGCGACCCCCGCGACTACTTCCCCACCACCGGCGACCCCCGCGATGGCTTCCCCACCATCGACGACCCCCGCGATGGCTTCTCTTCCAGCGCCGTCGCCTTCCCATGTTGTCGGCGACCCCTCGCCACAGCTTCCCACGACGGCGACGACTACCAGCGACCAATTTCAGATGGAGAAACATCCCGCCGGCGACAATACTACATCAAAGAAAAATCTGAGAAAAGATAAAAAAGAAGTGGAATTTGGAGCCATTTTGCGAAGGAAATACCTTGTTCGATTTGGAGCCCCTAATTACGGTACGTTAATTTATTTCTTGAATTGGGCATAAACTTGGGTGATACTAGTTCTTTTACTGCATCAATTTGTTCGAAGAAAAGATGTTGTTTTTTGGATTTTCCTTTTACTGCATCAATTTGTTTTCCTTTTAAATTTTATAAATTTTGGATTTGATATTGAATTTGTTATTGTGTATAAGGTGTTGCATCAATTTCTTTTACTGCATCAATTTCTTTTCTTGAATTTGTTATTGTGTATAAGAATAAAAAAAATGATCATATGGATTTTTTTTACAGTTGAATTTGTCATTGTCATTTGCATGATTTTTTGTCATTGTGCAACTGTTGATTTGAGTTCGTTCTTTTAATTATGTTTTAGGTAATTGTAGAGGCGTTTATACTATTAAAATGCATCATGGTGGTGAGTTAGATGAGAAAAATGATGGGACCCTTGAATACAAAGGAGGAACTGTAAGTGCATTTGATTTTGTGGACACAGGAAGGACAAATATGAAGTATTTAGATGGGTTAGCTAGTCAATTAGGATACCTTGGTGAGAAAGTTTATTATTCAAAGGATAGAAGTGGAAAACTGGAGGTTGTTGATGGAGTATTTGATATTGATAGAATGTTCAATAATCATGTAAATAGGGTATGCACTTTGTATCTGGTTGCATTGAGAGATGATAAATGTAGTGAGCATGAGGAAATAGAAGGAGAGGTTGAGTGGTATGATGAGGAGAATGTTGGAAGTATGGAAAAAAATACGGGTAATCATGTCGAGGAGAATGTTTTCAATGAGGTTGAAGATGTTGCATACACTAATTTGGAAGAGGACAGCATGATTGACGTTGCAGTTGAGACAGAGATTGATGAGACTGATTTCTGGGATGAAAGAAGAAAAGGGAAACAAATCCAGATTTCTATAGAGTCAGATGATGAATCAGATGATGAGTTCAAGTGTGATATGAGTAGTGGTGATGAGATCTTGGATGATATAATGTATGAGGAAAATGTGGACAAAGAATTAGAGTGGGCTGGAGTTGTTAGAGAAAGCAATGAAAAAGAAAGTGCTGATGATTTTTCAAGTTGTGATGATCAACTCAGTAATGAATCTGATTTTCAGAGTGTTGCATCTGAAGAAGAGGATGAATATGATAGAGACAGACACCTCACCTTTAGACCATCTCAAGTGGAGAATCCAGAGTTCTTCATGGAACAATTTTTTCCCACAAAACAGTTGTTTAAGGAAGCTGTCAACATGCATAGTGTCAAGACTGGAAGAAGTTTGAAATTTACCAAGAACGATGGAAGAAGAATCTATGCAAGATGCAAGCAAGAGGGTTGTGATTGGCACATTAATGCCTTGAAGGTGACAAATCAAATGTGCTTCCAAATAAGAGAGTTCAACCCTGATCACACTTGTGCTAGACAGTATCACATTGATAATGTAAAATCAGGGTGGTTGGCAAAGCGATATGAAACTGAATTTAGGGCTAATCCAAAGAAGTCTGTTAAAGGTTTCAGGAGCACAACCAGTTTGAAGTTAGGGTGTCACATTTCCCACCATCAAGCGTATAGAGCAAGACAAAAGGCTTTGAAGCTCATTGAAGGGAGTTCCACTGAACAATACACAAAGCTCTGGGACTATTGCCAAACACTTATTGAGAGGAACCCCGGATCTACTGTGATTTTAAAATTAGAAAATGGACCTACAGGCAACAGATTTAGCAAGTTGTACATTCATTTTGCAGCATTGAAGCAGGGGTTCAAATCTGGCCTTAGACCATGGATTGGAGTGGATGGGTGTCATCTAAAGGGTCTATGTGCTGGTGTGTTATTAACTGCAGTTGGAATGGATCCAAACAATGATCCATATCCATTGGCTTATGCAGTAGTAGGGAGTGAGACCAAGGATGCATGGGAGTGGTTTTTGCAGCTTCTAAAGGCTGACTTGATGCTAGAGAGGGAAGATGTGTATACTTTCATGTCGGATAAACAGAAGGGCCTAATTCCAGCATTTGATAACATTATTCCAGGTGATTTATGTTATGTTATCTTTCATTACATATATATTAATGTATGTTATTTATAAAATATATATTAAGTTTTGTTCTTTTTGTTCTTTTAATATTATAACAGGTGTAGAGAATAGATTCTGTGTGAGGCACTTACATGGCAACATGAAGAGAGCTGGTTTTAAGGGTGATGCTTTCAAGAAAGCACTGTGGGCTGCTGCCAAGGCTACAACAGTCCCTTCATTTAACACGGCAATGGCCAAAATTGGAGAACTAGATCCTAGGTGTCTTGCATGGCTTCAGGAAAAGCCTGCCTCACAGTGGTCAAGATCACATTTCAACACATTTGCGAAGTGTGACACTCTTGTCAACAACATGTGTGAAATTTTCAACTCTGCTATATTAGATGCAAGATCATCTCCCATCCTAACTATGTTGGAGTGGATTAGAGAATACATCATGTCTAGGCTGCTAAAGAACAGGGACAAGTGTGAGAGAATTTGGGAGGGGAGAACAGTTTGTGGTAGGATTAGAATGATTTTATGGAAAAATATTGAGGCTTCCAAGGATTGCATGCCATTGAAATCAAATGATTGGAAGTATGAAATATCATGTTTTGATGGATCTAGATACGCAGTGGATTTGAAGGCATGCACTTGTGATTGCAGACAGTGGGAATTATCTGGTATACCTTGCAAACACGCAGTGAGTGCAATATGTTCACAAGGATGGGAGGTTGAAGACTTTGTTCACAAGTGCTATTCTGTGGAGACATATGCAGCAGTTTATGCTCATTGTACTAGAGAGTCGATTCTCCTCATCATTCCAGGAAACATGCCTTGGGCTGCCACTTCGTGTTCATCTGCCCACACAAAATATTTGCATCCACCATTCATCGAGTCAATACAGGTATGAAATAACCTACCTTTGCTTCTTGGCCTTTGAGAAACAAATGTGGCTACAGCTTTTCCACAGTAGCATACAAGTTGGTGTTGGCATTTTTGTGAAGAAGAGGATGAAGACCTTGTTTCAGAACTCATGTTGGTATTTTGGGTGTATGATGAGGAAAAAAATGGCTGGAAGTAGGTTATATAATGATAGGGTTCCAAATTTGGCGCTAAATTTTCCCTCCAATTCGCTGAAAAAAAAATGATATTTCGATTGGGACTAAAACTGCTAACGGAGCTAACGGAAAAACTAACGGTGGGACCAAAATTGCAGAAAAAAGCATGAACGGGACTAGTTTAGCATATGCTGGGACCAAAATCGTGAGCAAGCGTGACCTGTGGGACGAAAAACGCAATTTGCTCGAAAAAAATCATTCATCTTTCATAAACGAGAACGAAGAGAAAAAAATATATTTTCCTTCTCACTCTTATTCTCCTTGAATGAATCGAAACAAAATATCCCTTAATTTTTGTATGCATATGAAATTTATTCTACTGAAATCTCTTCTTCATATATAATTACAATATCGTTCACTTCCTGGATATTGATGTAACACAAGAGTTTGTATGGGATGATCTCTTGATAATATTTCTGCAAGTTTTAATATTTTTAGAATTTAGGTACTGTTTCGTAATTTTCCAACACATAAAATAATCAACCGCAAATGTACAGTGTTTATTCTAGTGCGGTAAGTACGAGTCAATCCCAAAGGGAAGGGTTAATATAAAAGTGATCTACGTTGACCCGATTCTATCTAGACACAATTGATTTAAAAAAAAATATTCTAAAATCTAAGACTAATTCTAAATGCTATCTAAAATTGTCATTAAGAAAGCAAATAAAAATAGTCCAACTCAAATCAACAACAAACTAATGTAAATGAATAATAAAAGAAAGATGGTCCTAGAGAGTTGCTACACCTAAACATCCATCTATGGTAAAACATTAAATTCAAATGGTATTAGTAATGATTTTGTAAGGTGGGTCACTAAACAAGAGTTAGAATGATTAATTAAATCCAATCAACTCAAGGGAATATTACACTAGCATGCTTATAATAAATGATAATTTGAACACATAAAAAATAATCACAATAAATACCAAATAAAAGAAAAATTAAACCATATATATCAATTTAGGATTCACAATCCCTAGAACTAAAATTGGTTCTAGGAAAATTCCTACATAATCAAATTATTACAAAATTAAAGGACTAAAATTGAAATAAAAGAGAGGGAGAAGGAAGCTTAGTCTCTTAGGGATGAAAAACTACTACAATCCAAGCTCAAAACATGTATTGATTCTCCAAAGTGATGGAACTTGAGGAGAAAGTAACCAAATATCTTCAAGTGTGTGTGAGTGTGTTTGATCTTCAAGAGTGAGTGTGATATGGGTGTAATCTGAAGTGGGAGAGTATTTATAGTGGGCAATTAGGTTAGACATTTAATTTTACAATTAAGCCCTTAAAGAGTGTCCAATTTAGGCCCAAAATCCTGAAAATCCCGTTGAAGTCGTAAGTGACTCGGCCGAGTCACTTAGTGGTTCCCGAGTCACTTATATTCTGTTACAGAGTGACTTGGGCGAGTCATTTAGTGGTTGCCCGAGTCATTCTCCTACTGTTGCTGCTCCACTCGGCCATAAGAATTGTGACTCGGGCGAGTCAAAATGGAGGTGCCCGAGTCACTTGTCATCTTCAACTTCGTTTGAGCATATCTTTCACATACGACGTCCGATCAAGCTGATTCTTTTTGCGTTGTGCTCGTCTCTCAGCCCTCTTTCTAGCCATATAGTTCCTGTATTGGCTTGGATAATCTACAGGCCCTCAATTTTTCCTAAAAAATAGCCCTTTTACCTACAATTCACAACTCGCTACACAATCTCAATGATTAAGTGCAATTAGCTCAACTTAGGCAATAAAATCATAAAAATATATGAAAAATAAGAATCAAATACACACCAAAATCATGCAAAAATCACCCGAATCAGGTACTCCCTCTGTAACGATATAAAATTCTCAATTTTTTTAATTTTGGTTTGTCCTACTACAAGTTTCTCATTCTATATTTAACAAATATACTTTCTAAAAATTTATATCACTCCACTTCACTATTTACCCCAATTACCTTTACTTTTGCGTAATTTTTTTACTTTTTCTTCTCTCAATATCACATAACTTGCACTATATCTATTATTATATAACTTAACATAAGTTTTGTGTCCAAAAAAATGAGAAGTTTATATTTGGATGGAGGGAGTATTATAATCTTTATTGGGCACAAAAATTTTTAAAAAATTATTTTTTTGAGTAAATAGTGTATGAGAGAAAATAAAATGTAGGGTATTTTAGGTGATTGAATAAGATAAAGTGTAGGAGAGAGAATAAAGTAAAGTAAAACAAGAGTGATATTATTTAAATTTAAATGATATTGTGAGAGTTTTTTTTTTTTTTGGGACAATGGAAGAAATAACTACAATAAAAGAACAAGAACATGAAAGATCAGCTATTTCCTAGGCTCGAACATTCGCTCCAATTCAATCGTGAGAAATGGAGGGACTGGTGCAATCTGTGTCTGCCAACGAACCCGGTTTTTGTCCTCGAAAGAGAAAAATCCCTACACCTCGGGCAATCTCATTCCAATAGACCGAAGACAAAATCAAAGGCAAAGAATCACCAAAAGCCTAATCTCTAGTTCAGGGACCCATAAACAAACTTAATAGAAGGAGAGAGGAACTCCACAAGGGTAGCAAACACACTAAGACGACGGAAACCTCCACGAGGGAGTAGAGGGCCCACACGGGGAGGGGATCTCCAAAAGGGAGAAAGAAACCCAACTAAAAAAAAAAGAAACTACAAAAGAAACTACCAAACAAAAACAGAACTAAAAAACCTACAAAAACGAAAACAAAAAGCCAAAAAAAGAGGGTTAATAGGACGATCCGACAACGATCCGTCATATGCACGACATCGTTGAAGGAAACATCCTGTTGGCCCAAGCACAAAGACACGGACGGACTAACTGGCAGGAAGGCGGCGGCGAAGACAGACGACGGAGGGGATGGCCGGTGGCTGCGGCGTGAGCGGCGGGGCAGTGAAGAGAGAGAGGCTTTTTCTTCCCAAAAACCTGTTGTATTCTCCTCTTTTCTTCTACTGTGAGCTAACTTGTGTGTGGTGTAAGTGTTAGTGAGAGAAAAAATCGATTCTCTGTGACTTTTAGTTGTAGAGAGAGAAAGTTAGAGAGAGAGAGTGTTTCAATGGAAATTGATACTGTGAGAGTGTTATATTGTGTAATATTTCTATTTTAAAATGTGCAAATTATGTTGGAACATCAAAATAAAAAGGAAGAATTTCATATTAGGGCTCAATTTTTAGGTTGAGTCTCAATTTAGGTCTTTAATTTTGAAGTGTCTCAAATTAGGGTCTAATTTTTTGTTTTGTCTCAATTTAAGATCCAATTTTATCCCTTATGTCTCAATTCAAGGCCCAAAATTTATTTTTATTTTTTCATTTCTAATCATACACCGCTAATTCATTTATAAAGAATTATTTTTATTATGTATAATTTTTCTTACCTACATTTTGGAATATATTTTATCTATATTTATATATTGTTGTCACTGCATTTATTCTAAATACTCACATTCGTCACATTGATTAAAAAATAAAAAACATGAAAAATAAAAAAAAAATTGAAAAAAAATTGTTTTTTTTAATTTTTTAATTTAATACTCCCTCCGTCCCCAACCTATTTGCACCATGTTTTTTGCATGAAAATTAAGAAAAACTACTTTTTGCATTGATGAGGGGGGAAAAGGAAGGGTATTGTTGTCCTTTTAGTGTATTGGTAATTAAGTTAATCATTTAATTAGTCATTTCCCTCCAATAGTGTATAAAGGGAATTTTGAATTTAGTGTATAATTAAAATTACATGTAAATTAATTCTACGAAATTAAAAATACAGAAATAAAAAATTAAAATACAGAAATAAACTGAAATTAAAATACAGTAATTAAAAAAGCTGAAATTAAAAAAACTGAAATTAAATTTACACCACCAACGATACAAACACTAACATAAATACTGAACTTAAAAAACTGAAATTAAATTTACAGTAATTAAAAAAACTGAAATTAAAAAAATTGAAACAAAAATTAAAAAACTGAAATTAGATGAAAACAGTCAATCCAATTGATCAGTTGTCAAATCGGGAGCTAAAATGCCTAAATAATTCAGTTTCCCACCATCAGTTCACCAAAACCAAAATTACAAAATTCCCTCCAACTTAAACACACAAATTTAAACCCAACAGCAGTCTTAAATGCCATATTCAAAAATTACAACACACAAAAGAATTTAAGGCTGCTCTTAAAGATACTTTAAGGCAGCTCTTAAATTCAATGACAAGATCACAGCCTGAACTTACTAATGATCAGAGGAATCGAATGACACAATTCCTCTTTGCCAACAGCACTAACGGTATAGCGCATCACGGGAAAATTTGTGAAGCTTCTGCATTATTTGGGGTTTATCGAAGAACCGTTGAATACATTTGGGCTGCTGCACGGAAACAGGTTAGTCAAGGTCTTCCAATCATGATAACATCACAAAGGAAAGGAAAATCACAAAAGAAGCGCTTACGTGTAGATATTGAAGATGTTATGAAGGACATAACATTTGAGAAAAGGTCAACAATTAGAAGTCTTGCTAGAGAGTTGGAGATTAGCAAATCTCATGTTGGTAGGTTGGTAAAGAGTGGCCGGATAAGAGCACACACTAGTGCAATCAAACCCGAGCTTACAGAAAAAAATAAGCTACAAAGGTTGAATTTCAGTTTGAGTGCCTTAGTTATTAATAGGGCTGCCAACATCATTGAATTTTCAGGTATGCACAATGTAGTTCATATAGATGAAAAATGGTTTTACATGACAAGAGCATGTGAGAGGTATTATATGCTGCCGAATGAGGAAGAGCCATATAGGAGTTGCAAAAGCAAAAGATTCATACCAAAGGTAATGTTCATGTGTGCAGTGGCTAGACCACAATACTCAAATGATGGGCAGCTCCTATTCGATGGAAAAATAGGCATTTTTCCATTCACAAAACAAGAACCAGCACAAAGGAACTCTAAAAACATTGTTAGGGGCACAATGGTGACTAAACCAATTGATTCTATAACAAAGGAAGTCATCAAGGACTGCCTTGTGAATCAGGTATGGTTTTATCACAAAAAACTGTCAGATTTTATTCTCATCATCCAGTTTATGCATATTAAGTCTCCAAAACAGGTTTTTCAATCCTATTGGTGACATTAATTTGCAATATCATGTTCAATTTTCAGATAATACCAGCTATAAAGGCAAAATGGCCTTCTAATGCATCCAAAAGCATAATCATTCAGCAGGATAATGCGAAACCACACATAAATGACAATGATCAAGAGTTTCGGGCAGCTGCAAGCTCTGATGGATTTGATATCCAGCTTGTGTGCCAACCCCCAAACTCCCCAGACACTAACATAAATGATTTAGGTTGGTTTCGGGCTATCCAATCACTACAAGTTGACACTGCAAGCTATAATGTGGATGATTTGGTGAAGAATGTGATGTCATTTCAAAATTTGATGTACCGTCAAATTAAACAATGTATTCTTGAGTTTACAAGGGTGTTTGATTGAAATCATGAGGTGCAAAGGACACAACAAATACAAATTGCCACATATGGGAAAAGAAAGGCTTATCAAAGAAGATAGCTTGCCTATGTGTTTACAAGTGGATGAAGAATTGGTTAGGGAATGCATTCAATGTCTCATTGAAGAAGGAGAAATTGAATCAGCCACATATGATATTAGTAGCTTAATGACAGATTTAGGATATTAGTGTAGGGGGAAGAATGAAGATACAACTCATTTTGTGTGTTTACAGCTTAAACACAGATTCACAATAGTGGCCTTTTGTATTGTAGAAGTTGTTTAGGCTGTAAACAACAGATTTTGTGCAATGAAATGATTTGCTTATGTGTTTATACCCTCAGAGAACACTCATCATTGGGCAACACATGATTTAAGCTACCAACATGCATGTGATTGCATAAAAACAAGCCTCCTACATGCATGTGATTGCATTAAATCATGAATGCAGGTGATTGCATAAAAACAAGCCTCCTACATGCATGTGATTGCATTAAATCATGAATGCAGTTCAATCACCAACATTATCAGGTATTAGTTCAATCACCAACAATAAATCATCAATTGAATGCCAATAACATACCCTCAGACAAATAAATGTCAAATCATCGGGTTACCTAACATCAGTTCACATAGAGTATCATCACCACCATTCTCTCTGTCCCAAACATAACCAGCAATCATGCTCATCAGGTAAACACCAATCATGCCCATCAGGTAAACACCAATCATGCCCATCAGGTAAACACCAAGCAGGATATCAGTGTACTAATATCAAGAAATCGACCAAACAAAAGACCAACAATCAAGCTCAACAGTTCACTCAAACATGCATCAGGTAAACAACATCAGTATTCGACCAAACACATACCAACAATCAAGCTCAACAGTTCGATCAAACATGCATCAGGTAAACAACATCATTAATCGGCCAACATGCATAAAAATAGAAGAGATAGTAGAGACACCTTTTTAACAAACATCTAGCTGATGGAATCCACACACAGTACCGTTCAACGGCATACTGTCGGAGTTCAGGGCAAGTTGGACCACAGCGCTCACCAAACAAAGCCGTAAAATCATCGTCAATGGGGACATGTTCATTCCTAATAGAATCGGGTACCATAGTATCAGGAACAGCAAATAGGTCAGGATCGGAGTCAGCCACCGTTAGACAGCGGCCAAGGTCAGAATCAGCCATGGGTTGAGAGTCGCAGCTGAATCGGCCACCATCGGAGCGGCCACCGTCGGAGCGGCCACCATTAAACGGCGGCCAATGTCAGATCGACCACCACCAGAGCGGCCACGGTGAGATTCGCCCACCTTTAAACAGAGGTGAAAGACAGATCGGCCACCGTTAGATCGGTCACCGTCAGAATAGGCCTTCTTTAAAAAATGGCCAACGTTAGATCGGCCACCATCGGAGTCGGACCCAGAATCCACCACCACCAAATCGGAGTCAGACCCAGAATCGGCCACCACGGAATCGAAAATTGAATCAGCCATAAAAGGCAGAGTTCAACTCCGATGGGGGTGGGGTTTCGCGGGTTAGGGAGACGAGGGAGATGGGGCTAGGGTTAGAGTGAGACGAGAGAGATGACAGACTAGGGTTTTCAGAGAGGTAGAAGATTCAAGAGAGATGAGAGAATGAGGGTGATGATAGGTTTAGGGAATATGTAATGGGCCGAGTTTAATTAGGAAAATGAATTTGGGCTGGGTTAATTAGGGTTAATTAGTTGGGTTTAGGTTTTAATTGTCAGAATAGTGTAATGGCATTTTTGAAATTATGTAAAAAAGTTGAGGGTTTTAATATTTTGAATTTTTGCCATTTTTAGTGTGTGCAAATAGGTATGGGACATACAAAAAAGGAAAGTGTGCAAATAGGTATGAGACGGATGGAGTATATTATTTTTTAAAAATTGATTAGAAAAAAATTATTATACTTTAAGTATTTTATAGAAATAATTGAAATAAAGATAAATTAATCGGGTCTTGAATTGAGACCAAAAGAGAAAAAGTGGATCTTAAGTTGAAAAAAAACTAAAAATTAGATCCTATTTTGAGACATTTCAAAATTCAAGACCTAAATTGAGACTCAACCTAAAAATTGAGCCCTAATATGAAATTATTTCAAATAAAAAAATGATTAATTACAAGGGGGTACAAGGCCCAAGTCTTCATTACCAAAAACTACAAAAAACTTTTTGCTATTACCACAAGGTACAAAAATTGTGTGAGTTTCCCAATATACCCTTACTTTTAGTTATATCAGACTCGCAGCTTCTCTCTCTCATAATACACGTGAGCTTTCAGACATCAAGCTTCTCTCAGCTACTGTTCCTCCAAGAACGGCGACGGGTACGTCCCATCAAATCGGTGGAGTTTGAAAACAGCAGGTACAAATTCAAATTCAAATTTGTTGGCTTCAGTTATATTTCTTACCACAGTCCATTGTTTCTCCATTCCCCTTGAAAATTGCAGAAAATGGAGAATTCTTTTCCTCCAGTTGATCGATGAAATTCTAGGGTTTACTGAAACTATTTTTTCTGCTATTTGACTCGAAACACTGTTTTTCTCTAATCGGTATTTTGTGTTTCTGGTTTTCGAGGCATTCATCCTGTTGCTTCTGTACTGTTCATGGAGCAGAGAATACTGCTTAGTGTGAAATTTCGCGATAAGTGCAAGTTGCTTTCTTTGCCTTCAGATTCGTCGTTTTTGTGGTTTGAATCTCAGGTACGTGAAACGTGGGCTGAACTTCAATCTATCCCAGTTTCTTTTGTCTTCTCTGTGGGTAGCTATAACAACACATGTTTAAACAGTCAAGATGATTTCTTGAATATGATTTTCCTCTGTCGTCATTTAAATTTGGGATTGGTGGATGTTTCTGTTTCGAGCTTGAGTGATAATGTGCAGAGTGGGCCACATAATGTAATGCATGCTTCAAAGAAATCTAAGCATGGTTACAATGGCATTGATTCTAATAATACTTGCAAGCACAATGGTGTTGGGGGAGATTCTAATCAATTTGCTTCCAACCCTGTTTATGATATCTGCCCCAGGTCTTTGAAAACCCCCATGCTTTCTGATTCGTGGTCTAAGATAATGAAAAAGGGTGTTGGGGCTGTTTTCACAGGTGGTGTGGTTCAGTTTAGATCTGAACTCATAAAGTATTCTACTATTTTGGGATTTAATTTTGATTTTATTAGGAACGACCGTAAATATGTACATGCTGTTTGCAAAGATCGACAAACTGCCGAATGTAAATGGTTCATAAAAGCCAGAAATCAACCTGTTTCTAATCATTTTAGAGTCTATAAAGCTAATTTAATTCACTCGTGTGTTGGGAAGTTGGTAAAAGATGAAGCTGCACGCTTGTGTCCTAAGATCATGGCAGAATTTTTTCTGCCGAATGTCCGTAAGAGGCCTGAAATCAGTGGGAAAGAGATAGTAGATCTCATGCAGATTCAATATGGTATTGATATTTCTTACTCCAAGGCTTGGAGAACCATCGAAAGTGCTAGGAACACAATTTTCGGTAAATATGCTGATTCTTATGCACAATTATCGTGGTATTGTAAGGCCATCAGTCGAACTAACCCTGGAAGCATTGTTAAACTGGAGTACCACCCTGAATCTGCACATTTTGAACGTATTTTTATATCATTCAAAGCATGTTGCGATGGCTTTCAGTTTTGCCGTCCAATGATTTTCATTGATGGGACTTTCATGAAGGGTCGTGCTCGTGGTACTCTTCTTGCTGCCACTGGAAAAGATGGCGACAATGGTATGTTTTGTGCAAATAACCTGTAATTTAATAATTTTTCATGTTATATTGATCATTTGCATATTTTTTTCATTACCTCAATCATTTCTTTGTCGATTTTTTTAGGGTTATTTCCTGTCGCTTTTGCTGTTGTCTCTTCTGAAAACACTGATAATTGGGTTTGGTTCCTTGAGAATCTTCGTGATGGTGTCAAGCATAAAAGTCAGATTTTTTATTTATCGGATAGGAATTGCGGTTTAATGTCAGCTTTTAACATCGTTTTTAAAGAGCCAGTCCATTTTTTCTGCATGTATCATCTATTATCGAATCGAAAGGTCGTTTTTTCTTCTTGGTTGGTCAAATCTTAAAAGAGCAAAAATGGGTGAATATTTTAGAGATTGTGCATACGCTCCAAATTTACGTTTATTTGATGAAAAGCTTGCATTATTCAAAGAAATCGGTGGGAGTATTCTTTGAACAGGTTGTTAGAAGATCTCCCGTTTGAAAAATTGGCAGTTGCGCACTCTCCCAACATTGTTAGGTTTGGTGAAATGACGTCCAAACGCGGCTGAATCGTTTAACTCATGGATTAGAGATTCTAGATCCAAACCTATCACACAATTTATAGATGATATAAGGGTAGGAATATCTAGATGGTTTGTGGAAAGGAGAAAAGAAAGTCAGACCTGGACTGGTGCTTTGGTACCACAAAAGGAGGGTTTATGGCATCATCTTACTGATATCGGCCGTAGTTGGTTTGTAGCCGAGTGCCCGGGCGGGGGGAATTATGAAGTCTCATCCTCACCATCAGTTTCGTTAACCTTGATAATAGAATATGTACTTGCAGCCGAGTGGCGAGTTTTAGGTTTCCCATGCGCCCATGCGTTCTTTGTCATTAGACGTCACCGTTCGTCGAGTTTTTAACCATGTGGATGAGTGTTTTTTAAGTCCAATTACAAAAAGTGTTATGAAAAAGATTTGAAACCTATCCATGTGATTTAAATGTATGATTGTGCAGATGAAAACAATATCATTATTCTGCCTCCATTGCTGAATCGTACTCCGGGACGGCCTAAGAAATTGCGGAATCCTTCATATGGAGAGTGGAGAAAACGAAGGCCCAATTTCTGCACCCAGATGCAAAATGTTTGCCAAGCATGATAGTCTAACTTGTGGCAAGATATTGGACTTTTTGGCTTAACAGGAAATTAAGGTAAATTTTTAACTGCAGAAATTTAATGTCTGTTATCAGATTCAATATCAATGTACTCGTTTTAATTCATTTTCTTTTTTTCTTAATTCAGGTGCCTTTGTTATTTTCAATTTTTTGAAATTGATGCCTATGATGTTGGGATGCCTTTTGAAGTTGGGATGCCTTTAAAGTTGATATGGCTTTGTATATTTATTTTCTCCCCAATTAGTTGTTGTTTCATAATCACAATGTATTATGGCCCTGTTTTTTGGATTTCAGTCTGGTGAAACTAGCAGGTTCATCTTTTTAGTTTCCCTGGGGTGAATTTTTTTGTATGGTTGGTTTGCATATATATGTTCTCAGCAAATGTACACTGCCCCTATTTGATTTAATGAAAATTAAAGCAACTTGCTTTTTTGTACCAAAGCATTAATACCTATGCATCTTACATTCTACGGACTAATCTAGAACAGCATAAATACTTATGCATCTTACATTGTACTTGCTAATCTAGAACAGAACTGCTTTTATAAGTAAACTTATAATGAGGATAGCACAAATAGTTATGAAATTGCACAAAAGCAATGTAGTAAGGGTTACTGCGTAAGTGGTTGAACCATTTCCAGGACCATTATCTTGTAATTTATGCTGCTTAGTTTCTATTATATGGTGCATAGTTGAATCTTGCACCCTGCTCCAGTGGGATGATGTCCATATTCATTGGCACACACCATTGACACCAACCATGAGTTTGACAACTGTTGTAAAGCCTCCCAGGATTCTTGCTTGATTCTGAAACCTTAATTGTTGTAATGCCTCCACAAATTGGACATGGTGATTTTTTGTACCTCAAGTATTGAGTTGTGAAACTATTCCTGCTAGATGTTGACATGATCACCAATCTTTTGTTAAAAAAAAAAATCCCTTCTCCTTAAGCAAGTAAAAATGTGTTGACAAATATATGGATATATATAGAAAAGTTGGTAGTAAGGAAATTTCTGTTGGCAACGGTAAAATTCTTGTAACGGTAATAATTACAACGGTCCCTTTTTCATTTTTTATACCCAAACTTCGTTGTTGCAATAATTTATTTACATGTGCAATTTTTCCCGTGTCATTGCAATTATAATTGCATGATTGTCATTGTTTTTGCTACGTGGAACTATAAAGTCGATGTTGCAATTAATATTATTACAGAACAATATATTAAGCATCATTGCAAATTTTTTTAAATTGTTTCTGTTCTATTACGTACCTTTGTATTTATTAACTTTTTATTTTTGCAACCGTCCTTAAACATTGCACTTCGAGCTTATATATTGCAATTATTCGTAAATGGTTTAACTAACCAATAAAAACTTACAATCTTTATTAATAATTAACAATTCGATTTTAAAAATTCCAATCATAAGTAAATTATCAGTAAATGAGTTTAATTCAAGCAACAACAAAATTAAGCACAAAAAATATAAAACATTTAAAATATAGCAAAAATTACAAAAACAGAGTTTCATTACATTAATAGAACTAACTATAATTATAACATTACTAACTAAATAATACACATAAATAACATATCTAATTATTATATCCTGCTGGATTCTCCAAGGTGTTCAAACACACAAAAAACAAATCCCATAGCCATTCTCGCAAAGCTCCGGTAGCAAATGGGAATGCACGATCCATGCTTTTATGATACATGAATAGTGTCCCCTCTGGTTCCATTCTTAATAAAATCCACTCTTTTTGTCGTCATCTCTCGTACAAAAGGGGTGAAGCTCATCAACCTATTCACCGGTACTTCAAGCCCTTGCAGTTTCATCACGAATCTAACCTGAGATATTATTCTCACGAATCCACATAACATGACCTTCATCCCTCTTACAAAATATTGAGTACAAAATAAGAGTTTTATCATCCAAACTCCCTAAACTAAAATTCGACGACCAAAAATGACCTTCCAAAGGAATGTCAATGAATTCATATTTTTAGAATAAATATCAAATGCACAGATTCCATAATGTTTCCCAAGATTATGAATCGCAATGCTGATTTACCATTTACGAAGACCCCCGGGCTCTGAGAAGGGGTTTCAAAAGGGAAATCCGCCAAACGTTTCCACGTCTTAGAGTTGCTGTAGAACATGCTTACTTCTATTTTTGCGTCAACATTATTAAATAAGCATATCCTAAGCAACTTGTACTCACAGAGTACAGCATCATACCCCAACCCAAAAAACACATAACACCACTTACTCTGGGGATGGAAATCGATATCGAACGACGTTATCTTCAACCCGCTCAGAGTCACTGGATTCCCCAAATAGAACTCGTCGTCCTGGTTGCAGAAACAGACGATTCCAGTGCAGCTTGCTAATGTCTCGAATTTGGCATCAAAGTCGTTTATAACCCTCCTCACAACACCGTTGCTCTGTTTCTCATAAACCAGAGGATGAAAGCCAAATTCCTCCTGGACCAGAAATGAGTATTTTCCCAGCTTTCTCATCTCCTCCATATGCTTCTCCAACGCGAGAAACTTGCTGGAGATCATGGCATACCAGCGCTTGCTTACAGTCTTGAACTGCACCAGAGATTTTGGTGGCACTCTAGAAAGGATTTCCACCATTATCTCCTCTGGAAATATTTCACCATCAGCAGCGATTTTTTTAGAAAGGACCATTTTTTCTAGAAGTAATTTGATCTTGAGTTTTTTTAAATTTTTGCAATGATGTGTAGTGTCATTTCGATCTTGCTGAGGGACATATATATAAACTTTTCTAGATAAGAACACCAAACGTCACAACGAAAAGAATGGAAAAGGGCGCCATTTTCAGTGAATGGTACTTACCTCCCGTATTTTAAATATATTATTTTGCAAATTATTTTAAATTGTTTCCATTGGTTGTGACGTTTAAACATTAAGAAATAGATTCCCATGTATCAAATTTTCCAGTAATATATTACTACCTCCGTCCCACATTAGTTTTCACAGTTGACTTTTTCAACGGTTTTTGTGTGACAATTATTTTATAGTAATATGTGTATAAAAGTTATTTTATATGGATGGTATGCTAGTTAACCTTATTAACTATCATACCATCCATATAAAATAACTTTTGTACACATATTACTATGAAATAATTCTCACACAAAAACCGTTGAAAAAGTCAACTGTGAAAACTGATCTGGGACAGAGGGAGTACATTTCATCTTTGTTTAAAATAATAAAAAATTAAATAATTATTAGTTTAAAACAATAAAAATTAAATAATTTTCTGTTGGTATATTTGTGAGATGAGTTCATGCATGTACTAAATTTGTTAAAGAAAATAGGGAAAATAAAACTTATTTGCTAAAGAAAATAAAATAAAAAAAATTGTGAGATGAGTTCATGCAAAAACTTATTAAGAAAATAAACACAAGTTCATGCAAAAACTTATTAAATCTTAAATTAAGTTTAATTTTTGTGTTGGTAAATTTATGAGATGAGTTCATGCATGCACTTAATTTGCTAAAGAAAATAAAATAAAAAAAATTGCAGAAAATTATTACATCTTAAATCAAGTTTAATTTTTTTGTTGGTATATTTGTGAGATGAGTTCATTCATGCATACAATTTGCTAAAGAAAATAAACACAAGTTCATGCAAAAAATTATTACATCTTTTATCAAGTTTAATTTTTTTGTTGGTATATTTGTGAGATGAGTTCATGCATGCACTCAATTTGCCAGAAAATTATTATATTTCAAATGAAGTTTAATTTTGAGTTGGTGTCTTTTGTGACATTAGATCATGCATGCACTCAAATTTGACCATTTACGAATACACAAATCACTATAGATAAAAATAGAGATAAAAACAGAGATAAAAACATTTAAACAGACATCTATTACATGCATTAACAAGAATACATCAATGTTTAATTCCCCCAAAACACTAGTTCTGTTCGTGCATGAATTAAAAGTACCAGAGTACCAGAATACAGTCTCATGCAATAAAAACATCCCAATATTCAATTTTTTAACAGTTAAACTTCAACAGACATCGGATCCATAAACCACTCGACCATTCTTGATCTGTATTGGCCAGAAGTTGTGTACAACAGGACTCCCTTTTTTGGCTTTACTCCTAAAATTGCATTCTCAATATTCATACAAACTATTACTCCACAGTCAACAGATTCTTCAGATTGTTGAAGGCTTGGTTCATGGAATGGATTCTTCCGATGACCATGTAGAAGGGGGTATTTAGGTTTCCCATTTTCCTCGACACCCCTTAGGATCTCCTCGACATACTCTAACTGGAGTTTGTAAAACAGAAAAAAAACTTGTAAGGAATACATTATTTATTTTGTATAAATAATAATAATGCAATTATATTTTAGGTTCTCACCACAAATCTCGATCTGTCCAAATGAACGTCCTTGTTTGAATTCCTCGGCTTCATTGAATTAAGTTGTTGGGTCCCTTTTGAAAGAGTTTAAACACAAAATCAAGATACCCTCTAGTGATAATCTAGAAGGGGGGGGATGAATAGATTATCAAAAACTTTTTCAAGCTTAGATGATCTATCAACTCCAAAATCAATTTTACAGCGGAGACAATTTTTGTTTATACTCATTTCAATTAGGATCTAAAGCTTTGTCAGATATCAAATTTGCAGTCAAGAAACAATTAATGAAAACGAGTAATAAGCAATAAGAAGAAATAACACCAGATTTATAGTGGTTCGGATCAAACGATCCTACGTCCACTCTCCTTCTTCAAACTTGAAGAAGGGCCTTCACTTACTTACTTCCTTCTTTCTTGCTAACTTACTTACAATGATGAATCTTCAGCCTTACAATGAATCTTCCTAATTTCTGAATATCTATGGCTTGAAGATCTAATGAAAAAGTGTTCTATAAACACTAAGAACTGGAAAACGTATAAAACGTTCTTGAATGTGTATGATGCTTGTTGCTTGTGTATACAAAGTATAATGATGAGTGCAAAGTGTCAAAAGTTTATTCTAAATTGATTTCTATTCCTATTTATAGAGATCTCCTCTTGACAGTTGTAACTTCCTTGAATTTGGTTTTGATCAGTTATAACAATATAACTGAATTCTGTAACTTCTTCCTGAGTTGTTGAAACTGCTTCTTGAATCTTTGTATGATATTTCTCTAACACCTCATCGTCTGATGTTTACTTCACCTCGTCCTCATCTTCTTTTCTGTCTAGGTGTTTGTCTTGTTTTTCAACAATCTTCTGTGCTGTCCTTGTCTGATATCTTGACCTTGTCTGATATCTTGACCTTGTCTGATATTCTCTCATTATCTGGAAATCTTCCTCGTCTGACATCTTGTCCTTGTCTGATCTTCTATACTTAGTTTTATTTATAAAGAAATACTTCAGCTGTCTATACAAGATGCTCAGCTGGTCATCCTATTTTACACTTTTAACACATCAAAACTAAATACAAATTTCTTTTCCTAACAATTTCCCCCTTTTTGATGATGTTAAAACTCAGCTCAAGAAAAGAAAAACTGTTAGTAAGAATTGAGAGCGAAACAAGATATACAGATAAGTCACATATACAGATAATCAGAGCAATAGTTTAATAAACAGATGATTAGAGCAATGAAACAACTGATCAGAACAATATAGTTAAAGTCAAGTTCAAATTCTTTGAAGACATTATAGACAGAATTCAAGATTTTCAGATGATTTAGTGTTATATGTTTATAAAACAGTTTCTTAGATCAAGAGTTAGTTAATGAGTAACAAGTTAGTTAAACACTTCAAATTTTCATAAAAGTAGTTCAAAAAGATGTATTCACAACTTATTCACAGAATTTCCACATATATCTTTATCTTTCTCAGCAAATAATCAGAGGAATAAAAGTAAGACTTAATCATACCACCTATCTTCTTCTGGAATAGTCATCCAGTCGAAGACACGATTCTTCAAGCTCAGTGTCTCCCCACCTTCAGCTAGATCAGCCACAGTCTTAGCCTGGATCAGCATCTGCTTCACCTTTTCTCTGTCTAGCTGGTCGTCTTGCTTTAGTGGAGCAGACATGGTTGCATAAGGTGGTGCGACTATGTCTACATTGAATTCTGCATCTCCAAGGTCAATCAGATACTGATAGAAGTTTGGGTCTTTCGCCTCCAGCCATTCATGAAAAGCAATATTCTCGTCTGTGCCCCAAGATATCTTCTTGCAGACGTGGAACAGGAAGATCCATTCTCCTTCATAAGCTCTCCATTTAGCTTGTTGATCCATGGGAAGAATTTCCTTGGGCACAGCTTCTATTCTATGGAATGGGCGAAAGACTTCTTCTCCTTCTGTGTTCTTTGATTTCTGTACCCACTTCCTCGTCTTCCTGTCGTACATCTTCCCAGCTGCCTTTTCTTGCTCCCTCCTCCTCTTGGCTTCTCTTCTCTTATATTTTTCTTTTTCCTCCCTTCTCCTTTTAAGCACCCTTGCCTCTTCTTCTGTTTCAGACTGGGTTTTTTGAACTTGGCTGGAAGCCTTAGCTTTCCCCGCAGCCTTAGAAGATGAAGAAGGAGATTTGATAGTCAGGGTTGGAGCAGGATCAGCCATAGAAGGAAGTTCGGGTTCAGGCTCAGACTCAGTGGATTCAGCAGTGATTCTCCTTTTCAACCTTCTTAACGCCCTCTAAGATTTTTCCTCAGCTGCTTTCTTCTTCTCCTCCTCAGCTTTCAATAACTCTTCAGAAAGCTCATCTATCCTCAGATTAAGTGTCATAAGCTGATCATCTTGCAACTCAACTCTTTTCTTGAGCTCACTATCTTCCCCCTTTTTGACATCAGCAAATCGGGTATTGCAGATAGTGGCTACTTGATCTATGTATCCCATGAGTTCTTCTCGGACAAGCCCTGTCTTCTGATCAAGCTGGTCATATCTCTTCTTTTGCCCGACCTCAGCTTGTCTGAATTCATTATCTATGAAATTCTTCAAGATAGTTGTCTGTCTATCTTTGTCCAGAGCAAGCTGCATCTTCAGAACTTGATGAAATGAGGCTTCTTTTGCTTTCCAGGCTTCTTTCACTTGATCCTCAACAGAGTCTCTTATTTCGGTATAAGCCGAGCGAACATATTGCTTAACCCACTCATCTTGAGAATTCATTTCTGATGCAACTTTCTTCTTGACTTCCGTCATTTGTTCCTCATGTCTTAGTCCGGAGAAGTGTAGATCAATCTTAGTTTTCTCTAAAATTGCAGCTTCTACATTCTCCTTGATTGATGATGAGATGACATTAGGAACCAGTTGGAAAGCATTCAGACACGTAGTCTTTAGATTTTGAACTTCAGCTTTCAATGCTTCCACTTTCGGATATGCATACATACGATGTGGAGGGCAAGGTCCATTCACCAGAAAGATCTATTTCTTCAATTTCAGCTTCAGTTTGCACCTCAACAGTCTGCTCCGTTTGTGCCTCCTCAGCTGTATCCATCCCAGCTGGCTCATCGGCAGCTCCACCAATTCTTTCTTCAACCCTTTCCTCAGCTTCATCTTTTTCCAGTTTCTCCTTCTCAGCTGATTTTTCCACCTCCTCTGGAGTCTCATCTCCAAGATATACTCGTTGTAAAATGTAATCAACAAAGGTATTTTCAGTGAGTATATCTTGGAATGACTTCAGTTTTGCCTTCTTGAGAACCTCCTTCTCCCAGATGGCAAGATTGTTGCCTCCTGCCTCAGCTATCAGAATAGTTGTCTCCTCAAAAGATCCAAGCCTGAGTCTTCTTAGCAGATAGACATCGATAAGCTCCTTTAATGCCTCAGGCTCATCTTTGAGAGTAGA
>CM061055.1:4434167-4799536 GCA_030762865.1 Paraleonurus japonicus | reverse complement strand
GTGAATGAAAATAATGCACACGAATGTCTATTTATATGGAAAAATATAATAATAAACAATTATTAGAATAATAATTGCCTCAGTAAAAGTGTAAATATAGCCTTTCGAATCGCCATTAATGCAATTATGACATTTATTTTGAAAAGTGCACAGAATAATATTTAATATGTCGCGCGTGAGGTTGAGACGGTTCATATTTCGAAACCGCCTCCACTTACGCGCGTGAAGTATACTCGGTGTGTTTTCAAAATTGAATTTGATAAAATTTCGGGTCCATAGTAACTTCTCCCCGACACGATTACTTATTTGAGAAATTACTTTTCGATTAATTGGAGAGATAAAATAAAATATTATTGTTTTTAGAAAAACAAATTTGAACCCTTATCCTTTTATTTTGTAAAACAAACTATTTTATTTTCTGAGTAACTTCAATAAATTAATGAATGAAAGAGTGAATTATGATATTAAATTCATATATTAATTATATGAACTCCATATTCATAATTGAAGGTATTTAAGAAAACTTCTGATTTTACTCCTTATGCTGGTTTGATAGCATCACCGTCATTACTTGAAACCTTTGGACAAATTGACCTTGTCTTGCATTTCGAATCTTGTTAACTTTGTTCTCGCCGATATCACGGACACTTAGAAAAATTGTTAGTAACAAGAGTAAGTCGATAAGGTTCAATAGTCATCGATTCTCAGAAGAAAGTTGACTATTACATCCTTATCTGATTTACTTATGTCAGACAAGTAATTATCAAGTCAGATATGGTCAATGTGACTAATCCTTGATTCTTGATTCCAATGAAAGGAGATCAATGATATCAGCTACCTGATTGTCCTTTGACTCAATCTTGTCTGATAATTCTTTCTAGACATAATATACTAAGATGAGAAAAACAAGGTTAATTCAAGAATTTTGATCAAAAGATGACTAAGGAAGCATCTAATAATCCTAATTCTACTGAAAGTTCTTTAAACCTTGTCTCTGCAAGAGGCTTTGTCAATATGTCTGCTTTTTGGAAATCAGTTAGATTTTTCTCTAGTCTGATATTGCCTTTCTCCACATGATCTCGAATAAAATGATGACGAATGTCAACATGTTTGCATCTGGTATGTAAGACTGGGTTACGGTAATAGCTATGGCACTATTACTATCACAAAAGATTGGTACATCTTTGGTGATAATGTTATAGTCCCTTAGTTGTTGATCGATCCAGATAAGTCAGAACAACAACTTCCACCGCCATGTACTCGGCTTGATAGTAGAAGTAGCTACGAGAGGTTTGTTTCTTAGACAACCATGAAATCAGCTTACTTCCCGAGAAATTGGCAAGTTCCGGATGTAGATTTCCTATCTATCTTACACCCACCAAAATCAATCTGAGTATCCCGACAACTCAAAGTTATCATCACCGGGATACCACAATCCTACATAGATTGTACCTTTTAAATATTTTAGAATCTTCTTTGCAGCTTCAAGATGACTCTTTTTTTAGGTTTAGCTTGAAAACGTGCACATACACCCACCGCAAAAGAAATGTCGGTCTACTAGCGATTAAGTATAAAAGAGAGCCAATTAAACCTCTATCTGCGTCGATCGGTGTCTTCTCCTTTCTCATCTAGATCCATTGAAAAATTTGTCATCATAGGTATTTTGGCTTCTCGGCTGGTACCTATTCCAAATTTCTCAATAAGATCTTTGGTATATTTTGCTTGATTTATGAAAATTCCTTTCTTTGTCTGCTTAATTTGTAGTCCAAGAAAGTAAGTCATCTCTCCCATCATGGACATTTCGAATCTGTTCTTCATAAGATGACTAAATTCTTCACACAAGATTAGGTTAGTTGATCCAAAAATGATATCATCAACATATATTTGAACTAACAAAAGACCTTTATCAAATTCTTTTCTAAATAAAGTTCTGTCTATCTTACCTTTTACAAAACCATTTTGAATTAAATACTCAGATAATGTATCATACCATGCTCTAGGGGCCTGTTTAAGTCCATATAGAGCTTTCCTTAGCCTATAGACCTTGTCTCCTTTGACAAAGCCTGGAGGTTGTTCTACATAGACTTCTTCGGCTATGACTCCGTTTAGAAATGCAAATTTCACATCCATTTGGAACACAGTAAATCTTTTATAAGCAGCATAAGCTAAGAACAATCTTATGGCTTCAAGACGAGCAACTGGTGCAAAGGTTTCATCATAATCAATTCTCTCAGATTGTGAATAACCTTGTGCAACCAATCTAGCCTTATTTCTTACCACAATGTTGTTCTCATCTTTCTTATTTTTGAAAACCCATTTTGTTCCAATAACTTTTTGATGATGAGGTCTTTCAACAAGCTCCCATACATCTTGTCTGTGAAATTGATTTAATTCTTCTTGCATTGCATTTATCCAATTTGAGTCAGTTAGAGCTTCAGTAATAGTTTTAGGTTCGAGTAATGATACATAACAACTAAACAGACAGTCTTGGTTTATCTGTGTCCTTGTCTGGACTCCAGAATCTAAACTTCCGATTATCTGTTCAGCTGGATGATAGTCAATACTCGTTTACCTTTATCTTTTACTGGATATGAAATCTTATCTGGGATATTTTCATCAATTGATTCCGTATTACCTTCAGGAGTATCTTCTAGTCCATTTGGTATTGTAGTCGTCTGATCAGATGATATGGAAGAACTCTCAGCTTCCTTATCTTTATTCCTGTCTGGTGTGTCTTCCTCATCTGATTCTGACTCTGGTAAGTAGAACTTGACTGATTTCTTGATGTTTAATCTGTTAAGATCTTCAGCTATCTTGGTGACATCATCTATACTTTCAGACTTAGAAATTTCATCAAAAACAACATGCGGTGTTTCTTCCACACATAATGTAATCTTGTTAAAAACTCTATATGCTTTAGATACAGATGAGTATCCTAAGAATATCCCTTCTGCAATCTTAGCATCAAAAGTTCTTAATTTTGATTTTCCATTATTATGAATGAAACACTTACAACCAAATATATGGAAATATGAAATTTTTGGTATTCTGCCCTTCCATATTTCATAAGGAGTTTTGCATTTATCTTTCACAATTAAACATCTATTTTGAACAAAACATGCAGTATTAATGGCTTCTGCCCAAAACCTGTGTGGAGTGTCATACTCAGATAACATAGTCCTTGCAGTTTCTTTCAGGGTTTTGTTTCTCCTTTCTACCACTCCATTTTGCTGGGGTGTTCTTGCAGATGATGTTTCATGTGCTATACCATTCTCAGTACAATAGTTAGTAACAAACGAGTTCAGAAACTCAGTACCTTTATCACTTCTAATTTTGACAATATTTAGTCCTTTTTCATTTTGAATTCTTTTGAGGAATTCGAATTTTTGTTCTGATCTCATTCTTTTTATACAAGAAAATAACCCAAGTGAATCTAGAAAAATCATCTACAATCACTAAAGTATACTTTCTTCCACTAAAGCTTAGAGGTGTAACTGGACCAAAAAGATCCATGTGTAAAAGTTCCAGAATCCTTTCAGAAACAGGACCATTTATTGTTTTGAAAGAAGTTTTGGTCTGTTTTCCTTTTTGACAAGCATCACAAATATGATTTTTCTAAAATATTTTATCTGGAAGTCCTTTGACTAAAGATTTTCTTGCTATTTTGTTAAGAGTTTTGAAATTTAAATGACTAAGACGTTTATGCCATAGCCAACTTAAATCTTCTGAACTCTTAGCAATAAGACAAGTATCCTTAGAGCAACTCTTGAAATTTGCAATATAGATATTACCTTGTCTGACTCCAGCAAGTAAAATATTTTCGTTTAAACCATCCAAAATAAAACATGCATCATGAGTGAATTTTACACAATATCCTTTGTCACAAAAATTGAGATACGATGAAGTAAGTTATGTTTCAAACCTTCCACAAAATATACTTCATTAACCTGGATATCTCCAATCATTAGAGTTCCAACTCCTTTGGTTAGACCAAAATTGTTGTCACCGAACATTACTCGAGGTCCATCTATCGTCGATAGTTAGAAAGAAGTCTTTTCTCATAAGTCATATGCTTAGAACATCCACTTGTCTATATACCGGATGACTTCAAGAACATCTTGTTCAACTATCTCCTTATCCTTCGCAATCACAAATTAATTCTTAGGTACCCTTTGTGTATTGGGTCCTTTCTCGTCAAGTTGATACTTAGGTATCCAGATAAAAACATCCAAGTTTTTCAACCAATGATTGAATTTTGCAACCATATCTATCCACTAATATTAGACTATCTAGATCAATTTTATTTAATTGATCTCTAGTGATTGTCTTATATCTTGGAAAGAATGGATACGACTTGCTTCTTCCATCAAAACCATTATACTTTGGAAACAACTTTGATTTAGTCTTTAGATTTCTTTTGGAAACATTTCTCCTCATCTCGTATTTTTTCTTTTGATATATCAGATGGGGTGATTTGCTCCTTTGATTTCTTTGGACTAAGTTCTGTCTTTTCCATAGTCTTAGTGGCTTTGACAAAAACTCTAGGTTTGATAGGATCATTTTTCGTGTTCCTATCAAAACCCAATCCTGTCTTATCACTAGGCTTAAAAGTCTCAAGATGTTATCAATTGTAGACTGAGAATTATTAAGATGTCCTAACTTGAGATTTAAATCTCTGTTAGTCTTTTTAAAATTCTCATTTTCCATATTGATATTTGAAAATTTAATTTTTAAAGTACTCAATTCTTTTTCCAACTCATTGGTTTTCCCAGACGAGGAACTAGTAGAAATCTTTGATTGACATTCCCCCTTGAATGTATAATCTAGATTCTTCCTTGTCCCTGTCTGATGTTCCTTTGTTAGACTAAGAATTTGATCCTTTAAACTTAAATTTTCAGTCTCTATCTGTTTATAAGCAGATAAAGCTGTCTTCAGATCTTTTAGAAGTTTGTTAATAAGACATGGATCGGATTCAGACAAGTTATCATTATCATTGTCTGAGGATGAGTAATAGTTTACCTCCTTAGTCATTAGGCAAATGTCATTGTCTGACCCGAAACTAGATGAGGATGAGGATGATGATATCTCATGTGTTTCCTCCTTTTCGGCCAAAAGAGCTCGTTGATCTGCATACCTCCTATCCCGTTTCTTCCTCTTTTCTTCTCTCTCTCTAGGAGTGAGTTGAGGACAATCATAGCTAAAATGACCAGGTTTATTGCAGGTATAACAGATATCTCCTCTTTCTGACTTTGGACTATTCTCACCTCGTCTGATTGGTGATTTGAATCTTTTCACTGGATCTTTCTTTTTGTCATTGTCTCAATACTTCTCTTCCTTGTCGATTTATAATTACGACGATTAAACCTATCTCTCTTATTCCTTTTATACTTCATCTTGAGTCTCTCATATCGTCGATCAATAAAGCCATTTCCTCTTTTCTTGACAAATCGATGCCTTAGAAATCTTGTCGAAATCTTCTTGATGAAGAAATGCCACGGTCTTTCCAGTAGATGACTGACTGCCTCATCTTCTTCTTCATCTTCAATTTGTATATCATATTCCAAGGCTTTCAGATGAGAAAATAGAGTATGATGTGAAATAGATGACAAGTTCTGTGTAGCCTTGAGGATATTTGCTTTTTCTCTCCATCTTTTGCTTAATGATCTGAGTACCTTATTATTAATTTCTTTCTCAGAATAGGTTTTACCCAAATCGGCTTTGTTCACCAAATTGGTCAATCTCACATCCAATTGATCCACAGTTTCTCCATCTTTCATCTTGAATGTATCAAATGCATGTAAAACTGATTGTAACTTGTTTTCTTTAACCTGCTCTGACCCTTCACAAACATTTGCAAGAGTCTTCCACATATCCTTAGCAGTTTTACATCTCTTTACCTTTTCTATCCAGTCCTTGCTCAACGTCTCTATAATTTCTGTCCTTGCTACCTGATCCAAATTGTGAATCTTCCTTTCGTCGTTTGTCAAATCAACACTTTTCTTTTCTTGTTGACTTCTTGTAGTAGAAGATTCAGCTCCAGTACTAACAACTCCATGGTAGAATTTTATTGGACCTTCCTCAAGAACCTCTTCCATACGGTCATGAATGACCTTTAAATGATTCTCCATTCTGAACTTCCAGTAATCATATTCTTCGATAGAAAAATCTGGTAAACTCCTGGATTTCTTACTTTTAACAGAAGACATTGTAATTCAAGATGCTTAAAAGACAACTTATCAGAAATGTTAGTGACTCAATCAAAAGAAACTCAGAATTCAATAAGAACTCAGAAATTTCAAAACCACAAATCTCTATCAGAACAGCTTAACACTGCTCTGATACCACTTGTTGGGTCCCTTTAGAACGAGTTTAAACACAAAATCAAGATACCCTCTAGTGATAATCTAGAAGGGGGGGATGAATAGATTATCAAAAACTTTTTCAAGCTTAGATGATCTATCAACTCCAAAATCAATTTTACAGCGGAGACAATTTTTGTTTATACTCATTTCAATTAGGATCTAAAGCTTTGTCAGATATCAAATTTGCAGTCAAGAAACAATTAATGAAAACGAGTAATAAGCAATAAGAAGAAATAACACCAGATTTATAGTGGTTCGGATCAAACGATCCTACGTCCACTCTCCTTCTTCAAACTTGAAGAAGGGCCTTCACTTACTTACTTCCTTCTTTCTTGCTAACTTACTTACAATGATGAATCTTCAGCCTTACAATGAATCTTCCTAATTTCTGAATATCTATGGCTTGAAGATCTAATGAAAAAGTGTTCTATAAACACTAAGAACTGGAAAACGTATAAAACGTTCTTGAATGTGTATGATGCTTGTTGCTTGTGTATACAAAGTATAATGATGAGTGCAAAGTGTCAAAAGTTTATTCTAAATTGATTTATATTCCTATTTATAGAGATCTCCTCTTGACAGTTGTAACTTCCTTGAATTTGGTTTTGATCAGTTATAACAATATAACTGAATTCTGTAACTTCTTCCTGAGTTGTTGAAACTGCTTCTTGAATCTTTGTATGATATTTCTCTAACACCTCATCGTCTGATGTTTACTTCACCTCGTCCTCATCTTCTTTTCTGTCTAGGTGTTTGTCTTGTTTTTCAACAATCTTCTGTGCTGTCCTTGTCTGATATCTTGACCTTGTCTGATATTCTCTCATTATCTGGAAATCTTCCTCGTCTGACATCTTGTCCTTGTCTGATCTTCTATACTTAGTTTTATTTATAAAGAAATACTTCAGCTGTCTATACAAGATGCTCAGCTGGTCATCCTATTTTACACTTTTAACACATCAAAACTAAATACAAATTTCTTTTCCTAACATAAGTAACCTCCACTCACCAGTTTTCAGGTATAACTTCAAAAGAGTCCAGTGGTCACCAATCCCAGAATTCTTTGTCATTATTGGGAACAAAAGCGTATTATCCACTCCCAAATTCCTCAGTTTATCATTAATAAAACTATTCATATTCTTTCCTGACAGCAGTCTCTTGTTATGAATTAAATCCTACAAACATTTAACATTGAAAATCCTATGTTAGTTTATTGTATACTTGTTATTGTGTGATTAAAAGTTAAAAAATTAATCATACCCAGCATATGGAAGAAAAAATAACAATTTTCGAAGCCCCCTTCTTTTCTTTATACTTGTCAAGTAATATATCTGACCAATCATCAATGACCTGCAACATTTTTAAATCGACTTAATATTATACAAAACAAATCATATGCAATTTAATATAATATTATACAAAACAAATCATATGCAAAAATAGTACTAACCGAAGATGAAATCCTCTCATGATGTAGTATACACAATATGTCCTTTAGGAAAACCTCTGTCATGGGTTGATGTCCTCTCCAACACACATACCTCAAAAAAAGATAAAAATTGTTACCGAAAATATAATTATAACTCACATAAGGACCAGAACAGTTGACATTAAACCTAAAATAAGTAAGAAATCAGACCCTTGATATGTTCGTTAGTCATGCTCACAGCAACAAACTTTTTTTGCCATCTAAAATTACAAACTCTTTTTTGAAACTTCTCAAGTTCCTCCATTTCTCGAGTATTCATTTGCGGTGTAATTTCAATTGGTCTTTTATCATCCTTCCTTGTTCTCTCTTTTACTCTCAATGTAAGAGATGTTGGCTCAACCACCATTTTGCCCTTCCTCTTCCTATTTTCCGGTGTCTTATCAACATTAATATTCAATACCGGCGCATCATCAATTTTTATTGTGTCCTTCAGATTTGCATTCTCTTCTGCTAGCTTCTCATTTTTTTTCCTTTCAATATGCAGATCTGCTATTGTTTCCATCCTCTCAATATTCTCAGGATTCTGCTATATCTGAGTTGGTGTTGGAACTGTTAATTCACAAACTTTTGCCTTGATAATCTTCTTCTCTTCCTTCAATGAGTGCAACTCCTTTTCAATTGTTGTTATTTCATCTCTATATACATTATCTCTAAGCTCCCTGTCCTCTTTCAATGTTTTATCAAATTCCAATTCTTGATTCCCTTTAAATATTTCTATCTCTTCCTTCATCGTCTCAATCAGATTTAATTTTTCTGAAACCAATTCCTTCATTCTTTCTAATTCTTTCTCCACTTTTTGCCTTTTTTCAACCTCAATTTTCATTTCACACTCCAACTCATCCTTCTGTGCATCCAGTGTAGGCAGTTTATCTTTCTCGGTCTCCATTACATTTTTTTCGCATATTCCCTCTCCAATCACCTTCTGTTCAGCAACTGCCTCCTCCATTTTTTGAACTAACTCACAATTCTCAACATTTGTCAACTCAGCTATTTTATCCTCTACGTGACAAACATCATCTCTAACATCCACAGATTCTACCACCTGACCTGAACAATTCTGTAGATCAGGTTCCCCATCTTCACAGATAACAGTATCAGATTGAATCAGTTGTGCAACCACCATTTCAATTTTCTCATTTACCTGACAATCTTCAACTCCTGACTGAGTTATATTCAAATTAAAACTTGGAAGATCATCAGGCATCCCCAAAAAATCTTTCTTTTTCTTAGGGCCCTCTACTTTCTCTAAATTTTCTTCAACTTTATCCCTTCCTTTCTCTGATATTTCTTCAATTATGTTACTTGAATCTGATTTCTTGCCTAAAACATTCATTTCTGAAATCAAACTAGTCTCATTCTTATCATTATTCACTGTGGTCAGTAGAGCTGAAACATTATCTGAAGGGCCAACAGAAAAATCAATATTTTGAACTGGCAGCTCTTCTCTGATATCATTAAATCGAATGTTACTCCCTGGTACGGAAGTACAATTATCTAGTGCAGATTGACATAAACTAGACGTGGAAGGACCCTTATCATATTTACCAGTTGTCAATGGAGTTGACAGATTAACCGTCGCAGCAATTTCGTCTTCTTCGACTGAATTCTCATCTTTGGTTTTTAAACCTTCCTTGGATGAACTTTCTGAATCACTTTCGTTTCGCTCAATCTCCTTGTTCCAATAATTTACCAAAGAGCTAAATTTTTCCTTTTCTATAGCCCTTGGCTTTAGAACAAGTCTACGAATCTGCCATTCAGAAAAAAAATATTCGCATTTGGTTAGTGGCATTAAATTAAATTAATTATAAACATTCTAGCAAGGAATATCATATCATACCTTTGACTCTTTTAGCTTACAAAGATCATAACGTTGCAATTTCTTGTTCAATTCACTCGAGATCCCATCTCAAAAACGTGGGAATCCATTATCATTCACTTTGGTTCAATCAAATTAGTATGCTCACACAAACCGGAATCAGAAAGTAATTTATTTGGTTAATTAAATATACTAAAATATAATTAAAACATATTTTAGGTAATGAATATTTCAAAAATTTAATACTCACAGGAAGTAACATAGCACATCCTCCGACTCGAAAATTTCTTGATCCCTTAATTTGATTTATCGAAAGATCAAGAATCGCCTTGCACTACCATAGTTTATTATTTGCTGAAATTTATCAAGAAAAACAACAAAGTGCCATGATATTGTTGAATTTGGTGTTGGTGCCAGCAATATTGCTAATAAATAGCAATGTGTCAACCGTGCAACATCTCTGCATACTGTTTTGGTAGACATCTTAAGCATCTCACTCGGCTTATCCAATAAATTATGCTTGTACAATGAGATAATTTCCATTCGATGATTCAATCTCATTCCCAAAACATCTCCTTGCCCATCTAGGTAATTCATAATCATTCAGCCTGAGTGGAATTTCATCACTTCCACAACTCACCCCAAGAATCAGTTGAACATCTCTACTCGTTATCATGAGTTTTTCACCACCCATCACAAAACAATTCTTAGAAACATTGAATGTCAAAGAAAATGCTACGAATATCATCCTCATACTTACTTTGCACCTCTTTTTAAGAACATCATAGTCTACCTTTCATTATACCATTAAACAAGAACCAGAAAGGTGTCTTCTTTATTTCTTTAAGATGACATTCTCTAAAGGTCAATTCTTTCAATTCCTTCACTGCTGTCTTAAAGTTGCTTCTATAATAAGTTGTATTCTTTTTTACTATAATACTTCCTTAAATAAAATAATCATACAAAAACTATTAATCTATAAAACTTCATGGTAGAATAATAATTTATATGATTATCATAACACATACCAAAACCATTTTTGGGTTTAAGTTCTCCATCACTCTCTTCTGAAGTAGAATCTTCCAGTAATTCATTTATTGGACCAGCATTACAACCAGAACTGTTACCTGTCTCTATTACTTACTTATCATTTTTAGCAGCAAAATACGATATGACAACAATTTAACTTTTATTTTCTATTAAATTACACCCATTTAATCATACCATATTTTTCACTTTCTGATTCCGAATGTTTCCTTCTTTTCTGATGCTTAACTTTCCTCTTCGTAAAAGGCCTTGTTTCGGAATCTAAATTAAAAAACAAATAAAGGTGTATCAAAAAACCAAATAAAGGCCTTGGTTCTGATAAATCAATTATTATAACAGTTCATACCAGAATCTGAAGATCGGGACCTTTTACTTCCACTTTGTTTTCTTAATTTTCTTTTTCCAGAGGGAATATCTACAGAAAATTATATCATAATCAAAATACTAAATATTATGGTTTCCAACCAATCTTTACTAATATTTTTTTACATACCAGAATCTGAAGACGTACTATCCATTTTTTACTTCAATTTTCTTTTACTTACATTGAATCCTCTATTCTTCCGCTCTTGCAATTCATGTAAAACAACAGGAAAAAAAAAATGGTCAGGCAGCTATATATACACCATTGTTGCAAATTTTTTGTATGAATTGCAAAATAAAATTGCAAACTGCAAATCAAACAATTGCAATCGTTATACAATAATTGCAACTAGTCGATGAAAACTGCAACAACGAGAACATTTCTGCAACATCTACTTCAGTTTTGGCAATACTTGCAATTTAAATCGTAGAACATAAAATCAGAAATGAATTCTCCATCGAATATATACAGAAAGATACAATATAACCTTTCTCAAATTCATCCTTCTTTCTGTTCTTTAAAACTAATTTATTGTTCTTCCCGGAATCATATGCAAACTCCTTAGTTTTCCTTTTTGGTCTCACCATTTCTTCAAAAATAGAAATTTAGTGAAAAAAATGGGGGCATTACCAGAACATCACAACACTAAAATAGTATCCGCAGCTAAAAATTATTGGGGCATTGCAATTTACTGAAATTTATTGAAATAATGATTTTTAATTTTAAACGGGCATTGCAATTTTCGAAAAAAAATAGCGACCCATTGAGCTGATTTTCAAACAAAATCTTACCCTTTTTTACTCGACGGTGGTCGGATAATTTACGGAAAGCTCTGGCCGGAAAATAGAAAACCCTAGACGAACAGGAAACTTACGCAAAGCTGGACGAAGCTCGACGAAGGTTCTTGAACAGGATACTTACCCAAACTTCTGGTATTCTGACGAAGCTCAACGAAGCTCGACGAACAGGAAAGATAATGCCACCAGATTATGAAATTCTCGAAAAAATTCCACGAAGAAGATGAAGTAAAATTTCAAACGTGTTCTTGATTTTTTTAAATTGATTTGAAACGAAAATTATATGAAGGAAGGTGTATTATTTTTGGCTGCACAAAAAAGTACATTGGGAATGAAAATATGAATAGTAACTAGATTGAAAAAGTCTTTTTCAACTAAAGTCATATCCTATGGGAAATGAGTTGTAAAGTTGGAAATTACAATATTATTGTATCTAGTGGTAATGCTAAAAAAAATTTTGTACCTAGTGGTAATGTTAACACCCATTTTGTACCTACTGGTAATGGCCCCAATAAAAAAGTGTGCAAATTCTTTTGGGGAGGATCTTACTATTAGGCCCAATTAAAAATCTTTCTCGAAGAAAAAGCCCAATATGGGCCCATTGTAAATTCTTGGAATCCATTCCAGCCTAGACTCTTTTGTTCAAAAAGCAGATTTCCAGAAAGAAGTCAATGCAATGCCCGTGACGTCATAATATCCTTTGTACGACGTCGCAGCAGTCCCCTGACAGCAGATACTGAACTGGAATGGCAATAAACTTCTTCATATTCCAATTCAGAAAACCTCCCAAAATCTCCCTAATTTTCAGTGAAAAATCACATCCCCTCGTAAAACATATGTCAATAATTAAGAAATAGTCTAGATTATAAATATATATATATATATGGGAAAAGGAAAATCATCGTCACAGGTGACCAGCAGCCGGCAGGAGCTGAGGAACAACGACGACGACGACAACAGTAACAAAGCGAAGCGGAAGAAGACAGCGTCAAAGGCGGAGGCAGACGGAGATACTGCCGAGCAGCGCCGATGGCCGCTATCGGAGGTTATATCGGATTGCACGGATCGATGGTTTCAAGACACGCTCAAAGAGGCAAAAACCGGCGACGTCAATATGCAAGTGCTTGTAGGTCAGATGTATTATTGTGGCTATGGTGTTCCTAAGGACGCTGACAAGGTCTAATTTATTTTCTGTTTTCTTCCATTTTTTTTTTTTTTTTTGTGTTTGGGTATGAATGTGATTTGATTTTATTAGAATTGATTTATTATTTTTAAAATTCATGTGCTCTGGCAATTTAGGGCAAATTTTGGATGACAAGGGCTTCAAGAGTGAGGTCTTCTGTATGGAAAGTTGTAACTAAGCGTCCTGGTGATTTCTGGATCCTTTTTTTGTTTGTGTGTATCCTCACATCATTGTAAGCTTTTGTTGATTAAAATGAATGTCTGGTGTAGGTTACAATGTGAGTGATTCTGATTCGGATGATATAATTGGGGATTCTTGATTGTTTTTTATGTTGTACAAATGGAAGGTAAGCTGGATTTATAGGCCTTTTGTCCACTTTAACTCGCCTAATTTTTCACTGTGTTACAACTGAAGTTAATTCACTTTGGTGATATGTGTATCACTCTAATCTTACATAATTCGAACATACTAGATTCGGATTCCAGAATCAATAGGCATCCTGATAAGCACTGATTGATGATATCACCCTTCATCTTTGGATGCCTGACTGCCTGTGGTTATTCTTTAGGTTAGGCCATCAAAGATTATGTCAATTAATAAACCTGCTCTAGTGTCTCATCCATGTTGTTGAACACCTCTTCATAACTTCAAAACATGCTGCACACGATAATTCCCTCGTGAATGTGGTCACATGGGCTATGTTTCATACTTTGGATGAATGTACCATGACTCCATAAAAGCTCACTAACATTGATATCATGCCACACTGGTGTACAAATGCCCTGTTTTACCTTGAAGATCAATTAAGTACTACAATCTTCCTTCAAAGATATCTAATAGGTTTCAAAAATGGAGGGTGCTAAAATAGAAGATAATCGTGTTGTGTTAGGCTTTTGTTATCTCCTTTGAGGGGAGGGGGAGGGAAGCAATGGGAAGGAGAAAAGTGGTTTATTGGCAATTATGATGCCTTCATCATTTTAAGTAGTTACAGTGGAGTGACGAAGTGGTATAGCTCACGTGGTTAGAGCTCCACTACCTATGACCCAAAGGTCATGGGTTCGAGTCACCATTTGCCCGATTAAAAAAAAAAAAAAAAAAAAGTAGTTACAGTGGAGTAAGGGAAAGTCGAAGAGAATTACTTTCTTATTCTCTTTTAAATGCAGGAGAGTAGAAATGTAACTCGTGATTTTGTAAGAACAAGCTGTTGGTTTAATTTGCAGAATAGATACATGTGATAAATAGCATTTTTATGAATCTTGAGGCCATTTTTTCTAGTCTAGTATGAAATAGAAATGCAGAAAACGGGCTTTGCTCGAATAATTAGTTTTTCTAACCAGACACTGATGATTATATCGCAAATATCATAACTCATCCCTTAAATTCTTCCATCATTGGCAGTTTATATATTTTTTGATAGACTACTGTTTTTTCAATCTCACCTTTCTTTGTTCTGTTGAAACCTATATTTACGTATGAGTGAGTGGAGGCAGCTATTTCCCCTCTTTCTATAAATGATTTTAACATTGCCAATCTGCAACTCTTCGTATTTTGCAGGTTCAAATACAATTTACTTATTACCCAAGTTGAATCTGCTTGTCAAGAACCCAGGTTCAACGGTAAAGATATTACAATGACATGTCACAAACTCACAGTGCCCTGATTACAAGTTTCTGTCAATGGAGATCAATATAGGATGCTTTGTTGATAGATGTATAGTTGCTTAATCGAAGAAACTTTTTTTGTTGCACGGTTTTCGCCCTTTAATCTGAAAAGATAAAATTGCAAATTTACTGTTGTTTGATCCTTATGAAACAGTATGATTATGTGATTGGGAAGGCTTCATGTTTCTGATGGAAATTACGAACCCAATTGATTTTTCCGACGATTCTTCTGACTCAGGTCAGCAAGATTCGTGAGTTTGCAAAGAAAGGCTTCGCAGAAGGTTCAAGATAAACTTGTTAAATTTTCGTAAAAGATATTCAGCATATTACAATTGTATATATACGACACCTTTCTAGAAGATAAAAATTTAATGGGCTTAAATCTATTTTATTGCTTGGGCCTATTCCCTGACTTCTTTTGTGCGGCCCAGATCATTATTGTGGCCCAGTTCAGTATTTTGAGCCCGTTGCTTCTGTTTAGCTCGTCTCGCCTTATTATATGCGTTCTTGAGTTGTCGGCCTTCATCTTTATCATTCCCATCCCCTTCAAAATTGTCCTTGTCCTCAAGGACGAGTTCCGGGAAACGATCTTTTATGTCTTGCAGATTTTCCCAAGTTGATTCTTCTATAGGCAAGCCTTCCCACTCTACTAGCACCTCCCACCGAAACCTGCCTCCCCTTTTGACTTGTCTATATTCCACTGCTCTGCTTGGTCGAATTAGTATTGTTCCATCGTCCCCAACAGCTGGAAGCTGCTTCGAGACCACTTCTCCACTGCCTAGCCGTCGTCGCAATTGGGAAACGTGTACTACCGGATGAATTTGGGCATTACTTGGCAACTCCAGTTTATATGCTACTTCGCCGACTCGTGCGCTGATTCGAAAAGGCCCGTAGTACCTGCATCCCAGTTTAAAGAGGGCCTTCTGAGATAATGTGTTTTGCCGGTAAGGTCTTAGCCGAAGGTATGCCCAGTCCCCAACTTCAAAGTTCTCTTCTCTTCGCTTCTTATCATGGTATTCCTTCATTCTCTGAATGGATCCTTGGAGTGTTTCTTTAAGCTCTCTGATCATCAAATCACGTTCATAGAGTTCTCGATCGACCTCCGCGTTTGGCGAGTCTCCCAAAGGATAGCTAACTAACTGAGGTGGTGATCGGCCATAGACTAATTCGAACGGAGTGTGTCTTGTGGAAGCATGGTATGTAGTGTTATACCAAAATTCTGCCCAAGATAAGTACGTTTCCCACTTTCTCGGATTTTGATATACAAAGCAACGTAGGTACTGTTCAAGTGTCCGGTTTGTCACCTCTGATTGCCCGTCCGTTTGCGGATGGTATGCGGAACTCATTGCCAACCTAGTACCCTGCAATTTGAAAAACTCCTTCCAAAAATTACTAATAAAAATTTTATCTCTATCCGTAATAATAGAACGAGGAATACCGTGTAATTTAATTACGTAATCTACAAACAAACGTGCTATGGTTTTAGCAGTAAAAGGATGGACTAACGAAATTAAATGGGCATATTTTGTTAGTCGATCAACAACTACCAAAATTCCATTGTATCCGTTAGACCTTGGCAAACCTTCGATGAAGTCCATTGTTAGATCCTCCCAAATTCTCTCCGGAATAGGTAATGGTTGCAGCAGCCCACTAGGTCGTCTTGAGTCACTCTTCACCCATTGACACGTATCACAATTAGCTACGTAGTTCTTGATTTCGTTTTTCATGCCCGGCCAATAGAAAGTAGCAGCAACTCTTGCCCAAGTTCGGTATACTCCCGAATGCCCCCCTATGTGGGAATTGTGGAAATGATGTAGAATTTGTGATCGAAGATCTCCTCCTTTTGGCACCCAAACTTTTCCCTTGTAAAACATCAACTGATCCCTCCATTCATAATTAACAGCATCTTCATTATTCTGCTCTAATTGATTTTTGAGTTCAATAATTTCTGGGTCAGAAAGAGCTGCTGCTCGAATTAAATCCCATATGGCCCAAGTAGGCCCACTGATCATTTGTAATTCTGGTACATCATCCCGTCTAGATAGAGCGTCTGCTACTACATTTTGCTTTCCCGGTCTATAACATATCTCGAAATCGAATCCCATAAGCTTGGCCACAAACTTTTGTTGTTCCGGAGTGATTATACGTTGCTCAAGCATGTGCTTGAGAGGCTGTTGATCTGTAACAATTAAAAATCGTCGCCCAAGCAGGTAGGGGCGCCAAGTTCGTACAGCTTCGATTACAACCATCAACTCCTTGACGTACGCTGACCAGTGCATCTTTTTACTCCCAAGTGCTTTGCTTAAGTAAGCTAATGGTCTGCCCATTTGAATAAGAACAGCCCCGATAGCTATGTCGCTGGCATCCGTGTGAATTTCAAATTTTAGATTGAAGTCCGGCATGGCCAATACCGGTGTTGTAATCATCGCCTCCTTAAGCTCTTCGAAAGCTTGTTTCCCTTGGGCTGTCCACATGAAGCCCCCTTTTCTTGTCATCTCAGTGAGTGGTTTAGCTATCTTTCCGTAGTCTTTAACAAACTTACGATAGTACCCTGTGAGGCCTAAAAATCCACGCAAGGCAGTAACATTCTTGGGCAGTGGCCAGCTTTGCATAACCTCTATTTTCTTGGGATCTACTTGCACACCCCCTTCGGTTATGATATGCCCCAGGTAGCGTACTGACTTTTCTCCAAATGAACATTTTGATTTCTTGATCTAAAATTCATGCTGTTGTATAATCGTTAGAATTTTCTGCAAATGAATCAAATGATCTTCCCATCGTCTTGAATAGACGAGGATGTCATCAAAAAATACCAAAACGAATTTACGTAGATAAGGCTCAAAAATTGAATTCATTGCACTTTGAAAAGTAGAAGGAGCATTACATAATCCAAAAGGCATTACCAAGTATTCAAAATGTCCATGATGTGTACGAAAAGCCGTTTTGTGGATGTCTTCCGGGGCTACACGTATTTGGTGATAACCCGCACGAAGGTCTAGTTTAGTGAAGTATTTCGAGCCACCAAGTTCGTCTAACATGTCGTCAATAGTTGGAATAGGAAATCGGTCTTTCACAGTGGCCGCATTAAGTGCTCGATAGTCCGTGCAGAATCTCCACGTCCCTTCTTTCTTTTTCACTAGTAGAACCGGAGAAGAATAGGGGCTGTTGCTCGGTCGGATGAGCCCTTTTTCCCACATTTCCCAAACTTGCTTTTCAATTTCTTCCTTTTGGCATTGCGCATACCTGTAAGGATGCACATTAATTGGGTTAGATTCATCTGTTAGAGGGATATGATGATCAAATACCCTTTTTGGCGGCAACCCCTTCGGTTCTTCAAAAAGATTGGAAAACTTGTCAAGCACAATTTGTAGCTCTGGTGCAATTTCTTGTTCTTGATTACTATCACTCTTCTCAGCTTCTTTAATGAAAATCGCATAACAGCTTGTCCCTCTCTTGTGCAACCGTTCGATGTTCTTGAGGCTTATCTCCAAAGGTGGTTCCCCTGTGCGAGTCGTCAATTTCACCGACCCATCGCCCCACTGAAACTCCATCGTTCCATTTTTATAATCGGACACAACTGGACCTAGTCCTTCTAACCACTGCACCCCTAACACTACATCAGGTCCCACCAAGGGCAAGGCAAACAAGTCGACTTTTATCACTACTCCCTGTATCTGGATTGGTACGTCTTTATATTGGACTTGGCAAAATATCTCATCACCATTAGCAACTCGTACCCGGAATTGATCGATCTCTATTCCCTTTAGATTGAGTTTGTCTGCAAGCCTTTGGTTAATGAAGTTGTGTGATGAACCGTTGTCAACTAAGACGACGATTCTTCGATTCTTGATACCTGCAAGAAATTTCAAGGTTTGCGGTCCATGAGTTCCCGCAATTGCATGAACCGATATTTCTGCATTTTCTTCCTTATGCTCCTCCTCTGATTCGAGATCATCATCATATTCTGTTTCTTCAGGTTCAATTAAGAAAACTTGCTTGACTTTACATTTGTGCCCCGGCACAAATTTCTCATCACAGTTAAAACACAAGCCTTTTTCTCTCCTTCTCTGCATTTCTTCCCACAGGATTCGTTTAACTCCAATGGGCAGGGGTTTGCTACTTGTTCCTGTCACAGCTCCACTGTAAGATGATCCCCCATTTTTGGATTCCAAGCTATTAGGCAATCCCCTCTTGAAATCCGGTTTTACCGTTCTCCGCAAAGTACTGAGATAATCATCCCTTAATTTGGCAAACTCTACGGCTTTAGCGTATGTCTTAGGTCGATTGACCCTGACTTCGGAAGCTAACTCCGGTTTTAGTCCTCCCACAAACGCCCCAATTAGCGCTCTTTCTGGCCAATCATGGACCCGACTTGCTATTCTTTCAAACTCCTTTTGATATTCTCTTAAGGCACCCATTTGCTTAATGTGGGACAATGCTTCGTCGTAGTCATTGTATTCTGACGGACCAAAGCGAATTAATAATTCTTTCTGGAAATCTTTCCATCTGACTTTTTTGGCTTTCTTGCGATATACTCTGGATAACCATTGCCACCATAAGTTTGCTTCACCCTCTAGGTAATAAGCCGCATAGCGTACCTTATCTCCTTTCTCAATCTCATTTAGATCGAAATACTGTGTTACCCGACTGAGCCATGATATCGGATCAGACCCATTATACGTAGGGCAAGTAATTTTGGGTCTTGCCTTCTTACGGTCTTCCCTTCGATTTTTCTCGACCCTATCTTCAGGACGAGTTGGATTTTCCTCGCTGCCAGAACTGGTACTGGATTCGCCCTGTTCTTCTGATGAAGAACTGGACTCACGCTTGGGCGATTGATTGTGATTTCTTCGTCCCATTGCCCTTTCAATTTTATTCACCGCTCGATCAATACTTGATATCTGCTCTCTCATTCCGGCAAACCCAACCTCCATTTGGCCAAATCTTGATTCCAAAGACTCAATTCGCTCTTTATGAGACCCTGCCATTTCTGAATTTCCAGATTTTCCAAACCCTTAATTTCGTAATTTCCACTAATTTTGGCTCTCAATGAAAGCACCAATGATGGAAATTACGAACCCAATTGATTTTTCCGACGATTCTTCTGACTCAGGTCAGCAAGATTCGTGAGTTTGCAAAGAAAGGCTTCGCAGAAGGTTCAAGATAAACTTGTTAAATTTTCGTAAAAGATATTCAGCATATTACAATTGTATATATACGGCACCTTTCTAGAAGATAAAAATTTAATGGGCTTAAATCTATTTTATTGCTTGGGCCTATTCCCTGACTTCTTTTGTGCGGCCCAGATCATTATTGTGGCCCAGTTCAGTATTTTGAGCCTGTTGCTTCTGTTTAGCTCGCCTTATTATATGCGTTCTTGAGTTGTCGGCCTTCATCTTTATCAGTTTCTTATCACATAAATGCTACTCCTTCTGTCCTGGTAAAAGCTTCATGTTTTGTTTTTTTTTTTAGTTTGTCTGCAATAAAAACTTCTCATTTTCTTTTTTGGCATACCACTTTAATACATTTATTCCTACATTTTATATTAATTTACAAAAATTGTCACTCATTTAATATATTGAATTGTAGTTAGTCTTATTTTTTTTTATATCTTGCAATCACATTATTTGTATTCTATTACACTTTTTAATTTATGTGTTAAAAACAAATAAAAGTTTTATGGATGGAGTAATATATAAATGTGGGGGTTCATTGATTACCTCAGCTGAAGAAATGCACCAGAAAACTCTGAAAAATATTATATTTATGGAATAAAAAATTGGAGGAACAGAGATCTTCGCTTGGACCAACCAGCTACTTTGACGCCTTCCTGCCCCTGCTTATAGTTAAATTATACCACTAATTTATTTATTTTACTGCTCTCTATCTCTCGTTTTCTTAATATTTTTTTTTTTTTGTGACAAGACTTTTAATATATAATAAGCAATCATTTACGAATCATTTGACTTTAGATTGTTGTGCTGCATGCAAATCCTAAACTCATTTTCATTTGTGTGCTACTTATAATTTGTTTAACTGTGTTTTCAATCAATCATTTTTCACAAAATCATAGCCTAATGAAATTAATTTACTTTGTATCTGGTCCAAATTGATTTATCTTGATCGGATAAATTAGGTTGGGACGGGACATTCGTGATATTTCGTGGGCCAGGTATAACCCGACCCAAACAAATATATTGAGATTGCATTACCTACTTAGAATTTAATAACAAGAGTGCCCACCACTTAAAAACAAGAGTGAAATCTTGATTTCACTGCAACATCATCACTGTCAGTTAATAAAAAATTAGCAAAGTCAGTGTAATTTTTTTAATGAAAAAGACATGCAGCTGCTTCAGTCAGAGATGATTAAAATAAAAAAACATCCGCCTATAAATAAAGATGAAGATGAAGGAGGAGAAGAAGAAACGAAAACTAGAATGGATGAGCCTTTGATTGATCAAGAAGTACAAACACATTCATTCTCTTCTTCTCTACTCTTAAATCTATATATTGGTCACTTTTTAGCCAGATGGGGTGCCAGGTTTTTGTATTTTCTTGATCCATTCTTGTCAATTTTGATGTTTTCTTGCTAATTTACTCTATGGTGTATGTAATCGATATGAGTATGTAGGGATTTGAAAAACCTTATATTCATATTTTTGTCCTAATTTAACTCCCTGTTTGGCTGCTACAAATTAATGGAATGAAATTACAGGATGTGGGAATTCTCCGTGGGTTTATACATGATCAATGTGTGGCCAGACTCCCTTCTTCTTGCTGCAGTTTATGGTGTGGTGGAAACTGCCTCCACTGCATTACTTGGTCCTTTAATCGGACAATGGGTCGATAAGTACTCCTACATTCAGGTTTCTTCGTCACTCATTTTGATTATTGTCCATCTGCATTTGCATTGGTGTTAATTATCCATCAAATTTATACCTATCTGCTGATTGTAGGCTTTCATCTTCTATCCAACATAATAAGAATAGTATTTGTGTGTTACATTTGATCCAATAAGAACAGGTTCTCCAACTCTGGCTACTCAGCCAAAATCTGTCATTTGTGGTGGCTGGAGGTGCAGTAATTGCAATACTTACATATATAGACTCGATGCCTTCAAATTACGCGGCGTTCATTTCTCTTCTCGTGTTAATTAATATTTCCGGAGCTGTCGCAATGCTTTCCTCTCTGGCTGGAACCATCTTGGTTGAAAGAGAATGGTACTGTCATATTTGACTCACTTTAGCAAGCCACCATAACAATTCTCTTCTTTAGAGTAGAAAAATCTAATTCTTGGTTCGACTTATAGGGTGGTTGTGATATCAGAAGGCGAATCTCCCGGAGTTTTAACAAAGATGAACTCAATAATTAGAAGAATTGATCTAACCTGCAAGCTGTTTGCACCTGTAGTTTCTGGCTTTATTATCAGTTTCATTTCGTTGACCGCATCTGCTGCTTTTCTAGCATTCTGGAATGTAGTATCCGTCTGCTTACAATATTGGCTTTTAATGTCCGTATATAATGGGATCCCGAGTTTAAGAGAAGCAAACAAAAGACGGATATCAAGATCTTCAATAAGGGAAGTGGGTGAAAGCTCATCTGCTCATTGTGAACAGGAAATCTTGATTCTTTCCGAGCGGCCTGAAAGCAGCTCGAAAGGGACTATGATCCAGAAGTTTCTAGACCTTCCTTATATCACTGCCTGGAAAGTGTATATTAAGCAAGATGTTGTCCTACCCGGATTAGCCCTTGCTTTGCTCTTCTTTACTGTACTTAGGTAACATAGAAAAGGCTTGTGATTATGCTTACATGTAGTTGAAATTGATTGCTTTGAACTTACTCTTTCAAATGCTGGTGATTCAGCTTTGGAACATTGATGACTGCTACTCTAGAATGGCAAGGCCTACCTGCATATGTTATTGGAATTGCGCGTGGAATAAGTGCTACAATCGGGATAGCAGCAACGTTCCTGTACCCCATCTTAGAGCGTCGTATCTCATCTCTGCGAACAGGCATTTGGTCAATTTGGTCTCAGGTGCACAATTCGTCTGTTTTCATCACAAATATTGCTTGTTAGTGTCTTGATCCATTTATTGTAAATGTTCAGTGGACATGTCTCTTGTTATGTGTTGCTTCTACTTTCGTGAAGGATGGACTCTTATCCTCGTACATTCTAATGGCCGGAGTAGCCTCGTCTCGCCTAGGTCTCTGGATGTTCGATTTGTCGGTCATTCAGCAAATGCAGGCAAGAAAACTAACGATTTAATTACAAGTTGGTCTTATGTAAAACAGTTGTTGCACGGTAGAACTTATTTACATAAAATTTTGTGTTTGATTATATAAAGTGATGAACAGGATGACGTCGCTGAATCTGATCGTTGTGTCGTTGGTGGTGTCCAAAACTCGCTTCAATCCGTGCTCGACTTGATGACGTACATTATGGGCATACTAATCTCCAACCCTCAGGTAATTTAGGACCCGCATGGTTGGGGGTATTAGAAGTAAGTAATGAGAATGACTCATTAATTATTCCCATTGATATTATATAATCTCTCTCTTATAATTAACCATTTAACAATTATTCATTTTTTCCCCGCTCAACTTTTTTCTCGCTCAAACTTTTTCGTGCTCAACTTTCTTTCAAAATTCATCAATGGAAATAAATCACTAGTATTTCTCATTACCTAATTCTAATACCCCAACCAAGCGGCCCTTAGTCTTTTGCACCTTGTTTGAAACTATCTTCAAGGGTGTTTCAGTCTTTTTAAGGAATGTTGGTTGTCTCGTTTCCATTTTGTTGTAGGATTTCTGGAAATTGACAATGTTGTCTTTCCTGCTGGCGACGTTTGCTGCAATATTGTACACTCTGCATATATATCGTGTACGAAAGCATCTACTTCACTTTGACAAGCTTCTAGTACTGATTAGATGGTCTGTAAGATCATCCTAGGACTTTTATTTCACGTGAATTATATTGTTTTTGTAATTGGGAGTATTTCTTTTTATCAATTTTGAATTCATATTTACTGGGACGAATATTTTTGTAAATAAATAAAAAAAATTAATTATGATGTTTTGTAATTTAATTAATTATTTTTTTGGTTAAATAAATTGGATCATAAAACTGGACAGCTCCTCTCGGCCCACACCTACAATAGGGTTGTATATGAATCGAATCGAATACCGTAATTTTGAATTTGTATTCGTTAAATTTTTTGAATATCGAATTCAAATTCGAATATTTTTTGAATAGTAAATGTGATTTATATTCGATTTGAAATTGATATTGAATTTTCGGAACTATTCGAATACTCGAATCGATTTTTTCTCAAACATATTTTAAATAATATTCTTTGAGTATTCAATTCAAAATTAATTTCGTTGTTTCAATTCACAATACAAATTCAAAAGTTACATAATCAAATACAAAACAAAAAAAATTAATTATGAAATTACATAACGAGTATTTAATCTTCCATCGATTTTGCAAACCAAATTGAAGTTGTTTGCAACATGACATGAATAAGCTCTTCTTGCTCCTAAATAAAAAACAAAAATAATTAAAATCAGTTTATTCATGAAAAACATCATATATTTCAAATGAATTAAAAAAATTAAAAAACTACATATGGTATAATGGGTTTATTGATCCCATAAAGTCAGTGAACTCAATCTGCTCCACAAATCAAAATTTTTACCATGTCAGGAGTTAACTTTGAACGATAAGGATCCAATACATCCAAATCTTTGTTATGAACTGATGACGAAGAAGTCATTAGAGTCTTCTGAGAATCTACTAAAATTACATTAATGAACCAAAAATCGTAAGAAATATTGTGTAAAATTCGTTCAATCAAAATAATATTTTTAATTGGTGTATTTATTAAAAATGGTGGTATTTTTATTCGAGTGGTGTGGTGTATTTATCAAATATATGGTGCAAATAATCTGAGCCTTAATATATTTATATAATACTCCCTCCTATTCATAATATATGTCTTTTTGATTTTTCATATTATTTGCAATTTAAATATCGTTTTGCACTTTTCAATGTGAATTAAGTATGGTTTTTCTCAATTTACCCTTAATTTTTTTTTAAATTACATTGATAATAATAATCTTTAAAGCCATGTGGAAAATTTCAAAGTTATTAATTAAGGGTATAGAAGGAAGTAAATAATTTTCTTAAATTATATGCATGAGTTTAGGATGACATATATTTTGAATAGGAGGGAGTACTAATATATAGATTTTATATATTTGCTATAAAAATAATAAGAGTTGGTAACATGTAAGTGCATTTGACAACCTATATTTACATAGAGGTGCATGCACAGTAAAATCTTTCAAAGAGGTTCAAAAAAAGGTGTCAAAAAGACTTTAATACCCTTTATTTCAAAATTCAAGATTCCAAATTACATTTCAAAATTTCAAAATTCAAATACATCAATCCCATCACACTAAAAATAAAAACCTACCTAAAAATTCAAATTTCAAATTTCTAAAATCACTCCACGAAATCTCCGGTTCTTCTTCTCCAAATCACATATTTTTTTTCTTTAAATCTCTGGTTCTTGCTATGACAGAAAATGTGTGCAAAATACCAGAAAATAATTGCACAATTACAGAAAAAAATTGAACAATAATAAAATCTCAATCAAAACAAATTATCACTCAAAATTTGAAATATATTTGCACAATAACACTTACACAATGACAGAAAAATTTGAACAATAACAGAAAAAATTGAGCACCATAACAGAAAAAATTTGAACAAGGGCAGAAAAATATTTGCACAATAACCAAAAAATATTTGCACAAATTATCACTCAAAATATTTGCACAGTAACAGAAAAATTTGAACAATGACAGAAAAATATTTGCACAATAACCAAAAAATATTTGCACAATGACAGAAAATATGTGCACAACATCAGAAAATATTAATAAAATAAGTGCAGAAACAATTAATAAAATACATCTTGTGATTTACTACCTGAGTACGCCGAAATCTTCGCCTGGGCCCTGGGGGTAGGCGAATTGAATCGAGATCGAGGGTGTCTAAGTTCATGTTAAGGCGATCGGCAGTGGCGCGTATATCTTCCATTGACATCACGTCCACCATGGCTGCGGGATGTATTCACCTTTCTTCGAGAAAGCCAGGAAGATGTGTAGATAAAATCTGCTTTCAAATCAAACGAGCAATTGCATGGGTAGAAAGAGGGCCGAGAGAGCTTCGCAACGCAAAAAGAATTAGGTCATTCGGAGTTCGTATGAAGGAGATACGGTCGAACGAAGTTGGGATTGCGAAATACACAACAGTCGCATACACCCATCAGACTGGATAATACACCTACCAGCCAACACACATTACACCCACTATTTTGATAAGTACACCCCCATCGTCTTCAACCCCATCGCGCATCCCCAATTTCACCTGCAACAATTCAATATACCAACCCATCACCACCATCGCCGGTGCACATCTTCGACAAAGCCCCAACCACCGTCAAGCCGCCCAACCCGCCACCACCATTGCCGGTGCCCATCGCCGACGAAGCCCCAACCACCGTCAAGCCGCCCAACCCACTACCGCGCCGCCCCTCTCAACATCGCCACAGCGCGCTTCTCCGCGCCACAAACCCAGATCGCCGCCGTCGCGATTCGTCGTGCACAGCAATAGAATCGGCGCCGCCGTTCCAGATCCGCAGCAACGCAGCCCAGTGCGCCGCCGTCATCGATCTCAACATCACACGCCGCCGCCGCTTTGATTGGTTTTTTTTTTTTGAACTGCTTCGACTCGTATTTGAATACATATTTGATGAATACAAATTTAGGGATGATGAACACATATTTGAATTGAATTTGAAAAAAATATCCGAAAAAGTCAAAGAGGGAGAGAGATTTACGGATATTGAGGTGATAGAGGAAAGAGAAAGCTCACAGCTGAAATATTTGAATTCATTAAGGGTATTTTGGATAAATTACACACCATTTAAAAAATGATGCACCTCTATGTAATTCAGGCTTGCCATATGAACCAAGTTGTCATTATTTCTAATAATAAATATTTATATATAATATATATTTAAATATCGAATCGAATATTTATTAATATTGAATCGAATATCATAATTTTGTTTTTGTATTTGTTTAATAATCGAATCAAATCGAATATTCGTAATCGAATTCGAATCATAAAATTTCGAATACGAATATCGAATTTCGAGCACGAATAACAAATCGAACAAAAATATTTGATTCCTACCGAACAAAAATATTTGATTCGAAATGAACAAAGTAAAGCCTAACAACTAGATGCTGCACAAGGATATTGAATTTGACCCAATAGAGTAAGGTGTACGGAATCATTGACTGCTGCCTTTCTTTTTCTTCCTTGAATTATTCACTATTGTACTCCATAATCTCCTTTTTCTATTTTAAATACAGCTATTAAATTTGTGAAATGACAGAAACGCCATCCAACTAGGTTGTATCAATTCTTTCCACCCAAGGAGATGAGCGTCAATAGTCCATTTTTCCTAAACTGAATAAAAATAAGGGTGTGAGTATTTGCACACATATTTATACTTATAATATTTTTTAGCATTACATGTTACTTATATATAGATGTAAAGTGAGTGTTTTGAGTAAATTTCAATTGTTAATAATTGCGTTTTAAAAATAAAATAGTTCGGTGTCTTTAGAAAAACATTAGGCTTTTGTGTTCGGTCAGACAGAAAAAAATATGAATTGTTATAAATAAAAAAATATATATATTAAATAATATTCTCTCAGTCCCGAAGTTATCTTTATATATGAAAAGACACGTTTATTAAGAAAATTTAAATTAGTTTAGAAGAGAGAATAAATGAGTTGACTGTATGTATGTGTGAGTTTAATAATAATAATAATAATATTTTATATTAAAGTAAAAATATTATAAAAATAAACTATAAGAATAATTAGAAAGAAAAAAGTAGTGAAGTTAATTCCGGAGGGTATTAAACATGAACCAAATATTAAGATATGAAATATTTAATTAATTAATTTTGGGAAGGAAAGGAGAAATGTGAAAAAGAGGCGTGACGTTGGAAGACAGGCTCAGGCCATTAGGTTTCGTATAATATAGGTGTTCAGTTCTTATCAGGGTAAGGTTAATATTCCCACATAAGTACGGAATTTATTGCAATTTGCGAATATATAAATATTATATTCCTTTTCACTTTTTAGAGGCAAGCCAACCTATCTATCAATTCCAAATTACCCATTATTTTTTATTTGGTAGTGCATCGTACTTTTCCGCACACCGGATATGTCCTTCCTCATATATTTCTCCACCGAGTGACCTTGCCTTAGTTGACCCGCCCATCTCATTTTCTCTCCCCAAATTGCCCCCCTCCACTTCTTCTGTCCTTTCCCGTACTGCAACGTCAAGCCCCCTCCAATTACCATTCTGCCCCCTCCCGTTATTTATTTTCGTTTTAAATCATTTGGATATTAAATTTCTAGTTTTTCCTTCTAATTGAACCTTGCTATTTCCATCGACCACCACGAATCCATCGACTATATTGATCATTGTAATTTCTGCCATCTCATTATTAAAATATATTCCTTATTTATCTTATATTAATATATTTTACTCCCTCGATCCCCCATCAGTTTTCACACTTTTCGTTTTTGTTTGTCCCACATTAGTTTTCACATTCCAAAAAAAAAAATCTCTCCTTAAACTCCACCCTCACAATATTCATATATTTACACAAAATATCTTTACTTTTTACACTCAATCCAACCACCTCTCTTACTTTAATAATAAAAATTTACAAAATTATTCTTTAATATTCCACTCATTACACTTTTTCTTAAAATGTCTGACTAAATTAATATGAAAACTAATATGAGCCGAAGGAAGTATATCCTTAATTGTCAAATCTTGTATAATAACAATAACAATAATACGAAAGGCCCAACTAAGAGCTACTACAAAATTTCTTCTTACAATTTTGGCTGTAAACTTAAACTTCACCTTTGTCCAATAACTCACAAACTACCCCAATAAACCATTATGATTTTTTAGTTAAAGTCTTGTATTATAATTCAATCTCACAGTGTTGTTAGTTTACATTTTTATATATATATTTTCTATATTATTAATTATTTTATTAAAAAAATAATACTAACCGATAGTTTTATTTTTATAAGAATATTAACTTTATCAGAAAGTATTAATTAAAAAACAGATAGACGTTACAATCAATTTACACAACATATTACTTTTTTTAATATACTACCATGGTTTCCTTGCGCCAAATGTTGAGATATTTCCAAAAGGGCAATCTTGTAATCCGCGTATTCTTCTTCTTCCTCACTCAATACTCTCTTGTGATTCCTCATCTGGTCATTATCCAAGCCAGAGTTTTTCTGTTAGCGGTTACTTCTAAATTCTGCATTTGTTATCGACCAAGATACCCGACCAATAAAATACACCCAAGCAAATTTTTATTTTCATATCTCCATGTAAAAGCAGATTTAAAAGCTAAACCCAACAAAGATCCAGTCTCTTAGCCTTACTAACCAGAAAAAATCAGTTTTCAAAGCAATGAAGAAGCAGAATTTAGTCCCCTTTGATCTTATCTCCGAAGAGATAGTTTTCATAATCCTCGATTTCCTCGATGAAAACCCACTTGACAAAAAGTCGTTTTCTCTTGTCTGCAAGTCATTCTACGCCATTGAGGCTCGCCACAGGAAATTCTTGAAACCCATTCGTTCAGAACATTTGACAAAAGTTTTTAAGCGATACCCATACGTTTCAGATCTTGATCTTTCCTTGTGTCCAAGAATTGACGATGTTTCACTCGGTGTAATATCTGTTCGGTGTACGGAAATGTTGAGGTCAATCAATCTTTCTAAATCCAGGTTTTTTTCTCATGTGGGGTTATCGAATTTGGTCTTGAATTGTGCGAATTTGGTTGAGATTAATCTCTCAAATGCCACAGAGCTTAAGGATATGGCAGCGGCGGCCATAGCCCAGGCAAAGAACTTGGAAAGATTGTGGTTAGTGAGGTGTAAATCTGTTACAGATATTGGGATAGGCTGTATTGCTGTGGGATGCCGGAAACTGAGGCTTCTTAGCTTAAAATGGTGTTTGGGTGTTGGTGATTTGGGGGTGGGATTAATCGCTGTTAAGTGCAAGGATATTCGAAGCTTGGATCTCTCTTACTTGCCGGTAATATTCTTATTCCGAATACATTAGGGTTTGGTCTTCTGCAACTGTGGAATTTCATCATTTATCAGTAGTTTGGGCCTTTTCCTTTTTGATTTGTTTATGATCTTTTGACAGAATCTGTGGCAAGTTAAGTTCTGATGTTAAATCTATGATGTGTTGGCTTTCTGTTAAATGTTAGTAGTTGTTGTCCTTGCAAGGTTATAAATTGAACATGTCTTGTGATAACCAGAGATTTAGTTTTGTGCTTTCTGTTTGCTAGAGGCAAGAATATTGAAGTTTTTCCTCTCGAGCTGAGATTTGTTTTAATTTTGATAGGCTTAAGATCATAACTTTGATTATTTCTCCCTTATATGAAGCTAAAAAGTTACAGGTTATGCCTTTAAAGATTGATGATGGATCTTAATTACAAGTGATAGTTGTGGCAGATACTAGGTTGCTGTTGTGTAGGAGGCCTCGTTATTCTTTTTTGCATACTTGACTTGATTTCTCAAGTTCTTAATTCCGCTGTTCAATTCAGTAGAGCATGTTGCTTAAAGTGGATAACTTAGAGTAGTTGGACATCAGTGCATGCCTGACCATGTGTTGCTGACCATTTCAGGCGTAAACTTTGCGATCTGTATGTATCTAATGTTAACAAGAAAATTTTCAGAAAATAAGTTTCTTGCTTACGTACTTTGTTAAGAGCTGAAAGTACCTAATGTGGGCCCAACGTGTAAAACTTGGTGCCATTATTTTTTTATGGTAAAGGAAATCTATTGTTGAGATGTTCGTTTAAATAATAAATGTTTTCGACTTAGCTTATTATATTTTGTTGTTTTCTTTAACTTTTGTCTATACAACAAGAATACTATTCTCCACGTAGTTACGTTTACTAAGAGAAGTGGAGTAAGGGACTGATGTTTTCTGTTTTTAATTCTTGTTTCTTTAATCCAGATAACCAATAAATGCTTACCGCAAATCTTAGAGTTGCAACACCTCGAAGATTTGGTTTTGGAAGGGTGTTTCGGACTTGATGATGACAGACTTTCGGTTCTAAAATTTGGATGCAAATCATTGGAGGTACTAATTTGTTACTAGTTACTGCAAATCAGTTTACACTTGGGCATATTTAATTTCTCAGTTCAGAGAAACTGTGAGATTCAGACATAGATCAGATGTTTTCTAGACTACAATATATTGCTTAACTTCTAAATGTGATTATGCTACCAGCATCTAACGACTCTTCATTTTAACAGACACTTGATATGTCGAGCTGTCAGAACATAAGCCACGTGGGCCTGTCTTCTCTAACCACTGATGCTAAATGTCTGAGGCAACTTATCTTATCATATGGTTCTCAAGTGAGTTTCTTTTCGTCTTTTCTGAGTGCTTTATATTCCCTTTGTATCTTATTATCTATCGATTTTTCAGGTGGATCTTGCTCTTGCTGATTGTTTCCGGAAGTTTCCAATGTTACAATCTGTAAAACTTGATGGCTGCCAGGTCACATGTTCTGGACTGAAGGCCATTGGAAACTGCTGTGTATCCTTGAGGGAACTGAGCTTAAGTAAATGTGTGGGAGTGACCGATGATGGACTCTCCACCCTCGTTACTAAACATAAGGAGTTAAAAAACCTAGACATCACCTGCTGCCGCAAAATTACCCATATATCCCTTGCCCACATCACAAATTCATGCACCTCCCTCGTTTCCCTCAAGATGGAGTCCTGCACCTTGATAGCTGCTGAAGCTTTTGTTTTGATAGGGCAGCGATGCCCGTTTCTTGAGGAGCTTGACCTTACAGATAATGAAATAGATGATGAAGGTAGTTATTTACTAATATTTAATTGTGAAATAATCATGAGGTTTCCTTGAGAGATGATTCAACGTACATGTGTGCAGGCCTGAAGTCCATTTCAAGGTGCTCACAACTCTTGAGCTTGAAGTTGGGAATTTGTCTGAACATAACCGACAAGGGTCTTACTCAAATAGGCATTTTCTGTTCAAAGCTCAAGGAGATAGACTTATACAGGTGATAATTTGCATTCTTACAAGTGTTCCTCCTTAAAAAATCAGTATAAAATATTTTCCTATCTGAAATGAGTTTTGTCTTTTCTTTCAGATCAGCGGGAATTACTGATTCAAGTATTTTGGCGATTGCTCGTGGCTGTCCTGGCATTGAAATGATTAGCATAGCTTATTGTACGCTCATTTCTGATCGTTCCTTGATGGCATTGTCAAAATGTTCTAAATTGAACACACTAGAAAGTCGAGGATGCCCTCTCATTACTTCGCTAGGTCTAGCAGCTATAGCTGTGGGATGTAAGCAACTCGCCAAGTTAGACATAAAAAAGTGTACCAATATTGATGATGGAGGGATGATTCCTCTTGCCCACTTCTCTCAAAACCTCAAACAGGTATGCTATCTCTCTCTCTCTCTCTCACACACACACACAATCACTCAGTAATCATTTTCTGATGATTCAAAATGCAGATAAATTTGTCGTATACCTCTGTGACGGATGTGGGGCTCTTATCACTTGCGAGTATCAGCTGTCTACAGAGCATAACTATTCTCCACCAGGAAGGTTTGACTCCGAGTGGATTGGGGGTTGCCCTGTTAGCATGTGGTGGACTGACCAAACTCAAGCTTCAGTCGTCATTTAAGTCCTTCCTGCCTCGTTGTCTTTTCGAACATTTAGACGCTCGTGGCTGCATTTTCCAGTGGAGTGATAAAAGTTTTCAGGTATGCTATTTTCTCCCCTAGCTCAGCCTATTGCCTTTCGACCTCACATCAAGAAAATATAATAAGGGATAGATCTCTACTTGGTACATTGCAACTTGTTATACTTGAAAATAATGGATTGATTAACCCCTCTTAATTCTGCTGCGAATTGTTATATCTCAGTAATGGATTTGATCAGACATGAGACTTGGGAAAATGCACGTTTAGTTGTGAATAAAGTGAGGTGTTTATGACTAAGATGATGTTTGTTCATGTGTAGGCTGAGTTAGACCCCAAGTGTTGGAAACTACAGTTGGAAGACACAGAATGAGGAAGAGAATCAACGTGTCCATGGCTAGAGAAACGATCATCGTCTTGAAATTTGGAAATTCAAGCGTGAATCTGCATGAATGGCTCTTATGTGAAGGAGACACAGAAATTTGATTCTTGCTGCCCTGTTTTTGATAGCACATGCTGCTAAGATACTGCAAGTCTGTAAGAGGCAACTGTATTGAAATTTTCTGCCGAGTGTTTGAACAATTTTTGCTTATGAAATATGTAGATTTAAAATTTTGAATTAATGTTTAGATTTTGTAAGAGAAAGCTTTTTTTTTTTTGAAAGCTGTAAAATCTGTATTTAGGTGCAAGAACAAAAATCATTAAGATCATCTATAATACTGAGTTTTAGCCAAAATATGAAGGCTCCAACGATAAGAGTTAATAATACGATCATACAGGGCTAGAATTTAGTATATGCTTACAATCACCCAAAAATGGAGATATTAAATCATGTGGAAAAAATCTTAGCGTCCATGACAAACAACAAGATCCGTGAGATTAAAATTGCCAAATATATTAGTATATATAATGGAGTAGCATAATTTGTAACACATAAAATGAGACTGCTTCTTCGGCAACTAAACTAATTAATGTAAGTATTGCATTGCATTGCATCATCTAATAAAACATTCTTTGGATTCTACAGTAATTAAGTGAAAAGTCATGCTTCCAAGATTTGTTGGTTTAAAAACATAAACTATAAGCGTGGCCGTTAGATTCTCATATATGCTATGGGCAGCACACACTCCATTTTTAAAAAAATAATTGCAGTAATATTACAAAACAAATGATATTAATTGTTTCTGTCAAAAAAAAAAAAAATGATATTAATTGTTAAATAAACTTATTTAAAAAGGGAAGTTGTTAGCACCACACACCAGTGCAATTGTTCGGCTGAACAAGTGCAGACAATACGGTGAAGAGAAATATACATATACATATACGGTATTTTACAGTTCAACTCTAAAACTAGTATTAACGTATTTGATGTCGGGACAGTATAAATATAGATATAATGAAACTAATTTTCACATCCTTATTTTCGGGTAGTTGAATCGAAAAAATAATTAAAATAGAAGCTATCCTTACGTGGAGTAATTGGAGGAGCGCCACGTCAGATAGAGCCGCCGAGACCGGGTCAAACTCACACGCTTTTGACCACACATCAAATTTCCACAGTCAAAGGCTCTCCTTGCCTTCTCAGAACCAGCCTCTCTCTCTCTACTACATATATTTCCACATTTCCATACAACTTTCTAAACACTTCTCTCTCTCTCAACAGCTCTCCTGCTCTTTCTCTTGCACGATCCATACAAATCGAGAAATGGCTTCTTCAGGTGGCAGCTTGAACACTTCTTCAATTCATTACCACTCCAATTTCTCCAATCAATATATGAATTCTTTCACGGATCTTCTTGGGTCAACCAATTATGAAGAAGAAGAAGAAGAGCAAGACAAATCTTTGTTCAATTGGGATTATAATCAGCCCACAGACATTGAAGTCTCTAAATACAAATCATTTCCACCTCTCTCTCCTTCTTCCTATCTCTCACTCCCTCCCACTCTCACTCCTTCTGCTCTTCTTGATTCCCCCACACTCTTTGCCTTATCTAATGTAAGTTTCTTAAATCCATAGCCTCTATTTTCACTTGTAACTTTTTTTATCGGCAAAATAAATATATTATAAAATTTAGAGACAATATTGTGGTTACATCAATTTTTCACTTGTAACTTAATTACATGTCGTGTTTGTGTAGCTTCTTCCATCTCCGACCACCGGAAACTTTTCTGGGCTTTCCTACGACGACGAGGACAAAAGATTTTCCGATTTCTCTTTCCAATCCCAAACAAGGCCTTCCGATTCTTCATTGTCCATGTTTTCGTCCACTGATCAAGGAATTAATTCAACGGTATTAATGCTTCTTTCATCCTTAAATAAGAAATGGGCCGGCCTTTTCGTAAAAATGTTGCCCTTTTATTAAAATATTTTAATTTTCAAATTATAAGAAACTAAATTAATGTTGCAATTTTAAATTTCCTTTTTGTTTTAATTATTATCAATCTTTAGAATTTATTACTGTTGAGTTGTTTTACACTTTTGTTTGAATATTTTTTTAATATAATAAGTTACATGAGTTTTTATTATTATAAAAATAATAACTGATTTATATTAAAAGTACTTAAAAGAGTTGGCCTATTGAGCAAAAAGACTTCCGTTAAGACACAAGCGTGTAATATGTTTGATTTGTGAATTTTGTATTGTGAAATTAAACAGGATTCATTAAAAAGGCTGCAAGAAGAGGCTTCCACAACTCAAGCAAACACACAAGTTGTTTCAGGCAGCCAAATGCGGTGTTCTCAACCGTCACAATATCAGAAGAAATCGGAGGATGGTTACAATTGGAGGAAGTACGGACAGAAACAAGCGAAAGGCAGCGAGAACCCTCGTAGTTACTACAAGTGCACTTTCCCAAACTGCCCCACTAAGAAGAAGGTTGAAATTAACTTGGATGGACATGTCACTGAAATCGTTTATAAGGGGAGTCACAATCATGCAAAGCCCCAATTGACTAAAAGATCGTCTTCTAGTTCAGTTCACAATGCAACCTACTACAACCAAACAACCTCCTCGTTTATCGAAAACGCAGAGCATTCGTCCGCTTCTTTTGGCGATGACGCTGTCGAACATGCCTCCTCAAGGAGTTACTCAAGAGACGATGACGAGAATGAGCCGGATGTCAAGAGATGGTAAGCTTATACTTCCATTCTAAAATTACATTATTACCCTTTTATTTTGAATAGTGGAGTGTATTGCATGTGATAAAGTAGGGGTGAAATTGGAAAGTGGTCTTATGTTACTTAAAATAGAAGGATTGAACCTCATGCTACTGTTGTTTATTCAGGAAAGGGGAAGATGAGAATGAAGGCATATCGGCTTCCGGAAGCAGGACGATTCGGGAGCCTAGGATCGTCGTGCAAACCACGAGTGAAATCGACATTCTTGATGACGGTTATAGATGGAGAAAGTATGGACAGAAAGTAGTGAAGGGCAATCCAAATCCCAGAAGTTATTACAAGTGTACTTTCAATGGTTGTCTCGTTAGGAAGCACGTGGAGCGAGCACACCAGGATTTGAGATCAGTGATCACGACGTACGAAGGAAAACACAACCACGAAGTCCCTGCTGCACGAGGCAGTCACGCCATGATCAGACCACAGAGTACTACAAATGTAGCTGTAAGGCCGTCTCCATTGAGTAGCTATTCTAGGCTGAATCAAGCACTGTATGCCCCTCAGATGCTGCAGAATGGTAATGGTTTCGCATTTTCAGGTTTCGGAAACGAGCAGAGAGATAATGCTCTGTCCTTGGCCAAAGATGAACCTACTGATGACTCGTTTTTCGACTTCTAAACTGAAGATGCAGACAACAGTTTTGTGTGTTGTATATTACAATGTTTTAAAGGGTATAGGGGCATTCTTTTCCATTATTTTATAGTGTAAAAAACCAAAATGCATGTATTAGTGATTCATATTCAATTGTAGTGCTTTTCTTATTTTTCATGATTTCCATATAGACTAAATAAACTGATTTGTCTACATTACAACTACTTTTGTTCTGCTTCTTTATTTGATATCTGTTAACAAACTTTTTTGTTTTGGAAACAATGATGTTGTAATAACATTACAAAATGCAGTAGCTGGTTAGATGTAGGATTGTTTAGAGAGTTTGTATCCAGAAACGAGAGACGAAAATGCTAACACGAAGAACGCGAAGAATCCCATGCTGATTGCTGATGCTGAGGCATCTGTAAACATGTTGTCTGCCTCTTCTCGCATCTCGTTTGTACGAGGTACTGCTGATGAGGCTGCTGATATCAACAAGTATGCCATAATCTTGAAAATAATGAAAATCATTAGGACAAAGATTGAATGCTCATTCATCAAAAATTGTATGAAATCTCAAACCTGATCACTGCAGAAATCAACTATAGCTGATTTCCTCCCAGGAAACACCTCTCTCCCAGTGAAAAGTTGATGAATTTGTCTAAGAGATTGCAAGCCTGTATACAATGTCGACAGAATTGATATTGCCAGTACATACCTATAAATCATTGGAAACAAGAATCAACACTAGATAAAGAATGGAATAGAGAAATTAGAGAAAAAAGATTAAGGGTTAATTGCAAAATAAATCACAATTTTTCTTTTTTACATTTTTTTCAATCATAACGTATGTTTTTAAAATTTACAATTTCATACATGACTTTTTAATGTTTCAATTTTATCACATGATTATCTTCAATAAGTTTTGTTTAACGTTGCAGTATATGAAATTGCAAAAGAGCTAAAAGATTGTAATCAAATTTAAAAAATAATAAAATATCATGAATTTACTGCAATCTTTTTTAAGAGTTTCGATTGTCACCATGAGCATTAGCGGTTAAAAATTTTAGTCACGTAGTATAACTGTAAAATTAAAAACAATTTATATACCAAATTACAAATTAAAAATATATATTGTAATTGAAAAAAAAAAAAATTGTAACTTCACTAATAACGAAAGTACGTACCTATATTCGTCATATTTATCAAAGTCTTCCCAATCACCATGTTTGTTACTAGCCATGATAACGAAGGCCAAGAAAGAGAAAACAAAGCCGAAGCCGCGGGAAGCCAATGAGAATTTATTCAGAAGGTCTTCTCTCTTCCACCTCTGTACGATTTCTGAAACTCCACCACCGCCCGCCGCCCCAGTTTCCAAATCTGCGGTGGCTGACGGTGGCGGTGATTCGACCACCTTCTGTGTGTTGGAAATTTCCGGATTCGACATAATATTTTTACGTTTATTCTCTTGATTGAAACAAAGAAAATGAGTTCTTGTTTGATGACAAACAACTCTGCTTTGGTTTGTCCTTCATTTGACTTTGTAAGATACATGATGTCGATACATCCAATAACAGCTTGTAAGAAATTGGAAGTTTGTGTCATAGGGTTCTTGCGCATAATTGACATGCAGTTTTCCACTCAACGACGGATTCATAATTTTGCTTCAATGGGACCGAATTTTTTTATAAAATAAAATGGTAAATTTTATAGTTCAAAAGGGAGCAAAATAAAAAAAATTATAAATTAAAATTATATACATTTAGTAAAGAAAATTTAAATTTTATGGAAGACAACTGCCCCATGCCCCTCTAAATCCGACGTCCCTCATAAGTTGTCATTTTGTTCTTCGTTTTAACTCCAGTTTACCATCCATTGTTCTTCCCACGACTTGACAAATTGACTATATGCATGTTAAAAAAAAAATAAAAAAGGTTCATTTCACATCTAAAGACACTTAAAAGTGCTACTCTACTTTTAAAACTGTCATTTGCTTTTGCAGTTTATTTGTTAATTTGTTAGGAGTAGTTTTTAATTTCTGTTAGGTGGTTCCACTCTCTCTTTAAAAATAGGTGGATACCCTTTTCTTCTACTACGCTTTTCTTCTGCAAAATACCAGAAGTTATCTCACTGTAAATTCATCTTCATCAATACATGATTTTTCTTATTTCTTCCATTTTCAATATGAGTGATTCATCAATTTCCTAGATATCAACATGGTATCAGTTTTGATAAATTGATACGCCATTTCTGATCCCTAATTTCTGAAGCTTCCGCATCATTTTTTTTTCTCTGATCTTCTCCTCTATCTTGTTTTGAATTGCTTCTCGCAATTTATTTCGCGTCCTATGGCTGCTCCTACGGGTACCGATTCTACATCACTAAACCCAGCCTTGAATCCTCTTTCACCACTGGCGTTGCACCACAATGACAACCCTGCTATCAATATTGCGCTTGATCCTCTCGTCGGCCCTAACTTCGTATCATGGAGCCACTCGATCAAGCGAGCCCTGAGCGTAAAGAACAAACTCCCGCTTATAAATGGTACAATTTCTATTCCCATTGAGAGTGATGATGCTGCTGTTTATGCTGCTTGGGTGCGTGCCAATGATCTTGTGTTAAATTGGATTTTGAATTCTGTTTCTATTGATATCAAGAAAACTTTTGAGTACTTCTCTGTTGCCAAAGATGTTTGGGATGAATTACATGCTCGCTATGCCAAATCTGATTTAACCAGAGTCTATCATCTCAAGAAATCTCTTAGCACAATCTCTCAGGATAACAAATCTATGGTATGCCATTACAATGAGTTTAAGGCACTATGGGATGAACAATTGAGTTTTAGGCCAATTCTCAAGTGTTCTTGTGGGGCATTGAATACTTGTACTTGTGATCTTCCTAAATTGATGTCTAGTTCTCAAGAACAAGATGCTACTATGACCTTTCTTATTGGCCTAAATGATTCTTACTCCTCTGTTCGTAGTCAACTTTTATTGAACTCACCTTTTCCTCCCCTTGCCAAAGTTTTTTCATTGTTAGTTCAAGAAGAGTCCCAAAGAAATCTTAATCTTCCTGTTATTCCTCAAAATGACTCCATTGCTATGTTGGCAAAGAACTCAAAATACTTCAAAGATAAAAAGAAATCCTTACACTGTACTCATTGTGATGTTGATGGTCATAGCATTGACAAATGCTTCCAAATCATTGGTTATCCACCGGGGTGGAAAGGGCCACGGGGGCCTAGAGGTAAATCTGATAATGGTAAAACCTCTGCCAATGTGTTGATCCAATCCTCAACCCAAGAGGAACCTGTTACTTCTAACCCTCTATTTTCACAAGAGATGTTTGAACAGTTTTTTAGTTTTGCCAAGCTACAAAACACTGATAGCAGTAGCACTCCCACAGCAGCAGGGGCAATTGCCACTCATGAAGCCAATATCTCCACTGAAGGTAACCTTTATTGTATGAATTCTAGCACAACAAATATGCAACCTACTTCTTGGATCCTAGATACAGGTGCTACTGATCATATGATATGTGATATCTCTTTATATACTTCTCAACCCTCTCTAGCAAATATCAAGATTAGCCTACCAAATAATAATACCTCTATAGCCACACATATTGGAAATATTGTTTTAAATGAATTCTTAACCTTGTATAATGTTCTATATGTACCTGATTTTACTTTTAACCTACTTTTCATTAGTCACCTCACTAGATATTCTACCTGTTTTGTCAAGTTTTTGGCCTCACATTGTGAATTGCAGGACAACAAATCACTGAGAGTGATTGGTATTGCTGAGCAAAATGGAGGCTTGTATCTTCTTAAAGAAACTCATTCTGTACACTCTTCTGTTGCTACTTCTTTTGACACTTGGCATCTTAGACTAGGACATATTAGTCAGAAAAATTTGTCTCATATTTCTCAGATTAATGTACATTCCAAAGAATTGCATAATAAATGTCAAGTATGTCCTTTAGCTAAACAAAAGAGGCAACCATTTCCTGTTAGTACATCTACTTCTTCTACTATATTTGATCTCATTCACTGTGATATATGGGGACCATTTTCTATTACTTCTTATTCTGGTCATAGATATTTTTTTACTATAGTAGATGATTTTAGTAGATGCACCTGAATTTATCTTCTAAAATCCAAATCTGATGTAAGACACTCTATTCTAAGCTTCAATAATATGGTAAATACTCAGTTTAGCACCAAAATTAAGATACTTAGAAGTGATAATGGACCTGAGTTTTTCTTATGTGATTTCTATCATGACTTAGGCATTATTCACCAAACCTCTTGTGTTGAAACACCACAACAAAATGGTTTAGTATAAAGAAAACATCAGCATTTACTTCAAGTTGCTAGGTCTCTTTTGTTTCATTCTAGCTTACCTTTGATATATTGGAGTGATTGCATTCTTTGTGCTGCCCATATTATTAACAGAACACCCACTCCTGTTTTACAAAATAAAACTCCTTTTGAGTGTTTGTATAAAAGAATTCCAGATTATTCCTATCTTAGAGTTTTTGGTTGTCTTTGCTTTGCTAGTACTCAACTACAAACAGACACAAATTTGACCCTAGAGCCATAAAATGCATATTTCTTGGATATCCTTTTGGAACCAAAGGGTACAAGCTTCTTAATATTGAAACTGGGAAAGTTTTTATCTCAAGAAATGTTAAATTCTTTGAAGATATATTTCCTTATAGAGACAAGAAACAAACTGAAAACTTCATCACTAAAGTACACAATAGAAGTTCTCCTTTTAATTCAGATGATACGTCTTATGATGATGATGATATTATGCCTGTTTCTAATATTCCTTTAGATACCTCTTCTCCTGTTTCTTCTTCTGATAACAATTCTATTCATAATGAGTGTTTAGAAGAAATACAAAATTCTGATATTCCTGTAGCTTCTAACTTTCAGCATGAAAATGAAAATACTTCTAAACTTAGAAGATCTACTAGAACCAGAACTACACCAGCCTGCCTACAAATTTATGAAACTGATTTGCCTGCTTCTATTGCTCATAAGCCTTTTGTTAATGTTACCTTGAAAGGAAAGCAATATCATATTTTTTATTTTCTATCTACTTGCCAATTATCTGAAACTCATAAAGCTTTCACTGCTGCAATAACTCAACACATTGAGCCTAAAACCTATAAGAAAGCAACCTCTGATCCTCATTGGCAACAAGCTATGCAGGCTGAAATTCATGCTTTAGAAAAGACTAATACTTGGACTCTTGTTTCTTTACCTAAAGACAAAAATTGTATAGGGTGCAAATGGGTGTATAAAATCAAATATAAGTCAAATGGCACTATTGAAAGATATAAGGCTAGATTAGTTGCTAAAGGATACACACAACAAGAAGGAATTGATTATTTTGATACTTTTTCACCCGTAGCAAAAATCACCACTGTCAGAATTCTTCTTGCAATTGCTATAAGTAAGTCTTGGTTCATACATCAACTTGATGTGAACAACGCCTTTTTACATGGTGATTTAATAGAAGACATATACATGTTACCTCCTCCTGGATATTGTGAAAAGGGTGACACTAGAGTTTGTAAGCTTAACAAAAGCTTATATGGTTTAAAACAAGCTTCTAAACAGTGGTTCACCAAACTTTCTGAAAGTTTACTTGAAATCGGTTTTACACAATCTAAAGCTGATAATTCTTTGTTTACAAGAACATGTGATCAGTCCTTTACTGTTGTTTTATGCTATGTTGATGATTTAATTGTCACAGGTACTTCTATCTCTGAAATCAGTTTTGTGAAAACTTTTTTGCATGAAAAATTTACTATAAAAGATCTTGGTGAGTTAAAATACATGCTTGGTATTGAGGTGGCCAAATCTAGTAATGGTATTACTCTTTGTCAAAGAAAATACACCCTTGATTTGCTTGACACATTTGGTTATTTAGGTAGCAAACCTAGTCCTACTCCTATGAATCCAAAACAAGAATTCTTGATTACTGATGACCAAGATCCTATTGATACTACTTACTATAGGAAAATTGTTGGAAAATTATTATATTTAACAATTACAAGACCAGATATTTCATATACTGTACAAACTTTGTCTCAATTTATGAGTAATCCTCAAAGCATACATATGACAGCTGTACATAGATTATTGAGATATTTGAAAGGCACTCCTGGACAAGGCATTTTTTATCCTTCTCTTAATGACTTCAAGTTGCATGTTTTTACTGATTCTGATTGGGCAAGATGCCAACTAACAAGGAAAAGCATTACAGGATATACTATATATCTTGGTGATTCTTTAATATCTTGGAAATCTAAGAAACAGGGAACTGTTAGTAGGTCATCTGCTGAAGCCGAATATAGAGCCTTGACTGCAACAGTGTGTGAGACACAATGGATCATATACATCCTCCAAGATCTACGAATTCCAATACATCTTCCTGTAGCTGTTTATACAGATAGCAAGTCCGCTTTTGCCATGGCACACAACCCTTGCCTCCATGAGAAGTCAAAGCACATATCCATTGATTGCCATCTAACAAGGGAGAAGATTCAAGAGGGCTTGATCAAGCTTATACATATTCCTACTGCTGAGAATTTGAGTGATATCATGACAAAGCCTCTATCATTGGCAACTTTCAACACCATCAAATCCAAAATGGGCTTGTTAAACATACATGCCAATTTTGAGGTGGGGTCTAAAGACACTTAAAAGTGCTACTCTACTTTTAAAAGTGTCATTTGCTTTTGCAGTTTATTTGTTAATTTGTTAGGAGTAGTTTTTAATTTCTGTTAGGTGGTTCCACTCTCTCTTTAAAAATAGGTGGATACCCTTTTCTTCTACTACGCTTTTCTTCTGCAAAATACCAGAAGTTATCTCACTGTAAATTCATCTTCATCAATACATGATTTTTCTTATTTCTTCCATTTTCAATATGAGTGATTCATCAATTTCCTAGATATCAACATCACACAATCATATATCGTCGTTCGTACACTATATTGCACGGGTACGGGGTGCGAGTGAGGAAGTGATACGATACGGGTACGGGGATACGATTTTTTTAAAAAATTAAGGTGCGATTCGTAAAGAATACGTCTATTTATTTATATTTTATTATATATAAAAATATATATTTTAAAAATTCGTAAGTCAAATGTATGTAATTTACATTTTCTCCCGTTCAAAACTTAAACGTATAATTAATAATTTAATTTAATTAAGTAATAAAACAACAATTCAATTTTGTCCATTCAATACGTAAATCATAATAGTGAATTCAATCTAAAATGAGTGTTACAAAGTCAATTTAAGTTACAAAGTTACATTACATAATAAAATTCAATTGAAATAATATATTTAATATTTAATTGAATGCCTCCGTCTAAAATCAAGTTGGATTTGTCCACCGGATTCGCGAGTGCGTTAGTGTATTTATTACCGATTCGCCATGTGGCAATCGGATTCGTGATAGATTCGCCACGTGGCAATCAGATACGCAACAGACTCGCGGATTCGAGAATCTCACCCTTTTTAGGGGCGGGTGCGAATCCGATACTGCGTTATAGTATTTTTAGAAGAATCCATATTTCGTACATTATACATATGTTTTTATATATAAATGGATAAGTAGTTTATCTACATTATACTTTATGTCCTTAAGACTATTTAATAATATCACCATCTTCCGATCCCAAAAATATTCCTATTTGTAACATTTTATATCGATTTTTTTTTAAAAGTTAAAAGATTTTTATTAAGTGAACGTTCTATAATTTTCTTAAATAAATAGCCTAATGATTAAATATAAGAATTGTTGACTTGTAAAATGATGCATCTTTAACTTCATATATATTAGTTGGGGTAAATTTTGTATTTTGATAATAGGGCTCTTTCTAAAATTACAATCAACCCACTTATATAAATATAATGCTACATCTATTTGTTATTCATTTTGTCTGAGCTTTTCAACATATGTTACCAATTTTCATATTTGGAAAATGTATCTAAAACCCCTTTCCTTTTTTTTTTTTTTAAAAAAAAAAAAGACTACATTAATACTCTTTATCCTGATTTTTGGAAAATGGAATAAGGGAGGGTTTGTCTGCTTCTGTGAACTGAGAGGGGGAAGAAGGAAGGGGAGAATGAATAAGATAGTATTTTTCTAAGAAGGATAATTAAAAATGAAAGTTTGAAGTGGGTGTATTCAGTATTCTTTTATAAATGAGGTGGATGAATTAATCTATCTGGTGTGTATCTACTAATTTTGGGAGTACAAATAACATGACAGGGGTGCAAGTAGCCTGATCCTAAAAAATATTCTGAAAAGCCCAACAATAATTTACTGTATACCCAAATATTTTGATCTATCCGGCCCATAGGGACAACGTTTTTGGGGCTATTTTGTTATTCTCTGACTGCGATAAACCCTAATAGCAAAACCCCTCTGCAAATCTCCGCCATTGTTCTGACCCGAACCTTCATTTCTGTAACCTCAAAATTGAAAATGGTTCGCAGCCTCAAGAATCCCAAAAAAGCAAAACGCAACAACAAGGTACAAAATCCAGTCAATTTATTCTAATTGAGTACTTCTTTTGCTCAATATCATTTTGTTTTTTCCTTTGGAATTTCGTTCATTTTATTATGTTTTATTTCCATTTAAATTCATCAACTTGAATCGTTGTTGATAATGAATTTATTTCAAAAAGAGCTCGAAGAAAAGTGAAGGATCATCATCAAATCCGGCGCCTCCGGTGGAGGCAAAGGTGTGGCAACCGGGTGTAGATACATTGGAGGAAGGAGAAGAGCTTCAGTGTGATCCTTCTGCTTACAATTCTCTTCATGCTTTTAACATTGGATGGCCTTGTTTGAGGTAATATCTAATTTATTCCTTTTTCATCAATGCCGCTTTCTGTCTCCTACTATCTGCGTGTACGTGTGTGTGTCTTCTTTCTATACTGGGAGATGGTTCATTGTTAAGAAATCTCCGTTGGGTTTATATTAGTTGGGTTTTTGGGTGAAGAATTTCGGTTAAAATGATCCTTGAAGACCCATGTGATTGTGTAACTTGATAGGAAGTTTGTCTGTATATCTCATTGCATTTGGGCTGTAGCTAGGAAGTATTTGATTACTTCATTTATTAATATTATCAGAATATACATATTGTATATGAAAACTTCAATTTGAGAGTCATTGTAATAACACTTATGAGCACCTACAATTGTTGCCCACTATATCATGTACAATGAACTTATTTTTGTTAATTCTTGTTTATAAAGTTGTATATTCATGTAACTTGTTAATTTATTTTAATGTCGACCAGTTTTGATATATTGCGTGATTCCTTGGGGTTGGTGCGCACTGATTTTCCACATACTGTGTATGGCGTTGCTGGAACACAGGTGATTGTCGAAATTTACCCATTTTTATGATTTTTACTTATCTGTGTGGTTGAATTAGCTGTCTCCGAGTACAGATGATATACAGCAGCTAGAACCATTCAAGCATGTGATTTTTTGTTTTTAATATTTTTTTTTTGTACATTAAAGGCGGACAACTTTGTCAATATTTTCTCTTAATTTTTAATAAACAGATGTTTGGTGTTAGAACCTAAAATTAGTTTGTTATCTCATCAACCCTTTAGTTCTGAAGCTTTTCCAACTTTGATGTTCCTTTGTGTGAAATACCGAGATCCTCCACACTCCAGGGCCCCTTGGCCATTGCATGTTTAAGATGATGACTTTTGTATTTGATTTTTTTTTTTGGTAGAGTTTTTGTATTTATCAAGATTACATTTTCCATTTTGGTAGGCAGAAAATTCCTCCCGAAACTATATTGGAATATTTAAGATTCTAAATATTTCTGGGAAGAGACGTGAGTTATTGCCTAAAAATGGTGCTAGTTCGGACATGGAGAGTGAGAGTAGTGACAGTGATGAGGATGGTGAAGAGGAGAGAGGTGGATTTGGGTCCCCAGTTTTGCAGGTAAACTTATATTATGTTGATGCTGGGTTTTAATTTAATTTATATCCGCTCCTGAATCATTTAGCACCTCTTTTTAACGAATCCACAGATAAGGAACATATCTCATGAAGGAGGTGTGAATCGTATACGGGCTATGAGACAACATCCTAATATTTGTGCTTCCTGGGCAGATACGGGCCATGTTCAGGTAAGTTTTTTTTTCCCAATTATGGATATATTTTCTTGTTTCAGCTCTATGGTCAAATGAAAATCTTCAAACCTTCAACAGATTTGTGTAGTACTCCCTCCGTCCCTGGATAATCTGCAGCTTTAGCTGGGCACGTAGATTAAAGAAAGTTGTTTTTTGGAGTTAATAAAGTAGGAGAGAGAATAAAATGTAAGGGTATCTTGGGTGATTGAGTTAGATAAAGTGAAAGGGAATAACTTTATCATTAAAAACTGAGTGGCATTTTTGAAATTAAAGTGATGTTATGAGGGTGTTAGTATTTAGTGAACTTTTCTTATTTAGGGGTGCAGATTATGTGGGACATTCGAATAAGAAAAGTATGCAGATCATCACGGGACGGAGTGAGTATAAGTACTTTGGGCAGGGGGCCAAAACTTGACTCTAGTAAATTTATGAATATAATGTCATGATAATTCTGTGAATTGCCAGAAGATTGTTACCTCGATGCGACATATAAATTTTTCCATTTTCAACAAAATAAGAAAATAAATATGATCTTCTGTAACAAAATCCAAACTCAGAAGGTGTTATAAATGCTGAATATCTGCTGCTTCCTTCCTAACAAAATTGCTGCTTTAAAGGTCTGGGACTTCAGCTCTCATATAAATGCATTGGCTGAATCAAATGCTGCAACTGCTCATGGAGCACCCACCATGTTCAATCAAGCTCCTTTAGTTGAGTTTACTGGACACAAAGATGAAGGCTACGCCATAGACTGGAGTCCACTTGTTCCTGGAAGGCTTGTCTCAGGTACAACATGATGGCTACACCACCACCACCCCCCACCACCCCTCCCACCACAAAAAAAAGGGAAGAAGAAATTTGAACCCTTCTACAAATTAGGTAGTAGGGGTGGGTGGGAATTTTCCAATCTCCTCTCTAGACAAGAGACTTGCAACACTTCTCAAATTCATTTGCTGCTTTGATTCTTGCAGGGGACTGCAAGAACTTTATTCATCTGTGGGAGCCCACATCTGATTCAACATGGAATGTCGACTCCAAGCCCTTCATTGGTCATACTGCCAGTGTTGAAGATTTGCAGTGGAGTCCTACAGAACCACATGTATTTGCTTCATGCTCGGTTGATAGAAACATTGCAATTTGGGATATTCGTTTGGGGAAGTCTCCTGCAGTTACTATCAAAGCACATGAAGCGGATGTAAATGTTATAACATGGAACAGGTGCTTACACCATTCTTTTTTTGAAGCCACACTTTCAAAATATGATTTCCAGTTTCTTTATTTGTGCTACTTTTTCTTTGACTAGCCTGGCGAGCTGTATGCTAGCGTCTGGTAGTGATGATGGCACATTTTCCATTCGAGATCTAAGATTGCTCAAGGTATTGAGTTGTGCAACATCACATTCAGCTTCTCTCTCTCTGTCTGTCTCTCTCTCTCTCTCTCTCTCAACTGTCTTTTTCCCTTGCACAGGAAGCAGATTCGGTAGTTGCACGCTTTGATTATCACAAGCATCCGATTACATCCATTGAGTGGAGCCCACATGAGGCCTCCACCTTGGCAGTAACTTCATCAGATAATCAACTGACGTAAGAAACCTCTCTAGATACGAAGTTGTCATGATTCTTTAGAAGTTCCATCCTCTAACTTGCAACTCATATATGTATCATTATTTCTGTTCTTCAGAGTATGGGACCTTTCGCTAGAGAGGGACGAAGAAGAGGAAGCCGAGTTTAAAGCTAAGACAAAAGAGCAAGTAAATGCCCCAACAGACTTGCCGCCACAGCTTCTCTTTGTTCATCAGGTGATTCTGTCTTTTTAACTTAACCACAAAGGGAAAATGCATTTCACCCGGTACAGTATAGCCTCAAGTTTATTTTTCTTTGTGCAGGGCCAAAAGGACTTGAAAGAACTCCATTGGCATTCACAGATACCTGGAATGCTCATATCCACGGCTGCAGATGGTTTCAACATACTAATGCCTTCAAATATTGAAACTGCTCTTCCTGCCAATGATGCTTGATCTCAGCTGAGCCTTCTTTTATAAACATCAAGCGACAGATGTATAAAATGAAGAACCAAAATCCCTTGATCCTGTAGAATACTGCCAAGACAGGTTCTGTTGCTTTTCAAATTTTGTTCTTAAATGTGGTATTTATTTTGGCAGAGAATATGATGAGTTCATCGATATATAACAATATTTGTGATCTGAAAAAGCTTTATGGTTGGTCTAATCAAGCAAATTGAAATTTTCATCGCTTCCATCTTCAGCCTCCCCATTGAATCCAGTAACACAAATTTGTATGTTTCCTCGGTTTTTCATTTCTAACTCAAGAATTCTCCACCTTATGGTCCTGCAAAATAACGTTCGCTGTTAGAGAGATGCATTCAAATGATGTTATAATTGTATATTCTATAGACTTATTTTTGACAGAGATGAAAATTAATTATTGCGAGAATAAAGTCTGACGAGAGCTGCCTTTCACAAATGATGGAGGCTCAACCAACAAGAAGCCCTAACAATATAATGTGTCACTTCATTGACACTCTGACAACAAAACCAATATTAATGTGCTTAAATGAACGTAAAAGATTACTACAAAAAATGCCACCGATAAGTGAGCCGTTTCTGGTAAAAGATTACTACAAAAAATGTCAACTCCTATCTTTGAAACCACGTGTATGTCAATATGCGCACGTGTGCGAATTTATGGTAAATACTTATATTATTTTTTCCCTACATTTACATTATACGCACCAATGTGTGTAGCTTTTTTATTTTTTTCAATATGTTAATATCCATATATGTTTGTAGATGATAACATTGATAAGGGTGTTATATTTAATGGATGATGGAGATATACATCTGCCAGTTTATTTATGCAAGTGTTGTGTTAAATGGGGGAGAAATTAGGATACGTAAGAATGAACATAAACATGGGTAGGCCATCCCTCGTATTTCCATAAAGTGAGGGTACTTAGAAGTTGCTCTTCATGTGATGTGTTTTTTCAATTGTCAACGCGCCTCACCATTAAGTAGGGATAGCAACATATGTGTACCGACCTTGCAACCCCTATTAGGACAAATATCAGCATAGGGGTACTTTGGGTATACATCCAATAACCAATTTTATCTTTGAATGGAATTCCAATATACAACATAGCTTCTACTTGGCCTCAACTCGGGGTGCAAAGTTCAATATTGAACTCATTTTTGTTTTCTCGTGCTATCCAACTATAAAGATCGAACTCATGTGCCAAAAATATACAATGTTTTACTATTAAAAAAAAAATAACACTAAAAATTTACATGTAAAATGCAGATAAAAATTAAAAAGTGCATACATATCAACTCATGTACATCGTTTTCTTCTTTTTTTTCTTGATGGCCCAATTCTTTGGATAGATAAATGTCTTTTTTTTGGTTTCTTTTCTTCCTTTATGGAGTAGTAGATTCGCTATCAAAAAAAAAATCTTGCTTTTATTTTTTACACTATATTTGATTTTGTTGAATACTGCAAAATTTATAAATTAATATTGTTGGGAGCATTTTCAGTTTGCCCGTCAAAAAAAATATATATTGTTGGGAGCATGCAAATTAATTTATTTTTTAAAAGAAAATTGTTGGAATCTAACAAAATTGATTTTTTTTTTTTAAAAAAAAAAACAATTTTCAAGTCAACATTCATTAATTTGAGATTATTAGACTAAATAGCACGCTTAGGTTTTTTTTTTGTTTTTTTTAAGCAATGCCACGCTTAGGGTTTTTAATACACAGGATTTTTGTTTTAAAATGTATCAACATATATAACTAATCTATTAGCTGAAAGTCAGGTTAGTTAGAGTTAGGGTTTTTTTCTTTTTTCTCGGATAAATGTTAGTTTGTTAGTTGTTAGTTCACCAAGCATCCTAACACTCCTAGATTTTTCTCCAAGCCACCTTATTAACTCCATAATTCGTTCCCAAAGATAATCGAACCCGAGTCACCCACTTTTTCTCCAAGCCACCTTATAACTCCATAATTCGTTCCCAAAGAGAATCAAACTCGGGTCAATCACTAGAGTGAGGAAACCAGGTGGGCTAACCCACCTGATTTAGTTAGAGTTAGTTAATAGTAGTTCATAAGTGTGAAGAATGGTGTAAAAATTCAAATTGTCTGTGGATAAAGAGATGAGTAGGTTTTTTAGTTGCTAAAAGAGTTAGATGTGTTTCTTGATGTGCAAGGTTGTAAATTATGTATATTTTATGTGGGTATCCCTTATATCCACATATTGTTATTTTAATAATATTTCTTTTACCATTGAGTAAGAATTTAAGTGAGTTAATTTGGTTTTTTCTTAATTTATTTAATGTTATGTTGCAGAACGTTGCATTAATTATTCCTTACTTTTTAAGATAATGAATATGTGGTTTTTTTCTTAATTTATTTAATGTTATGTTGCAGAACGTTGCATTAATTATTCCTTACTTTTTAAGATTATGACTATGAGACCATCATTAATTACTCACTGAAAAGTTTGTCCATAATTAATTACCACTTACGGGCACAGCTAATTTTTCTGTAAAATTGGAGTATAAAATAAGTTGAATAGTTAAGACTCATTGGAAATTGTAATTAAGCTAGTAACCAGCTCAATTGGATTATAAAAATACATATTTTCAAGATAAGATCACGCAATAATTATTATTTATTAATTGATTTATAGGGGATATGCCGTGTAGTATACTTCAAACAAATTTAGTTAATTTTATATAAAACTAGGTGAGCTCCCGCGTATTACGCGGTGTTCGTTAAATAAATTTTATAATATAATATAATATATTATACGTATAATATTTTTCATCAAATAATAATATATATGTATAAAATTTTATGTAATTATAATATTAAATTTAAATAATGGTAATATTAATTATATAATAATTCATGCTAGGTATTAGAATTATTATAATTATGTGAAAATTTACTATAAGATTTGTTTCAAATTTATTTTACAATTAATAAAAAAATAATTAATAGAAAAAAAAATTTATAATTGATGCATAAATATTACTCCGAATAGTATATATATTGTATATTAGCAATAAATATCATATATGATTATATTAAATTTTTTAATAATACTTATATTTATACATATACTCATTAGGATGAATAAAGTAAATTAATTGAGTCGGTCCTTTTTAATAATTTTACTCAATATGTTAATACTATTGTATTGGTGACTAATTATACATTGACACATAATCATTACTAATATACAACTCTTTATATTATTGACTCCTAATCACACACATAAATTATTTTTCCAATTCAATGACATATCATCTGAATTCACAAAAAATATACACATAAATATTATAAACTCCATATTAATATACTAGTATAAAACCCGCGTATACGCGGGGTTGAAGAGAATTTTATATATTTAAAAAAAATACATATTTAAGAAATTATTTAATTATTTAAAATGTAATAATTTGTTAAAAATAATTTAATTATATAATTATTTAATTTGGATTGGTTTTGCATGATCAACATAAATTGTCTTTAAATGGAGAATAACATGCATCTAGCATCATTAAAATGTAACCTTTTAAATAAATTTAATATATAACTTCCGTCATTACAATTTATATTGCTCAAAATTAAAATTTAGATGTTATAATTTTATTTTTCTATACCTAACACAGCAAAAAGAACAAATTTGTTCTCTCAAATTAAATTCTTACAAACATCTTTTATTTTTTAAAAAATTAATTTAAAATTTTAAAAATTCAAAATTATGAGAAAATTAGAAATTGAATAAGGAGATTTTGTATTAAGAGACGTCAAGAGTAGAAAATTATCAATTAGATGAAAGAGAAGATATTGGAACGATTAATAATACAATTTTAAATAAAGATTACATATAAACTAAAACGATAAGGTATATATATATATATATATATATATATATATGTGTGTGTGTGTGTGTGTGTGTGTATTTATTAAATAATCACGATAAATATAAATAAATATTTGTGATATATATAAAATAAATATATCTTAAGTTTTGTATGCTCTTTTAATAATCCTAGTAAACATCCTAAATATTTATAAAATACTCTAAATTCTTCGAACTTACAACACCTGTAAAATTCAATCTCCATAGTTATAAAATGTCTAAATTATTATTATTATTTTTAAAAAAAAATCAAAATAAAAAAATATATATACATTATGAGATATTTTTTAAAGAGGATACATATAGATTATTATTTAATTGCATTTTAACTAAAAGTTGAGTCCCAAATATCTCAAAATTAGTTGGGTGACATCTTCAAAATTTCAAACTTGAAAACCCACATTGAGTTGTCACTTATATTAAAATTTTTCATATATTATTTTACCGTATTTCTTTTATTTAACAAAAAATAAAGTCAAACACACAAATTATTTAAGTTTTTTTTTATGTGTTACTCTTGATATATTTTAATTAAAATTTTTAATTATTTTTGCATTATTTTTTATATATTTATCTTTATTATTCATAAATTCTGAATGATTCAAACTTCAAATTCCAAACATGATACATACTACCTCCGTTATGATATAAATTGTTCAAAATTAAATAACACGAATTTTAATAAAAGTATTGTTTATTAGTTTTGAAAAGTGTAAGGTAAACGATAAATGAATTTTTCAACGTTATTGGAGTGAATAATTAAATGAAAAAAAATTAACTATAGTGTAAAATTGGTGTAAATAAGAGATGTTTGTAAGAGTTTAGTTTGAAATGGTAGAATTGTATTTTTATTTGATTATAAGTAATTGTGCTTAATTTATTTTATCATCATACATAAAATATTGATTGATTATGTACATTTGAATTTTTTTTAAATATTATATTTTTCTCATATTCTATCCAACATCCCACCGCTAAGGGATTTCACAAAATTAATCCAGAAAAAGTGAAATGCTCCTTTAGAAAAATAAAAAAACTAATTTGTATCTGTTAATTTATTTCTCTTCCAATTGACTCATAATTGACTCTGCAAAACTATGTTCTGAAAAAAAAAAATCAATTAAAAAATAAAGAAAAACATTAAAATTAACTCCTTATATGGAATATACATCTAGTCTAGTTTTTTTTTAAAGGGTACATCTAGTCTACTAATCAAAATCTTCAAAATATGAATCTGTAAAAAATAAAAAAAATAAAAGAAACCAAGAAATATATTAAAACATATGAATTTGTAATTAAAGTATATGAATTTGCAAAAATAATAATTTCAGAAAAAAAGAAACATAAAGCAACGAAAATACCCATTATAATTTTCGATATATGAATCTGCAAAAATAATCAAAAAAATAAAAAAGAAAAAAATAGATTAGCACATTCGTAAATAAACAAAATAGAGATTATAACCATATGACATATGAATTAATATACATAAAGATGAATGAGAAAAATCGGCTAGAGAATGAGAGAAAGAAGAAATTAGGATTTTTGATGAGAAAAAGATATGTCAATTATTTATAGACAAATATGTAAATAGATGAATGGTTGAAATTAAAAATTTTAAAATAGATGGTTGAGATCAATTTTTAAAACTTAAGTGAATGAGAGGAGAAGAATTTTGAAATAGAAGAATATGGTTTTGCCACGTAAGCTTTCCTAAGTTTAGCTTTATAAGGTTGTAGATAATGAGATTCACTTGTTTGAAATACTCACAATTAATTTTTTATAAATATTGAACTTTTTCAGCAAAATATCTAATACACTTTTATAGGCTGGAGTTATATAAAATAAGTTTCTAAACATATACATATGTATAAATTGGTTTAGTTGGTAAACATTAAAATAAATGTGTGAGAGGTGTTAGGTTCAAACCCTTATGAATATTTTTTAAAATTTTACAGATTAATGACACATAAGCCGAATTCACTACAAGTCAACACATAAACAAAATCAAACTCCCTATTAGTATATAGGGGATAAATTTGTACTTTCTAAATTTAGTCGACAAAGAGATGTCATTGACTTGTCATTATGCTCCTTCTATAGTTAACGTGCTAATTGACATTTTCATAATGGGGGATATTGATCCAAATATATTTGACATTTTCTTAAAGGGATATGACCTAATATGTAGGTTCAACTAAGCTATCAAACATCTATTATATGGAAAGGGAGGAACAAGGTGATTTTTTAAAATTTTTGTTGGGATGTGGGTAAAGTGATGGATGAGATTAAAGATAAATTATGGAGTTGGAGTGTCCCAAAATTGGGCGTGAATCCTGATTTTTCGTTTAAAGGTTGGCTAGTGAATCCTTTAGAGGCATTGGGAGTTTGAATTCCTATGAACTTTTGGTGTAATCTGATGTTTTTTTATTGTAAACGGCTGTTGTCTGACACTTCTTGTACCTTTTGAGCCTAATAAAATTTTTATTTTACTGATAAAAAAAAAATCAAACATTTATTATATATATATATATATATATTTTAATATAAAAGAACCATGTAAAATAATAATATAACATTTAAATTTTAACTCAAAATCATAATAGTATAATAAATTCAGTCCAATTTATTACTAATATTTACAATATAAGACAAGTATAAATAATCAAGAAAAAAGTACAATTATCAAAGCCTAAAATTAAAACAACAAATATATCTGATATAAAAAATCTAAATATAACTTATAAATTATGAAAATAAATTAATGAAAAATAATCAGTTCAATCAGTTTTATTTTATTTTGTTCGAAGCAACCTATCCAATTTAATACTCCTTCGTTCCACAACTGTCTGAACATTTGTCTTATTCGTCTGTCAGTCATATGTTTGCACACTTATAAATAAAAATATTTTTCATTTTTATCACCCTCACAATACACATTTTACAATAATGTCAATATTTTTTCAACATAATTAATTAATCTCTTATTTTACATATATATGTTTTACCTATAATACTTTTTATTTAAATTAGTTAATACATATATTTTTTTTTAATTTTCGGACTCAATCAACTGTGGAATCAATTTTGGATTATGGAAGTATCAGTTAAACTCTGTTTGCAACTGATTTTTGAGTGCATAATGACCTCTTTACGAAACTGTCCCTTCACAGTTCTTCACCTTAAAATTTGAAAGTGATTTTTACTGTTTTCAGGTGATTTATTTAGTGTGTGTTTTCAGAAAATGACAGCGATCGACAATTATGTATTTCTTAGCAAAACAAAAAAATTACTTACATTATGGATCACATAACTGCATGTGTATTAATTGTTGATATATAGAAATTTGTGAGATTTCATTGAAGAAGAAGGAAGAATTGCATTATTAGAAGGAAAGATTACAAAATTGCTACAAGGAGTGAATGATTTTACGGTAACCTAATTTGGTGGGTTATCCCTTATTTATAAAGGGAAAACAACCAAATAAAAAATTAATTAACAAACTTAACCGAGTCAACTAACAGCCTAAGGGAAGTGGTTTGATTAACAAATCATTAACAGTTTCTTCTGATGGAATATGTATCAACTGGACAACACCGTCTTTAATTTTCTCCCGAGTGAGATGGCAGTCGATGGATATGTTCTTGGACTTCTCGTGTAAGCAAGGCTTATGTGCCATAGCGTACGCCGAATTACTGTCAGTGTAAACACGAGCAGGTAACATGATGGAAATCTTCAAGTCTTGTAGAATGTATAAGATCCATTGAGCTTCACAAATAATAGTTACTAATGCCCGATATTCAGCCTCTGCGGATGATCGACTAATGGTGGTTTGTTTCTTGGATTTCCAGGAAACTAAAGAAGTGCCAAGGTAGATGGCATAGCCTATTACACTCCTTCTGGTTTTGGGACATCTAGTCCAGTCCGAATCAGAGAAGACATGAAGCTGAAAATTATTTTGCACAGGGTAGAACACCCCTTGACCTGGAGTCAGCTTTAAATACCGAAGAAGTCTGTGGACAGCCTGTAAATGAGCATTAGTAGGGGAATCCATAAATTGAGATAAAGTCTGAATACTATAGGAAATATCAGGACGTGTTAGAGTTAAGTATAACGGCTTCCCAATAAATTTTCTATAATGTGCAGCATCAATTAGAGGAGTATCATCAGTAGTTAAGAAACCTTGCTTAGAATCCATAGGAGTGGAGCAAGGTTTACACCCCAAATAATCAGAAGAATCTAAAAGATCAGAAGTGTACTTCCTTTGGCAAAGTTGAATGCCTTTATCATAATTAACAATTTCAATTCCAAGCATATATTTCAAGTCTCCAATGTCTTTAATAGTAAACTTATTATGAAGATATTCTTTGACAAAATTAATATTAGTTAAGTTGTTTCCAGTAACAATTAAATCATCAACATAATAAAACACAACAGTGATAGAGGCATCAGAAGATTTTGTAAATAAGGAATTATCAGCTTTGGATTGAATGAAACCAATGGCAAGAAGACTTTCAGAAAGTTTATTGAACCATTGTTTTGAGGCTTGCTTCAGGCCATACAAACTTTTATTTAATTTGCAAACTCTGTTGTCATTTGTGGCACAATAACCTGGAGGGGGTTTCATATAGATATCCTCATGAAGATCACCATGTAAGAAAGCATTGTTTACATCTAATTGGTGTATAAATCAAGATTTGCTAATGGCTATTGCAAGAAGAATCTTGACTGTAGTAATTTTTGCTACAGGGGAGAAGGTATCAAAATAGTCCACACCTTCTCTTTGAGTATAACCTTTAGCAACTAATTTTGTTTTGTATCGTTCTATAGAACCATCAGAGTTATATTTTACTTTGTATACCCACTTACAACCTATACAATTTTTATCTTTTGGTAGAGGAACGAGTGTCCAAGTATTAGTTTTGTCTAAAGCATCAATTTCAATTTGCATAGCCATTTGCCAATTTTTATCTTTAACAGCTTGTTTATAAGTTTTTGGTTCTACAATGTGAGTTATGGCAGTTGTAAAAGCCTTGTAAGAATTAGACAATTTAGCAGTAGACAAATAATCAGAAATTGGATATTGTTTACCAGAGGAACTGACATGAGCAGTAGAAGAATTGTGAGAAATAGAGTTAGACAAATTAGATTCATATAGTTGCAAATAAGCAGGTGGAATTTGAACTCTAGTAGATCTTCTTAAAGTAGTATCAATAACATCAGTAGAAAGAATAAATTAGAAGAATTGTCATGGAGTTCATTAATCAAATCATTATGTATGCAAGGATCAGTAGTGTGATCAATAATAGGAATGTCATTAGTATGAGGAGTTGGGTCCAAAGTATCATTAGGATACATAGTATCATCATCAGAGAAAGCACCATCAATATCAAAAAAGGAAGTTGTAGAGGAGAATTGATCAAGAAAATTTTCAGTGAGTTTCCTGTCTTTGTAAGGAAAGATATGTTCAAAAAATTTAACATTTCTTGAAATGAAAACTTTTCCAGTAGCTAGATCAAGAACTTTGTGTCCTTTAGTTCCAGAAGGATAGCTAATAAAAATACACTTAGTAGCTCTAGGGTCAATTTTTGTCTATGAGCTGTTAAGGGGCTAGCAAAACAAAGACAACTAAAACCTTTAAAATAAGAATAATCAGGTGCCTTGTTAAATAATATCTCAAAAGGAGTGACATTTTTCAAAACATGAGTAGGGATTCTATTTATGATATGCGCAGCAGTAAGTACACAATCACTCCAAAATTTTAATGGTAAACTAGATTGAAAAGGAGGGATCTAGCCACTTGAAGAAGATGTTGGTGTTTTCGTTCAATTTTATCATTTGTTGAGGAGTTTCAACACATGAAGTTTGATGGTAAACACAACTCTAATACCATGTTGATATATAAAAATTTGAGAGATTTTATTGAAGAAGAAGGAAGAATTGCATTATCAGAAGGAAAGATTACAAAATTGCTACAAGGAATGAATGGTTTTACGGTAACCTAATTTGGTGGGTTATCCCTTATTTATAAAGGAAAAACAACCAAATAAGAAACTAATTAACAAACTTAACCGAGTCAACTAACAGCTTAACCTACTAGAAGAGCTAATTATCTCAAGAGGGTACAACAATAAATAAATAAAAAATAACATATTTTCATATCTCAAGATTAATCACAAAATTGTTATAGGTTTTCTTTTTTGCATTAAACTCATAAATAATTTAGGGCTCCATTTGGATGGAGTCATTTGAAATCAATTGATTTGAGAATAACGCACCATACATTTACAAATCAAAATGGTGAAAAACTAAATGAATGGATTTGATTCACACAAATATTACTTATAAGTGGGGGGATTTCAAATACCCAACAAAACCTAGTCATTTGAAATTCTCCCACTTCTCTCATTTGTGCTTAATATTTGAGTGAATCAAATCCATTCATTTAGCTTTTATCCATTTTAGTGTTTGTGAATGCATAATATATTATTCTCAAATCCCTTGATTTCAAATCCACTCTATTCAAATGGAGCCTAAGAGATAGTTTAGGGATGACAACGGGAAGGAGCGGAGGTACATAATTAGATACTCGGATTTGGCTTATTTTTTGAACGAGGTAGAGCAGGGTGGAGGCACGGGCCGGGACGGGACAGGGCGTTCCATTTTGAATGAAGTTTTTGTTATTGTAAAAATAATACACAATTTAAATTTTAAATATATCATAAAATTAAGATCTTAATGATATTAGAAGCATATTTATGAATTTATTTCACAATTTAAAATGTTGATACCAACATAAAATTTTAATCGAAATACCATATTATATTTTTTATCAATATATATTTACCTGAAAAATATCTATAAAATTGAATTAATTATTGTTATTTATATATATTGTATATATTAATAAATATAAAAAAACATAATAATATACAAATGTTCAATTTTAATATATAGAACGGGACACGGGTATGAGATGCGGAGCCGTAGTGATACGCAGGCTTGTTCTACCCCGCTACGGAACATAAAACAAACCTACTCAAACAACATGAATCAAGACGAATCAGGGCAGAGCGGGTTAACATTGTCATCCTTATCATAATTGAAAAGTGGTCTAGAACATAGCACTTAGATCTTCTGGTTGGCCTAATTTTCCATGCTTTAATCATGGTGATGGGAACTGCCATTAGAAGGCCTATAGCTAAACAAATTCGATATATTATAATTGTTATTTATGTTGTTCTCCTTATTTGACAATAAGTTCAAATGGATTACGGAAACAATAAAACAATGACAACAATTTTCATATTCACTCTAAAACCAATGATTATGTACAAATTAAAGAATTCAACCAAGGGACTTAGTCCACTTGGCCACCGGGCTCCTCACTTAAGTGGGAGACCTTGGTTCGATTCCCTTTAAAAACGAATTGGAGTGTGAGGTATAAGAAGACTTGGAGTATTTGAAATTGTAAGGAGACTTGATGAGCTAACTTCTAACCACTAACCACTAACATTTACCGATAAAAAAAAAAAAACAAATTAAAGACTTCAGAAAATAATAGAAAGTTAAATAAATAAAAAAGATAATAATAGAAAGCGAACAACAATGAATGATTGAGTATTTGGTCGACTTTATAAGCTTTTAATAACACTGAGAATTTGGTGATAAAAAAAATATCACTGAGAATTTAAGATGTTTAGGGCGTATCTTCTTTTCTTTTTTTCTTTTTTTTTTTTTTTTTTTATAGATTTTATTGAATTTGAAATTCTATAGATGTATTTGATGAATTGGAAAAGATATATCTAAATTTTATATATATTTGAGAGTGTAGATTTTGTAGGATACGACATAATTATATTTTGAAATATAAATGGTTGATGATTGATAGTGTATTAGAAATTATTAGAGCAAAATTCAGCGTATTATGCGGGTTGAAAAAAAAAAGATTAAATACTTTAAATATTTATTTAGTTTAATTATTTCAATGTAAAGAGTCACTCTTCTGTGAAACAGTTTCATAGTATGAAACTTATACCATTAGAATCACTCACTGATATCATTCTAATGATATTAATTTTATACTCATGATATGTTCTACTTTATTCTCTCCTACACTTTTATTTCATTCAACCACCCAAAATACCCTTACAATTTATTCTCTCTCCTACACTAAATTGAATTTCTTAATAAGTGTGTCACTTCACATGTGAAAATCATCTCGGGACGGAGGTAGTACAATGGGCTCGTTTGGTTTCCTTTATTGGATAATACCTGAACTATAATACCTATAGTTGTAATACCAGTTTATTTATCAATATTTTGTTTGGTTTCAAAAACTTGAGTTAAATAATTAGTGATTAGCTATCAATATTATGTTTGGTAGCAAGTATTATAACTAGTATTAATTTATTTTAGACTAATTTGTCCTTATAAATAAAAATAATAATAAAAACATTTTGATGAAAGTGAAGGGTGTTTTTGGTATTTTAAAATTTAATAGATGTTGGAGAAATATAAGTATTACAAATATCATATGAAACTAGCTTGGAATCTATAATATCATGTATTAGGTATTATTTGAACTGGTCCATTCTTAATAACAGGCTGGAAGTATAATGTATACAACAAATCAAATAAGTGATAAAGTTGTATTAGGGATCAATACACTCCTAATAAAGGAAACCAAACGAGGCATGTATTATATATTTTCTTTCAAACATATTTTTTATAACTTAATTTATAATTCGTATATGGGCGAGTCTCTTGTGAAATATTTCACATGAAATATCAGTTAAAAAAGGAAAAAAAGAAATCTCACGGGTCGCTCTTTAAAAAATGGGTCAAATTATTAACAACGCAGATTAGGGCAGATTGGAGCAGAACGACGACGGCAATCAACAGCGGCGGCGATCATGAGACAATAAAAACAGTGAAATCCGACGAAAATAACAGCGAAATTCAACTACAAGATCAAATTGAGGAGAAGATAACAAAAAAAGGAGAAGACATGGATGATTTTTTAAAAAATTTCCAGATAATTAGGTGTTGGATGATCCGATTGATGAAAAACAGTAGTGGATAAAATTTAAACAATGATGAATACAAAGCTTATGCGAACTTCTGATGATAAATTTTTATTTCTGTTTAAACTGGTATGAATATCGCAACTCCTAATCTGGTTCTGATATATTCATATAGTAACACACATTTTTTCATAAAGTAACATGTTTTTGTTCATATAGTAACACATTTTTTTCTTCATATAGTAACACATTTTTTTATATACAGTAACACGTTTGTGTTCATATAGTAACATATTTTTTTCAAAAGTATGTGTTCTTTGTAAGAACAATTATGTGTTACTATAAGGGTAAGTACGTGTTACTAGTCCTTAAAAGAATAAAATATTAGTTTTGTTCATTAATAACACATTTTTCTTCATACAATAACATGTGTTTGACCTAATAATAACACAACCTGAGAGTAAAAATTTATTCACACTCTTTTAATAAGAATAAAGTTGTCGAAGATTAAATACTTATTTGATTCACACATATAATTAGATTAGATATTTATTTGACCATTTTTTCATTTTTATTTTTGCATTTGGGCGATTATTTTTAGACAAATACATATTATTTGTTTATCGTAACACATATTTATCGTTTAAGTAACATATGTGTAACCTAATAGTAACACCCCTGGGAGCACCTGGAAGCGAAAATTGTATTTTTGTCCTTGCGCGAGTTTTTTTTAGCCAAACACGACCTAACCCGACCCAACCCTCCCAGGATCCGCGAATTTTGTAAAATGGGTAATTTCATGGATCTTAGATCCATGAAATATTGCATATAAGAATTTCTCTTCGTATATATATGTGTAGATTTTATTTTATTGGGGTGTATAGTTCATTCCAATATTTATAAAAACATATTTAACCTAAAAACATATTGGAATGTCAAAATTAATTCATTTTTAAATTAATGGATTGCATTAAAAGTTGAAAAAAAAATTATAAATAAAACTTATTTTAGAATTGCACTATTTTGAAATAGTGGATGGAGAAAAGTGAAAGTTGATTCTCCAATAGAAGATATAAGATGTGTAAGTAGCGGAGAGATTGTGTTAATTTTTTTTTTTTTAAGTAGAATTGCACTATATATATATATATATATATGAATTGTGGGAGATATATGATCAATTGTGTATTAAAAATTTTGTTTGAAGAAAAGGTAAAATAAGTATATCATAAGTACCATAGTATACGAAAGTCCTGTAAAAAAATATATATACCAAAGTCTGATATTACAAACGAGAATATAGATTTGAAATAAAAATATGAAGTGAGGGGTCATAAAAACAAACACAACAAGCAACCATTCTTTTTTTTAAAATAAATATGTATTAAACTTAATGAAAACATTTCACATAATATCTTTAAAAAAATAAATGTAGCATTTTTTTAATATTAAAAAAAAAAAGTGTAGCTGAATCTGACGCTTTTAATGCATTCCGTCGATATAAAATGCTTAATGATTAAGATTGAAAGATGCCAACGGTAATTTATGAAGACATGTCTTTTTGCTAAAGTTATTTAACATTTTCCAACTTTGGAAGAATCACGTATTAAGATTTGAATTTGATTTATTTTTTTTATATACTCCATTAATCTTGTTACTACTTATTCAGTTAATCTCCGAATATTAAGGCGATATGCTTAACTAGTACAAGTACAAAATCATTAACTTAAGATTAAATTTAATGTCGCTAATGCACTTAATTACCAACAGATAAAATGACGCTACTGCCCTTAAAAGCCTATGTCAAAAATGAACAATCAATTTTTCTTGACTTTTGCAAAAGCAAACGAAATTAACGGTAAAAGCACACTCTTCCTTAAATGGAAGAGAGAAAGGAGGTTGAAACCGAGAAACGGAAACACAATCCCGAAATTCCAGCTGTAAAAAATGGTACAATCGTAATTTACTAAAAATTCCGGTGCAACTTCCAGCTTTGCATTCTCCTTTCCAGCTTCTCTCTCCGCGGATGTGGATGTGGTATTGTGTTCATGCGCCCACAGATTTCAAGTGGAGCTCAGCTGCCCAATCAAAATGTTTTCGGATATTTTTTAATTTATATTTATTATGAAATGACAGAAATGTTAAATTTAAAAAGAGACACATAAAATATCTAATAAAAAAATTGTGTCAGACGACTCAATAACTATCACAAATCAACATATATTTCTTCTAAAGTGTTAAATTATTATTCTCAAATTATAATGCATCTTAACGTGATACAATGTCACGCTTTTATCTCTCCAAATTAATCATTCTAGAATAAATGATCAAGTAAACTACAAACTCAAATAATCATGTGTTAAGCAGTGTGTTATATTAAGGGATTTAAGAAAGGGGATTTTTTTTTTCTTTTTTGAAGTGTTACTATAACTGTCTAATTAAGAACTTTTCATTCAATTAGTAGGTTGAAATAATAAATTAAGTTAATTATTTTTTTAATATAATTACTGCCAGGTAAACAAGATAATAATGTCTTTTATCTTGCTTTATTTAATTTTGATTGCAATAGTTGCATTAAAATTTTAAATATCTTAAAGAGAAGAAGCATAGATCTAAGTTAAACACCCATAAAAAGTAGAAACAAACATTACTAATCATTGTGAGTAACAATATTGGTTTACGGCATGTTTTTAATCGTTACAAATAAATTATAGAATCATTTTGTTTTTTTAAATTGTCTTACAATTTTTTTTTAAAAAAATATTCTACTGATTATTTTGTAAAATTGGAAATAACGTCCTTAATTTAGTATTGGATTTTCGTGGAGTTTTATGGACTGATAAGTGCATATAAATTTTAATATCTAGTTTCATATCAATATCAGAGAATTCCTATATTAAAGATTTAAAATATTAATATTTTGAATTATTTATGATGAATATATCAACATTGTAAAAGTAAAAAATCGGTAATCTAGCGTTTTGAAGCCGTCTAGGCGCCGCCTAAATTTATTTTTAAAATTTTCATTAAAAAAAAAAAGACCGCCTAGCCCGCCTATAGCCGCCTAGACGGCGCCTAGCCACGAAAACACCTAAAACACCGAAATTAGGCAAAATCGGGACGGCCGCCTCCGCCTAGCACCTAGGCGGCCGCCTAGACCGATTTTTGCATTGGTCTATGCCGTTTTTGCATCCATGGAATATATAGATAATTTACATTTATATATATATATATATCATCTTATCAAGGACCATGTATTGAAAATATCAAACATACATTGAAAAAAATATTATTAATTAAGTATTATTTTCAATGTTTTTATAATAAATTCTGCATTTATCTTCAAAAAATTAATAAATCATAATGTAATTAATGAATCTCGTATTATTTTCATCCAATTATTGAAGTAAATTTATTATTAACTTTACACATAATATAATTAAACTTGACAGTTGACACCACACCACCAATAATTAAAGGATGGTTTGACTAAATTTACTTTTACAATCTTCATCTTATAAGTTTTATTAGATGTAATATCTCAATAGTTTATAAATTATCAAAATGTTTGGATAATAAAATATAAATTGTTAAAATATTTAAATAATGAAACATATATATATATATATATATATATATATATTAATAATTTGAGTGGAATATTCTTTAATTTTAATTTTCTGTAAAGTTAAATATATTTTATGATTTATTATTGAACTGCCATTAGGCCAGATGAATTTGGATTGAGGTTGGGAAGAGAGAGAAGGGTTGAGGTTTAGTTTATTTGGAGGGTGGGAGGTGCGATGGGGGTGGGGGGTTTTTTTTTTTTTTTTTAAAAAAAATCATTATTTGAGTAGACCTTGTACAATAGAAAAATAAGGTAAACTGTTGGTATTTTCTTTTTTCAATTTTTAGGTAAATAACTTTTTTCTAAAAAGTCTTGTAAAAAAATTATTATTTCATTCGTTTAAGCTTTACTTGTATATGTGTAATGACACACAAATAATTATTGATATTGCGAGGGTGTTATATTTGTGTGTTATTTTCTTTCTTAGAGTGTGCAATTAATATTGAGATATTTTAATGAAAAAAGTGTCGAAGTAATTGCAGGGGGAAAAGAGTATAAAATAAAAATAAATTATAAAATTAATATTACTATTTAATAAAAAATGTCACACTTTTTGAAATTTATAAATAAATTATTTTAAACAGATTCTAAGACTTAATTTATTATTTATTACACCCCAAAATGTACACTTGCTTTTCTTGTTTTTGTAAGAAAGATATAGAGAAAATCCATACCCAAATGCATTTGACGCGGGTGCACTGCATCTGATAATTACCCATTCATATTTCACACACGTCGTCAACCTATTTGTCCAGTCACCCACCCCCGTCGTCTTCTGCTCCGCGTTATCTTCCATTCCCCAAAATCACAAAGCAAAAACTAAACCTAAAATCCTCAATCCAATTTATACCCTCTTTTGCTTTACTGATTTCAGTAAACAAACGACGAACTAAAGAGATTCTCTTTACAAAATACTATGAACCCAGATTTCATCAGTTCATCGGGGTGAGTTTCGCCATCGTACCGGAATCATGTTTCCCCGTTTTGCCCTTCCTTATACTTCCAATTTACCCCTTTCTTACCCTTCCCCCGCCCCCTCCCTCGTCGGCGCTAACCACACTTCTGCTCGCTTCTGCTCCAGATAGTTGTATACTTCGTTGATTTTTTTTGTTCTTTTTTTTCTGCTTTTTGTTGGCTGTTTCAGATCATTCATACTGTTGTTATACATACATCACAGGAAAAATTCTTTGATTTTTTTATTTTTTTTTTCTTGATGGAGCCACACGGGGGGAAGCCGAGTTTTCTGAGAAATATTCTGGTGCGCCTGTTTCTGTTCTGTGTATTTGTCATCGCTCTCCGATTCGCTTATGTGGTTACAATCCGAGGTGAATCGTGTGACGTCGGCGATTTCTGTTTCTTCGCCTTGCCGGATAATTTCAACGTTGTTACCGGTTCAGGGCAGCTGATGAAAACTTCGTCGTCGGCGATTATTTCATCCTCCGACAAGTCTGCGCCGTCGACGCCAAAGAAGATTCCCGATCTATGGGCAACGGCAGATTTCCAAAAATCTGTCCAATTCCACTCCTCGATTTTTCAGGATCTGATGTCCGAGGCCGTTCTGAGCACTAATTTTAAAACCCTATGCGTCGACACTGCAATGGGAGCCGATGTATTCGCGCTGAAGGAGCTAGGCGTGGAGGATTCAATTGGTATTTCTAAGAAAGGTTTCAAGCCGTTGGTGATTCCAGGACAGGGTTTTAAGCAGCCGTTTGATGATAAGACTTTTGATTTCATGTTTGTTGGTGGAGGGGTAGCCGAAAAATCGGCGAAGCTCGGTGATTTTGCGGCGGAGATAGGGCGGACGATGAAACCCGAAGGGTATCTCGTCCTCCACACGGTAACAAATGATACTTACAGTTTCGAATCGTTACTTAGTTTGTTTAATTTTTGTAAATTGGTGAAGAGTAGAGATATTGATGGATTTGACTCCAAAATTCCATTCATTCGGGAAATTGTTCTTCAAAAGATTAGTGGAGAAGGGATTATCAAAAGTCCTATTGAAAAATCTAGCGATGATTCGGTGGATAAATGCTCCGTTCCAGGTTATAAGAGGGATATTATAAAGAAAGCAGAGCCTTTGATACAGGAAGAACCTGCAAAACCATGGATTACACTCAAGAGAAATATCCAGAATATAAAGTATTTGCCTTCAATGGTAGATATTAGTTTCAAGCCAAACTACGTATACGTTGATGTTGGAGCTAGAAGCTACGGCTCGAGCATTGTGAGTTGGTTTAAGAAGCAATACCCGAAGCAGAACAAGACATTTGATATATATGCAATTGAAGCAGATAAGGCTTTTCATGGTGATTATAAGTCCAAGAAAGGGGTTACTCTGCTACCTTATGCAGCTTGGGTGAGAAACGAATCCTTGTACTTCGAGATTAATGAGGACCCTGGTCACAAGGAAGTAGAGAAGGGTAGAGGGATGGGCAGAATTCAACCGGTCCAGACCTCTGGTGGCTCTACATCTTCTGACAACATCCATCAAATTCAGGGTTTTGATTTTGCTGATTGGTTGAAGAATGCAGTGTCTGAGAGAGATTATGTAGTGATGAAGATGGATGTGGAAGGGACTGAATTTGATTTGATCCCAAGGTTGATTGAAACGGGAGCGATTTGTCTGATCGATGAGCTCTTTCTAGAATGCCATTATAATAGGTGGCAGAAGTGTTGCCCGGGAGAGAGATCGAAGAAATATAAAAAAACATATGGGCAGTGCCTGAATTTGTTTAAATCTCTAAGGAAAAGTGGAGTTCTAGTGCATCAATGGTGGTGACTGGTAACAGCTTCCTACTTCACCTGTAGCATTTCTCAATTTTCAGAATTTATGTTTCTGCAAACAAATGAAGATGTTGTGGCCCCTTGTTTCTTTTTAAATCAAATCCATGTGTACCTATTGCTCTTTCATAGAAAAGTTGTAGTTAAAATCTCAATAATGCTTCTTCATTTGATATAGTATCAACCGCTTAATTGCTTGGTGCAGTGTAGTTATCAGATACGCTTCATATAGGCACTGAAGAATGTGCATTTTCCAGATTTAATTGTGTTACAGTTTGTAATTTTTTACATTCAACTGCTCCTACAGAAGTTGTTCGCTTCACATTCTTTCGTGTAAAAGAGAATTAGTTTTGTGGTGTTGGAGCAATAAACTTTGTGATACATATTGTGAATTTGCATGGGTCAAATTCAATATTTGCTCTTGATGAACGGCATTCTCAGTCCACACCTTACTAGATCTTCATCATGGTTTGTTTAGATGACTGCCTGGTGGATTCTTGTCAAACATGAACTAACGTTGAGCTCTGGGTACTGAATGGTGATGATTTTTTTGCTCGTACATTACGAAGATGATACCAAGTTCATAAACTTCGAATCCTCACGTTCCTACGATCTGTTACACTTATGGCTAGAACTAACTTTGAGCTTTGGATTTAATGATATTGGCTTCTTTTGCTTGTATGTGATGATTCCAGGTTTGTAAGCTTTGAATCCTCTGTTTTTGGGTTTGGGAACACTTGCTTATGATTGATGCTGTCCAATTTGTCGTTGTAATTTGTTTTCAGATATGCACTGTACTGCGCGTGATGTCTGTGTTATAAGGTAACACGTTTTCAGGGGACAGGGAGTTGAGCCATAAATATAATCCAGTTGTTCCCGTGGTGCTGTCTGTAAAGTATCTACCATTAATTTGCACTATAAAGAAAGAAAGTCTCACAGGTGATTGAACCACATACAGACGGGTAGTATTTGTTATAATTGATGAACTGCCTGCCTGGATCTGTCTTCATATATTCCCCCCAATGATTGTAAATGATTATTTTCTCTTTTTTGGTTTCTAATGAAGGGATGCCAATTCAATAGTAAATAAAAGATTATAGAATAAACAGACTAAGGATCACCGTACACGTGGCGTTATGTGCATTAATTTAATAAAATATGATTGCAAATGGAATTTATCATTTGGGGTACTCAATCCCACCGAAAATTTTGGTGCTATAACATAAATTTAGAAATTGTAAGTGACATTCTAAATATGATCAAAATGGGAAAGTTGTATAGCCATGAGAGGCAACATAACAGCAGGATAAGAACAATGAACCGGTTTTTGCATCATATACATGGTCCTACTAAACCTTAAACACTGCAAAACGATTGGAGAATATAAGTGTAAACATTCGAGTTATTGGGTATATTGATATTGATTAGTTAGAAAGATTAATAGAGTTTGATTTAAAAGAATTTATGTCTTCCAAAATATGAATACACAAAATAATGACAGCTGTAGTAATCTTAGATGATGATCGATTATATCACCTCTCATTCATTTATTAAGGGGGCTGAAACATAACCAAAATAGTAAAAGTAATTGCGCCACAAAAAGAAAGCAACTAAATTGCATTGCTATTTTGATTGAATTCCGCCATGAATATCTCAAGAATCTATGTTCTAAAAAAGGGACATTAAAACGTAGGCACAGTCTAAAAATGGAAACAAATTTAAGGAGGGAGAAAGAGAGAAAAGGAGAAAAAGAAGGGATTCTGAGATAGATAGGAGAGGTGAATGTGCAGGCAGATGTGCCATTGTGACATGAATGCGTCCTAATGGCCATTTTTGTCAGCCAAAAGAATCTCTTCTGGTTTTTCTTTTCTTGATTGATCATTCTTTGAGATTTGTAAGTTGTTCATCATCATCATCATTTGTTATAACATTCAGACAGTTTCTTAATTCCTCTTATTATGTTGTTATACAGCATCTCTTGCATGAATCCTGCATTCATCATCATCTGATCATCCCTTCTTGTAACCCCTGGTGAAGAACCGGTTTTGGCCTCTTGACCCTTTTCTGCATTCTTTTCGCCTATTGGGACGATACGAGGGGCGAAAAATGGGTGCATGTTGTTCATGTCATTTGGGACTGGGAGGGGAGTATGGAGGGGGTTACTCTGTCCCGGAAGAAGAGGAAGCAAGAGAATTTGAAGACCGTGGGATCGTATTGAGAGGCGATGCAGGGGCACGTGTTCGGTTGCAGGGTTCGTCTAAATATGTATCCATGTTCAGCCAACAAGGCAAGAAGGGTGTCAATCAAGATGCCATGACTGTTTGGGAGGTAAATATATTTGCATTTTGATCATATCAACCTTGTACACATTATTGCTGTGAATGAATGGAAATGCATTTGTGTTTCAGAGGTTTTCAGGGGATAAAGACATGTTCTACTGCGGTGTGTTCGATGGACACGGGCCGTCGGGCCATAAAGTGTCCCGTTACGTCCGCGATTTCTTACCGGGAAAGATTTCTAAATCCTACAGACACCCAAGCCTTGATGGGAAGACTGATGTTCTTGATGTTGAAACTGAGGGCGATGAACATCCCGAGGCAAGAAATCCTCTGTACCTATCATGGAAAGCTAGATTGATTAAATGCTTCCATGAGATGGATGAACAACTAGAGAGAGAGAATTCCGTCGAGAGCTACTGCAGTGGAACCACTTCAGTCTCAGTCCTTAGAAAGGTACAATTAGACACTAGATACTTCATTTCCTATTGGTTTCTCTCACTTGGTTTGCATGTTTAGGGTGAGCACTTGATTATCTCGAATTTAGGCGATTCTCGTGCCGTTCTTTGCACGAGGGATGATTGTGATCAACTGGTTTCCGAGCAACTCACAGTTGATTTGAAACCGAATCTCCCAGGTTCGTTTTTCGTCCGGTCTCTTGCTCTTCATCAATATGATTAGTTTGTTAAAGGTTAAAATGAAACAATAATCAGGTGAAGCGCAGAGGATAAGAAGCCGTCGAGGGCGTGTTCTGGCGATGGACGAAGAGCCGAATGTGTACAGGATTTGGATGCCTGATGAAGATTGCCCCGGTCTAGCAATGGCCAGGGCTTTCGGAGATTTTTGTTTGAAGGACTATGGCCTAATCTCAACTCCTCAAGTTACTTACAGAAAGCTCACAGACACAGATGAATTTGTAGTCTTAGCAACTGATGGGGTAAGAAATAACTCCAAGTTCGATTTCCATTGCATTTTGAAAACTAGAATGATATGCTTTCAGTATTTTATTTTATTTTCCACGGTTTTAATATATAACACATGGTTTATAAAAAAATACTGAACAGATTATATATATCAAACCGATACATGATCCAGAGGATTGAGCACATAATGAAAAAAACAAAAGGCAAAAACATGTGTCAACCGAGCGCATAAGATGAACTCTATTTTAATATCACTGTTATGAATATTTACTATCACTAGCATTCACATGCACAATCACTATTTAATTTTTACTTATAACAATTCATGTGAATGATAATGATATTGCAAGTGAATGTATAACAGTGATAGTAAAAATAGTATTTATCGTATGCACCCGGTTCACACACAAATATTACACCAAAACAAAAGGTGACAGAATAATCAAATTGTCAAAAATTGTAATTGACAGTTTGAAAATCATAATTTGAACCAAAAACCTACACTCCCTCCATTACAATTTAAATTGCTCAAAATTCAAAAAAATATTTGTTATAATTTTTTTCTTATATTTAAAATAGAAAAAAAAAAACAACCCCACTCTCTCAAATTAAATTTTTACAAACATCTCTTATTTATCTCTTCCACTAAATTTTTCACTATAATTAAACCTTCCTAACTCAATCTAACTCCAATAAAATTAAAACAACTCTTTTAACCTTCACTTTACATTTTTTAATATTAATAAACAAGACTCGTATTAATATCCATATATTTGATTTGAGCGAACTAAATCTTAACGAGAGGAGTATAAGGTATCTGTTTCAAGAGGAGTATTAGGTATATGTTTCAGATTTTGTTACCAATGTAACCACCGGTTCAGAGCTGGAACCGGCAGTTTGTAACCAATACGCGTGTAGACCTTAATGGTGAGTCCTATGATTCCACAGATATGGGATGCATTATCAAACGATGAAGTAGTGAGGACCGTGGCATCGGCAAGAGATCGATCGATAGCAGCTAGGTTGCTCGTAGAGAAAGCTGTCCGGGCTTGGAGACACAAATACCCTCGTTCGAAGACTGATGATTGCGCCGTGGTATGCTTGTTTTTCAAGCGCCCGAGGCCGGTGATGATGAAGTCCCCGTCCCAAATGAGCTTGAGCTATCCAGAGCTCGACTCGCGCAGCTTTGCCGGGAGTGTGGACGCACTTGAAACAGTTCTGAATTGCAAACTTGAGGATGATGATCAGTGGGTGAGTCGCCCTAGGAAGAGAAGGCCTGGCACGAAACTTGAAAGTGTGGGAGAGTAACATTACTTGAATTTGAGATTTTTATGCATGTTTGATTGTAAATAGTATGGAGAAACATATAAGATAAAAGATGATGATATATCCAGAAAGTATACATAGAAAGAAACAAATCTTGGTGCCCTGGATTTTCTACTAGAATCTTGATTTTGTCTAAACAATCCGTCTCACAGAATAGGGTCTATTTTTCGTCTGATGAAAGGAGCATTATTACATAATATATATGAAGTAGTCTGAAACGCTTACAAACAAGTTCAATTCCAAGTGTCATGAACAAGAGCCTAAACATGTGCTCCATCTATCATCTACCACAACGTTAAAAAGACGACGATACCCTCAACGGGTGATCCTCAGTCCTCGTGATCCCAAACATCAGCCACGCTTTTAAGAGGTCCGTCCGTGCTGTTAACGAACATGCCTGCACCGTCCAAAATGCGTTTCTGCACAATGCATCAAAGTTTAAAAACTTGTTCATAGTGCAAAAATGATGAATCTTGATCAAGACAGGTATGATGAATTTGAATAAGAAAATAAAGGGACCTGATCGGAGATGGTACAGAGGGCTTTGAAATCCTCTTGGGGAATTTCCCACTGGAAAACATGAATATTCTCTTTGATCCTATCAGAATGAATAGACTTAGGGATAGTACTAGTGCCCCTCTGAATGGCCCATCTCACCAGCACCTGCCCTGGACTCTTGTTCAGTTTTCTTGCAATTTTCTCAACTATCGGGTCGTGAATGAGATCACGACCCTGCTCCTGCGACCCTAGAGGTGAGTACGCCTGCCAAAATCATCTACATTTATCAATACTATGATTTTAAAATGTTGTCAGCCTTGATTTATAACACTATATGATGTATATTATGGAAAATGTAACACATTGGTATCTTACAGTAACATGGATGCCATTTTTGTTGCAAGCCTCCAGCATCTTGTCGTTCCGCCATCCAGGATGCATCTCCATCTGATAAAAGAAAATCGAAAATTGCTTACCAGTTTGTCAAGAATTGAGTATGGCAGCAAGCATTAGGGCTACAAGGATTATAAGTATATGACAAGGGTTATTTACAGGGACGGCCTGATTGAAAATATATAAGATAATATGACATTATAATATAAAATACTCCTAAGTAAATTTCTAGATACATGGGATGAAACCCTAATTTGGTTTTATAAAATCTTGTAAAATACTCCCAAAAGACAATCTATCTCATTTACATTTACCAAATTAATTAATTTTACCTGGCAAACTGAAGGCTTTATTTTAGCAAACTTCAATAGTTTATCGAGTTTTGCAACGGTGAAGTTACAAACGCCGATATCCCTAACATGGTTTTCTTCTACGAGTTTTTCCATCTCCCTCCAAACTCCTTCCATGTCGAACTCCAAAACATCTCCGGCTTTTGGAGGCCTACTCGCTCCGTCTCTAAGACGGAACGGCCAATGGATCTTTTGGCCATATCAATGTCAAACAAATAAAGAATTAATGATTAAATTACATGTCAATGCATCAACTCTAACCATGCAAGAAATTTAATTAGTCGAAAATTACGAGATAGAGATCAAGGTAGTCAAGCTGCAATTCACCCAGGGTCTTCATAAGTGCAGGGCGCACTCTTTCAGGTGATAATTCAGTGCACCTACATTCCAATATTAATTCAATTACTTAATTGTGTGTTCATAGTACCTTAATTTCAATTAATTCACAATTTATCATATACATGTGTATATATAAGCACGATAATTATTTTTATTTTAACATTAAACCAATCGACATATAGTATTTTTTCCGGTATATATACCAATAATTTATACCAGAGTAATCGCACCACGGAGCTCCATATATATATATGTATATATACACACATTACACATAGTTAAACATACCATATCTTAGATGTAACAAACAAACTCGTTCTCTCAATTCCAGCATGTATGGCTGCCTTGATCCCTTTCCCCACCTGGTAAAATTAACCAGGTCTCAATGAGTATTTATTTATTTCTTGAAACAATCAAAAGATATATACAATTCAGTTAATATAAATTTGCAACTCTACTATTTGTCTTTTATGTACAAATTTTTATCCTATTGTAACTTATATCACACAAACAAAATTGAGTGATTGGAACTTAAACCCTATTCTTGTAACTGAGGTAGTGGCCACAAAAATTGAATTTAAATATAATAAAAAAATTCCATAAAATTTATAGTAAAGATTAAAATTTAATTAACCCTATAAAATTGAATGCAGCATAAAAATGAGAAAACTTAGAATGAGTGAAACAACCTCAGTTTGAACACCGTACTGCGCCGCTGTATCTACATGCCTGTAACCAGCCTACATCCCCAGTTCCATTTCAAACAACACATCGCAATCACGATATAATTAATATACATATAATTGAATATATATTGGAAATATAAATATTAAAATTTAACCTCAACAAGAGCAGATTGAACAGATTCTCTAGGGCTATCAGATTTCCAGGTACCAATGCCGACAGCAGGAATACGATGGCCACTTGCTAATTTGAATGTTTCCACAATTTCTTCATGAGGAGTGAACGATGCCTGCGCCATTTTCTTTCAGATTTGTGAATCGATCAGATTCTTGATTTTGATTTTATAGATTTATTTTGTTTTTTTATTTTAATTTGATGAAATTTGCATGCATTGACACGTTGTATGGAGTGACCATACTGTGCGCCAATTCTTGGACACGTTGGCCTTTCAATACATGGGAATGGGATCCAGAAACAACTCTGAAATTGATCTAACCGTTACTCGGTCCTAATTTTCTGAACTTACGTCCTTATCTTTTTTAATTTAATTATTTTAAATAAAATTCAATGCAGATGTCCACAAATAGTGAATATTAAAAGCATAATTAAATTAATATATAAATTTGGATGATTTATATATTTACTCGAAAAACTATTCTGAAATTAATATCATTATATTTATGAAATATTTTTTTATAAATTAATATCATAATATTTATACAATGATATTTATTTATAAATACACTAATATTATTAAATAAATATATTAATATTAATTTTACACTATGAATATGTTTTATATTATGAATAGGTGTTTTATCAAAAAATAAATTATGAATAGGTGTCAGCATTAAAATTTACCTATTTCGAAAGGCTTTATGAAATGCGATGCGAGTCATTGTATTTAATTGGTTGCTTTTCTAAAATACTTCTACAGGAATCAATAACACCTTGAAGTATTAATATTTTTATTTAAAGTTGTTCTTTCCTTTAAAGAGTTGCTACTCAATTTTGTAAAATTGCTTCTCTCTTTTTAATATTTTTGTTAGGGTAGTTTTAGTGGCAGTTAAGAAGATAACCTCTTTTATATAAGGGGTTTTTCCTCTTCGTCTGTAATCATCTTTTAGATTCCTCATTTTCCAGTTTGTAAACATTTCTTCAAATTCTAAATGCAAATAGAATTCATACTTGTTAAGATGGTATCAGTTAATTGGAAAATCTCTCTTCCTTGATTTTTCGATTTTTTTTAACGCCATTTTCTGATCCTGTTACTGCTTCCGCGATCTGTTTTCTCTAATTTCCCAAATCCCTTGATTTTGGGTTCTTTCTTTCTTTCTTGATCGTTTCTTTTTGCGATCTTCTTCCTCTGGGCTGTGTTTTTTTTTGGAATTGCGGCTAGCAATTTCTACTTTCTTATCCAGTTTTCCTTCTCTAATTCTGTTTCTTTTCGCCTACGGCATGGCGGCTACACCAGACCCTACATCGTTGAATCCGGCGCTCAACCCATTGTCTCCTCTGCATCTTCATCATAATGATAATCCCGCTGTAAGTATTGTTCTAGACCTGCTTACTGGTCCTAATTTTGTTTCTTGGAGCCATGCGATTAAACGGGCTCTCAGCGTCAAGAACAAACTGAGACTTATTGATGGTACTATCCCTATTCCCCTTCAATCTGATGATAATGCCATTTATGAAGCCTGGGTAAGAGCGAATGATCTTGTGTTGAATTGGATTTTAAACTCTATTTCTACTGATGTGAAGAAAACTTTTGAATATTTCACTGTTGCAAAAGAGGTTTGGGATGAACTGCATGTTAGATATGTCAAATCTGATTTGACTAGAGTTTATCACCTTAAGAAATCTTTAAGTGCTGTTACTCAAGGTAGTAAATCTCTGGTCTGTTACTATAATGAGTTTAAGGTTTTATGGGATGAACATATGAGTTATAGACCTGTTTTGAAGTGTGCATGTGGAGCCTTAAACAATTGCTCTTGTGAATTACCTAGTACAATGAGCAAATTTCAGGAGCAAGATGCTGTGATGTCTTTCTTGATTGGTTTACACACTACAAAAAAAACCAAAATTAACGAGGGCCACTAACGAGGGTTTAAAAACCCTCGTTAGTTAGTGAGGGGTTAGGCGAGGGGGTTTCTTAACGAGGGAATTAGCGAGGGTCACGTTCCCCTCGTTAATTAACGAGGGCTCACACGAGGGCACGTGCCCCCTCGCCAACTAACGAGGGCGAGGCCCTCGGCAAATTTTAACGCGGTCCAGCCCATCATTAACGAGGGCAGCAATCCCTTGCCAGACCCAGAAATTTAACGAAGGCCCAGCCCCCTCGCTAGGCCCCTCGCAAAGGCCCAATATATATACACCCAGCAGCTCTTTTTTTTTCTCACGTAAACCCTCATCTCACTCCACCACCGGCCGCCGTCTCTGTCCGCCACCGCCGCCGCCGATATTGGCCCACCCACTAGTTGGGCTTTGTTTTACTCGTTCCTAGGAACATTTCTACGGTGAGTTTTTATGATTTAATCGGTTAATTTTGTTGTTATTTTACAAATTATGTATTTTTTCATATGCATGTATTTGTGTAATTTTATTGTTAATTTTGTTGTTATTATACATATGCTTGTGTAGGTATTGTTTTATTAGTTATTTAGTGTTAATTTTTGTAATTGTTATGTGTATTTTAATTATTAATATATAATTATTTAGAAATAATTAGTAGTATAATATTATTAATTATTTAGAGTTAGTATATGTATGCAATTATATAATTAGTAGTATAAAATTATTAATTATTTAGAGTAATTAGTATGTATGCAATTATATAAATTTATTTTTAATATTAATTATTATAATTTAATGTAATTGCTATAATTTATATATTTGTAGGTGTGTTGAAAAAAGATTCGATCCGGGCATATAATTTCACTACACGCCACCACTATCACCGTAAGTATTATTTTTTTAATTAATTATTTAAATATATGCTTTTAATTTAATTGTAATAATTATTTGATTTAAAATTATTTTGCATGCATGATATAATAATAATTTATATATATGGTGATCGATTTTCGATCAAATTTTGTATGATAGTTCAATTATAATATTAGTTTTGAAAATTGAATCGATGTTCGATTCAAGTTGATGTTGGAGTTGAGGGTTGATGAATTGTTTGGTATTGTTTGCTGTAGAATGTGCGTTCCGACTTGATTAATTTTAATTAAGTCGGAAATGGATGCACTAGGAATTAACTTGATATATTAACTGGGGAATGCGATAAAATAAAACAAAACTCTGCCGAAATTTTTAGAAAATATATATATTAATATTAGGAAAAAAAATATTAAGTGGAAGAATTAATTATGATTTAATTAAATTTTGAATCTTCATTAATTTGAAATAGATGAATTATTCAAGCCGTAGTTGGATGTATGGTCCAAGAACGATTAATGGCATGGTATCTCCCGAATTTCTGAGTGGAATCGAATCGTTTATAGAATTCGCTACTAATAACCCGGAATGGATGAGTGGAGGAAAGATTAGGTGTCCTTGCTCGAAATTCAAATGTAGGAACCATAGTTTTAGAGAACCCATTGACGTGAAATCACATTTGTTTAGGCATGGGTTTATGTCTAATTATCACAATTGGATTTTGCACGGTGAGCAAAATTGGAATTCTATGCCACACCGAAACTATGATCAGCCGGCGTCGACTTCATATAGAGTTGACGACACTGCAGCACCTAGCTCGTACCAAAATATGATGATGGACTTAACTTCCGGTCCTAACATCGCCTTCCAAAATGTGGAAGAAGAGCCCCTTAGTGAGGAAACTCCTAATCGGCATGTTGCACATTTTTTTGACATGCTTCGTGCGGCAAATCGGGATCGTGTATCACATTGCGAGTCTCATTCTCGATTGTCATTCAATGCCCGTCTTTTAAACATTAAAACCGAGAATAGACTGTCGAAAGGAGTTACAATCAAATAGTTGATTTGATTAGTGAGATTTGCCCTCCGAAAATCTGGTGCCCAAGAAATTTTCTCGATACTAAACAGATTGATGGGTGGGATGGGTCTTCCCGTAGAGAGGATTGATTGTTGTGCAAATAATTGTATGATATATTGGGGTGCGAGAGGGGATCTTGAATCTTGTAAGGTTTGTGGTCGGTCACGATTCAAACCTCGCTAGACGTGGTGTGGATGGTCGATGGAAAAAGAACAAATCCTTTCAAAGAGATGTTTAATTTTCCTATCATTCCTCGATTGCGAGACTGTGACGATCCACCACTACTACTGCTAAGGATATGATATGGCATGCTAGTTGTTATAATGATGAGACTGGTGTTATGCGTCACCCTGCAAATTCGTTGGCTTGGAAACACCTGACTATTCATATCCCGATTTTGCAAAAAAAATACGGAATGTGAGGTCAGGTATATGAGCACCGATGGTTTTCACCGTTTGGGCGATCGGGAAAACAAGATTCGTCATGGCCAGTGATAGTGACACCGCATAATCTGCCCCCATGGTTGTGCATGAAAGAACAATTCATGTTTCTGACGGTTTTGGTGCCTAGTCCTAAAAATCCGAAGGATAATTTAGATTTATTTTTACAGCCACTAATTCATGATTTGAACATGATGTGGGGAAATGGGGTGGAAACCTATGATGTTGCTAGAAAGCAGAATTTTATGATGCGAGCCGCATTAATCTGGACCATTAGTGACTTTCCAGCTTACTCAATACTTTATGCGGATGGAGCACCGCCGGGAAGGACTCGCTTGTCCATATTGTCTTTGAGTACTCCGATGCCTTCACTTTAAAACTCGGCCATAAACAAATGTGGTTTGATAACCATCGTAAATTCTTACCTAGGGGACATCTATCGCAGAACAAGACTGCATTCACGAAGAATGTAGTAGTTACAGATGACCCACCACCCATCCGAACAGGTGAAATGCTTCTACAAGAAATTGATTGGTTGGGGTACCGAAAAGTGACAAGAGGGTGCCGAGGCCCACAACAAAAGATTAGATGGTCTTTGGAGGAAGAAAAGTATTTTTGGGATTTGCCATATTGGAGTACCCTCTTGATCCAAAGATAATTTGGATGTGATGCACATTGAAAAAAATGTGTTTGATAATTTGTTCTACACAAAGTGATGAATGTGGAAGGGAAAACAAAAGACACAAATAAATCTAGGGATGAACTTAATGAATATTGTCGTCGTCCCTCTCTCTAGAGAAATGTCAACGCACGGAAAGTATCCCAAAGCTTGTTATTCACTTGATAAGAGTCAAAAGGATGATCTCATGCGGATGGGTAATCGAGTTGAAGTTTCCCGATGACTATGTGTCTAACCTATCTCGATGTGTAGACTGGAGCAAATTGAAGATGTTTGGGATGAAGAGTCATGATTGCCATGTGTTTATGCAGAGACTACTCCCGATTGCTTTTCGTGAAACTCTGCCGCCGAATGTGTGGAAAACAATCACTGAACTTAGTTTGTTCTTTAGGGAGTTAACTTCTACATCCATTACAAAGAGAGAACATGGCTCGATTGGAAGCAGATGTTCCAGTTATATTGTGTAAGTTGGAACGTATTTTTCCGCCCAGCTTCTTCAATTCGATGGAGCATCTGCCTGTGCACCTTGCATACGAAGCAAGGATAGCTGGTCCTGTGCAGTATAGATGGATGTATCCATTTGAGAGGTAATTTATAACTTTAAATTATTTGATTAACTAAAACGGTTATATTATATATATATATATATATATATATATATATATATAACACTTGATTCATTTAATTAGGTATCTTCACAATTTAAAGCTCAGTGTTGGTAACAAGGCGCATGTTGAAGCATCGATTGCAAATGCGTATTTAACAAAAGAGGCCTCAATATTTTGTTCCCTCTATTTTGGCGATCACGTTCAGACGAGGCGGCACAGTTTACCTCGTAATTACGATGGTCGGGGCGAGGTACCCGAAGTAGCGAAAGGTACTTTATCCATATTTATACCTCCTGGTCGACATCTTGGAAAGGTGAACAAAATATGGATTGTAGATGAGGAGAAAAACACGGCTCATACGTACGTGTTACTGAATTGTCCCGAGTTGCAACCATATATCGAGTAAGTTTATAACGTTCAACTTTTGTTAATTATACCGTCAATCCGTATATTAAATAATCAAATCCCCTTTTGTAGTATGTTTTCCGAGAAATTGCAAAAATACCAACCGGGACTCTCGAGGGCTGAACAAGATAATAGACTACAAGATGAGTTTGCATCGTGGTTTGAAAAACTTGTAAGGATAAACAATATTCAAAATCGGTGGATACGTAATCTTTCTAGCGGTCCTTCGAGTTGTGTCACCACATACCCTGGATATTACGTGAATGGTTACAAATTTCACACACGAACTTATGGCTCATCTAAATCTACTTCAAATTGTGGCGTTTGTATCAAGGGTAAAAATTATGATGCAGATGAGAATGATTTCTACGGGATCCTCGAGGAAGTAGTGCAATTGGAGTACCCCGGACGTATTCAGAAAAATGTTGTTCTGTTCAAGTGTGAGTGGTTTGATTCATCTGTGCCAAATGGAACTAGAGTACATCCTCATTATAAACTTGTGGACGTTAATCAAAGGGGAAGATACGGCCGCTACGATCCTTTTGTGTTAGCAAGTCAAGCCACTCAAGTTTACTATTGCAAGTACCCGGGAAAGCATAGACATGAGTGGTTGGCCGTTTGCAAAATCAAACCGAGATCCTTGGTCGAAACTGTGCCAACGAATGAACAAGAGCTTCCCCCCTTTCAAGACGACCTTGAGTCCCAAATTAATGTTGTGCAAACAGATGATGATCCAATCATATTGACAGATGTCAACGGTGCACTAATTGATATTGAAAATAATGAAGAAGAGGAAGGAGAAGACGAAGAAGAAGAAGAAGAAAATGATGATGATGAGGAGGAGGAGAGTGAAGAGGAGGAGGAGGATGAAAACTCAGATGAATATTGAATATATAGTGTAATAATTATGTGTGTTTCATTTTAATGCACTGCTCGAGTATATGATGAATTATTTGTTATATATTGAATAGTGTAATAATGTGGTTTTATTTAATTATTGTTACAGATGAGCGGACCATCTGATGGAGGGGACCGTCCCGGGTCCGGGGACGATTTGGGTCGACGGAGCGTCCGGATGGGGTCGAGGTACCAATGATCGGTACCCATTATTCAGCAGATGAAGCGGGACGAGGCTGTCGGCTCTGAGTCTTATGAGGACCATCCCGCATCCAGCTCCGGCTCCTGCGGGTTCGATCGTGGATATATGGATCTACGAGGGCACGTAAGTTAAATACTTGTGAATAATAAACCGTGTCATATTTATATGTCTATTAATTTCGCATGTTTATTCCGTTTTTGCAAGTTGATGCCATCGAATCGGTATCCAGGATTATTCGGGATATTATGTATAAACATATGGAGCCCAAAGCATTCACTTTCCGGATGATATCTCCTCGGAGGTCACAGACGTCTTCGGAGTCATTTCGGGTACATTATATTTTGTTATTCGCTATTTAATTTTGATTAATTTATAAACTTTAACGCTTATTGAGTACAATAATATTTTGTTTGGCAGAGTGACTAGGTGGGACCCTTCCGTTACGAACTCAACGGAGGTGTATCACCGTTCCTTCGTAGGGCGCGGAAAGATACATCGATATCTTTGAACAACGTGAAAACGTTGTTCTTCACCAAGGAACAGTGCTGGATGGGATGACGCCGTCTTCAATCCACTGCTCGAGTATTGGGGTAGAGAAGAGGTGAGGTCTAAGAGCGCGCAGTGTAGGAGGAATCGAATGTCGGAGCCTGGAGGCCGGGAATGCGGCATCTCCGTCATAGGGGCGGATCCGTGGATCAGCCGAGTATTCATATGACTATGTAAGTAATTTTTAATGCTAGTTCAATATTTTAATTAAATACGTGGTTCTAATTAAATAAATACAGGGAGATGAAGCATGGACGACCCCCACCGATCGGGACATAGTGCGATTACCACGCAACTCCCGAAGGGAGTACACCTACGGGTCATTAGTGACACGATTGTAAGTATTTTCATTTTATATTATGTAATAATTTATAAAAAAATTATATATATGTCTATTTTTGTAATCTAAAATTTTAATTGTGGAAATATTCGTGCAAATGAAGTACAAGAGGCGGCCTCCCGGATGCCTCGGCCCTCCGAGGGGTCGAGCTCAACCCCCCACCCGACTTATCCCGGATCTATGTCCAAACCGTTGGAAAACAACATGGGAGGGTTCGGGGTCTCGGTCACCGGGTAAGTCCAGACGCATCCCCTCCGGCTCTTGCTCATCGAGTACTCCTCCTCCTCCCCTGTTGGCTACACCCAAGTGATGTCGATCGCCCGCTCCAAGAGGAGCGTGATAGGATGCGAGGCGGAGATGGAGCGAAGAGACGCAGCTTTGAGAGAGGAGTTGACGGCGAACATGCAACGTCAAATCCAAGAGTGTTGCGGGGATGCGGGGTTCCTTACCTGTAGTGGTGTTCCCCGGGTGGTCGAGTGGTTCTCGATCGGTCATCACGAGGGTCCCGGGTTCTAGGTGGCGGTGAATTCATTATTTTTGTTTAAAACTATGAATTTTTCTGAATGTTAATTAAGAATTTATGAATTTTAAATATTTACGAGTATGAATTTTAATTAATTAAGATGATGAATTTTAATTATTTAAAGTATTAATTTTAATTGTTTAAGATTACATATATAAACATGATAATACAGTTATATATGATAATAATAACAATTATAGACATGATAATTATAATAATTAAATATATATGTTATAATAATAATAACATTTATAAATGAAAATAATAAAAATTATGATAATATACAATTTAATTGAAAATTATAATAACATTAGTGAATATATAATATACAATTTAATTGAAAATATATGTGATAATAATAAAAATGATAAAATGATAATATATGTAGTAAATATATATAATTGAATATATATGTTATAATAATAAAAATTAAAAAATGATATAATTTAATTGAATATATATAGTAGATAATTTAATTAAATATATAATATACAATTTAATTAAATATATAGTATATATTAAATATATATAATTGAATATATATGTTATAATAATAAAAATTAAAAAATGATATAATTTAATTGAATATATATAGTAGATAATTTAATTAAATATATAGTATACAATTTTAATTATAAATTAAATATATAAAATATTGAACATAATATGATATTAATATAATTAAAAGCAATAACATATCGAATGATTAGCTTTGCCCAAACGGTAAAGCGGCTGAGACTCTCCTCCTATTGACACGGAGGTCGCGGGATCAAATCCTCCTCGCGCGAAATTAAAATCGCTACCCCCGCCTCGGCCGCGGCCGCGCGCGGGTTCGATACCCCCTGGCCGCATTTTTATTTCAGCTTTAAATTTCGCGAGGGGCTAGGCGAGGGGCCAGCCCTCGCCAAATCCCTCGGCAATTAGCGAGGGCAGTATCCCTCGGTAATTAGCGAGGGCTGAGCCGAGGGAATAGTTACCGACAAAGTTTTTGCCGAGGGCAACCTTCCCTCGGTAAAACCCTCGCCAAACTCATCCCCCTCGGTAACCCCCTCGCTAAATCCCTCTCTAAAACCATTTTTTTTTGTGGTGACATGACTCTTATTCTTCAATTCGAAGTCAGTTTCTTCTTCAATCCCCTTTTCCTCCCTTGGCAAAAGTCTACTCCCTTTTACTTTAAGAAGAGTCTCAAAGGGCTCTGAATGACCCTGCTGTTGTTAGTAATGATTCCATAGCTATGTTGGCTAAGAATTCTAGGTTCTACAAGGACAAAAAGAAGCCCTTGCATTGTACTCACTGTGATGTCCCTGGACATACAATTGATAGATGTTTCCAACTTATTGGTTATCCACCAGGTTGGAAAGGACCTAGAGGTCCAAGAACTAAGTCTGCTGATCCTAAACCTACTGCTAATATCCTTGTTAAGTCACCTCCTAAGGATAAACTTATTGCCTTTAATCCTCTCTTTAATCAAGAAATGTTTGAGCAATTCATGAATTTCACCAAGATGCATAAAGAAAATTCTGGAAATGATCATACTGCAGCAGGTGCTCTTGCTCAACAGATTCACTCTTCTAATAATGAAGGTATACATTGTTGTTTCAATTCCAAAATTCCCCCCCTTGCATATTCTTCTTGGATATTAGACACCGGGGCCACTGATCATATGATTTGCGACATTAAATTGTTCACTTCTACACCTTCTTTAGCTAACATTAAAATCAGTTTGCCTAATAATAATTTTTGTATAGCAACCCATATAGGTAACATTTCTTTAAATGATCAATTAGTTCTCTACAATATTTTATATGTTCCTGATTTCACTTTCAATCTTCTCTCTATCAGTCATTTAACAAGGTATTCTAATTGTTTTGTGAAGTTCTTTTCCTCCCATTGTGAATTGCAGGACAGCACCTCCCAGAGAGTGATTGGTACTGCTGAGCAACATGGGGGTTTATACCACTTAAAAGCCTCACACTCTGTACACTCTACTACTGCTACTTCTCTATTTGATATATGGCATTTCAGACTAGGCCATACAAATACTATTTCCATGTCTCATATTCCTCAAATTCCTGTAAAACTTACCGAAATGCATAATAAGTGTCAAATTTGTCCATTGGCTAAACAAAAGAAGTTATCCTTTCCTAATAGTACTTCTTCTTCTACGGCTATATTTGATCTAATTCATTGTGATATATGGGGTCCATTTTCTATTACTTCTCACAGTGGACATAGATATTTTTTGACAATTGTTGATGATTTTAGTAGATGCACTTGGTTAAATTTACTACGAGCTAAATCTGATGTGCAACATTGTTTAGAAAATTTCAATAATGTTGTGAATACTCAATTTCACACCAAAATTAAAATTCTTAGAAGTGATAATGGTTCAGAATTCTTTGCTCATGAATTTTATCACAAGCTTGGCATCATTCATCAAACTTCTTGTGTGGAAACACCTCAACAAAATGGATTAGTTGAAAGAAAGAATCAACATTTGTTACAAGTTGCTAGGGCCATTCTTTTTCAATCTGGTTTACCTCTAAAATACTAGAATGAATGTGTACTCACTGCTGCCCATATAATCAACAGGTTACCTACTCCTGTCTTAAATCACAAAACTCCTTTTGAGCTTCTTTACAAGAAACCACCTGATTACTCTCACTTAAGAATTTTTGGTTGTCTTTGTTTTGTAAACACTTTAGCTACTCAGAGACATAAATTTGATCCCAGAGCAACTAAATGTGTGTTTCTTGGTTATCCCTTTGGCACAAAAGGTTACAAGGTTCTTGATCTTAACACTGGCAAGATTCTTGTATCAAGAAATGTTAAATTCTTTGAAGATATATTTCCTTACAAAGACATGAACTATACTGAAAAATTCTTAACTAAAATCAGTTCTTTCCGAAATTCTTCCATTCCTGATGATGAATATTATGATGACAGTGATGATCATATTATAAATGTTCCTAATTCTAATAATAATGTTTCTGATATAGTTCATCCAGATTTGTTAGAAGAAATTGATGATATTCTCATGCAATCAGCAAGATTCAATCTGCTTCAGCTGATTCCAGAAGATCATCTAGAACAAAATCTCAACCAGCCTATTTACAGCTATATGAGACTCAGTTGCCTGCTTCTATCAATCATCCACCTTCATCTCATTCCAGTGTCAGGTTGTCTGGTAAACAATACCCTATTTCAGATTTTTTATCCACTTCTCAATTGTCTTCAACTCATAAATCCTTCACTGCTGCTATAACACAAGAAATAGAACCTAAAACGTACAAACAGGTTGTTTCTCATACTAAATGGCAAGAGGCTATGCAAGCTGAAATAACTGCTCTAGAGAAAACAAATACTTGGACTCTTGTTTCTTTACCAAAAGACAAAAATTGCATTGGTTGTAAGTGGGTTTATAAGATTAAATACAAATCTGATGGAACTATTGAACGATATAAAGCTAGATTAGTTGCTAAAGGGTACACTCAACAAGAAGGAATTGATTATTTTGATACTTTTTCTCATGTTGCTAAAATCACCACCGTTAGGATACTTCTTGCCATAGCTGTTAGCAAATCTTGGCATATTCATCAACTTGATGTAAACAATGCTTTTTTACATGGTGATCTAACAGAAGATATATACATGTATCCTCCTCCTGGTTATTGCAATAAGAATGATGACAGGGTATGTAAGCTGAACAAGAGTATATATGGTCTCAAACAGGCCTCGAAACAATGGTGTACAAAGCTTTCTGTAAGTTTACAAAGTATTGGTTATGTTCAATCCAAAGCTGATCATTCTTTGTTTGTTAAACACACTCCTCATTCTTTTACTGCTATAGCTTGTTATGTTGATGATTTGATTATAGCTGGTGATACTTTCTCTGAAATCTCTTATATAAAATCTTTTTTACATGATAAGTTCACCATTAAAGATTTAGGGGAGTTAAAATACATGCTTGGAATTGAAATTGCTAAATCTGAAAAAGGTATACAACTATGTCAAAGAAAGTATACTCTTGATCTTCTTGATGCTTCAGGGTACTTAGGCAGTAAGCCTAGTACTACTCCTATGGATCCTAAGCAAGATTTTTCTCCAAAAGATACTGATAAGTTCGTTGATGCTACTTCTTATAGAAAAATTATTGGCAAGCTTTTATATCTCACCATAACCAGGCCTGACATTGCTTTTACTGTGCAAACTTTATCTCAATTTATGAGTAAGCCTACGGATGTTCACTTAAAAGTTGTTCATAGATTGTTAAGATACTTAAAGAGTACACCTGGTCAAGGGATATTTTACCCATCACAAAACACTTTTAAACTTCATATTTTTGCCGACTCTGATTGGGCTAGGTGTCAACTCACCAGGAAAAGTATCACAGGTTATTGCATTTATCTTGGTGATTCACTTATTTCTTGGAAATCAAAGAAACAGGTTACTGTGAGCAGGTCCTCTGCTGAGTCTGAGTATAGGGCCTTGGCTGCCACCATTTGTGAAACACAATGGATCATCTACATCTTACAAGACCTCAACATACCTATTCAACTTCCAGCTATGGTGTATACAGATAGCAAGTCTGCTCATGCTATGGCCCATAATCCCTGCCTTCATGAGAAGTCAAAACACATATCTATAGATTGTCACATCACAAGGGAGAAGATTCAAGAGGGCATTATCAAGTTACTGCACATTCCTTCCGAAGAGAACATCAGTGACATTATGACTAAGCCTCTCCCTTTGTCTACCTTCAACAAGTTAAAGTCCAAAATGGGACTGCTCAACATCCACTCCCATTTTGAGGGGGGCTCTAAAGATACTTCTACAGGAATCAATAACACCTTGAAGTATTAATGTTTTTATTTAAAGTTGTTCTTTCCTTTAAAGAGTTGCTACTCAACTTTGTAAAGTTGCTTCTCTCTTTTTATTATTTTTGTTAGGGTAGTTTTAGTGGCAGTTAAGAAGATAACCTCTTTTATATAAGGGATTTTTCCTCTTCGTCTGTAATCATCTTTTAGATTCCTCATTTTCCAGTTTGTAAACACTTCTTCAAATTCTAAATGCAAATAGAATTCATACTTGTTAAGAGCTTTACAAACGGAAATACACGGACTCGGTCTTGAAGGTTTTAAGTATGGAAACCTAAAAAAAAAACCGTTTGAAAGCACAACGCTTTAAATAAACATTTTGTTTTTCTCAAGTTCACGTACTCTAATAGGAGGGGTGTTTCACCCATTGCAATTTGAGGTGAAACATGCTAATATAATTAAAATATGTATATTAAATTTAATTAAAATTGTAAAATACAACTTACATACTAATATAATTAAAATTTTAGAATGTGATGAGTGGTAAAATATATTGACCAGATGCTTATAAGGTTAGATGCAATAAGAATCGTTTTGCTATAGAGCTGGGTTGAATAAATAATTTAACTATGCAACTTAATGAGTTATATATTAATCGAAATGGATACTAAACTAATATATTAATCAAACTGAGTGCTAAAACCTAATATCTAATCAAAGTCTGAGTATCTCTATATAATAAAATTGAGTTTTTTTTTTTTTTTTTTTTTATTTACATATTTGTAATTTTTTCTTGTAAAATTTATTAGAGTATAATTATTAAATTTTTGTAAAATATATTTTATATTTGGAAGGTTAACTTTTTACAAGAATCTTATACACCTTAGTTGGATGATTTAATATCTTAAAAAATAACATTTTCAATATATTTAACATACCTTTAATTTCATTACTCCCCCCGTCTCGTAACTATCTTTATATGTGAAGAGGCACGTTTATTAAGAAAATTTAAATTAGTGTAGGAGAGAGAATAAAGTGTAAGAGTATTTTGGGTGGTTGTATGAGATAAAGTGTAGGGAAAAAAAAAGGTAGAATAAAGTAAGAGTGACATTTTTGAAATAAAATTGATATTGTGAAGGTATTGATATTGAGTGTTATTTCCAAATTTGGGGTATAAAAATAGTTGTGGGACGGACCAAAATAGAAGGTGTGAAGATAGTTTTGGGACGGAGGGAGTACTATATATATATATATATATATATATATATATATATATATATATATATATATATATATATATGTGTGTGTGTGTGTGTGTGACAACAATCTAATGTGTTTTTCCTTGCAACAAAAAACATTAAAATGCGGCGGGCATAGACGGGCTAAGCCATGTAACAATTCACTATTTTGTACTCTCTTTGTTTCGGTATATGTTACTGATGAGGAGTAGTCTGTCACTATCGACAATTAGAGCCTCGGCCAATATTGAATATTTAGTCATCAATTCAAGTTTTATCCAATTAAAAACATAAACAATCGATTATAATCTAATTCATTTCAAACCAATGGTGAATAAATAATAATTAAATTGAACCTATACAAAATAGCACATCTATCTAGCCCATAAGAATAAGGGGTGCTTGGTTGAAGGGGTTTGGAGTAAGGAATGAGAATTAAAGTCATAATATGTGTTTGAAATTACACATCTATGACTTTGATTCCCCTAAAATAAGGAATCCTCCATACCTCACCTTATTGAGAGGTATGGGTATCATTTCATTCCCTTTCCTATTCCATTCCTTAATCTTTTATCAAGCACCCCCTATGTAACACCCCATTTTTAGAAAACTTGCATTTCATATTTTAAGCGATTTAATTACTTTATTTATTACTCCCTCCGTCCCAGAGAACCTTTCACACTTGACTTTTTCAACGGTTTTTGTGTGAGAGTTATTTCATAGTAATACATTTACAAAAGTTATTTTATATGAATGATATGCTAGTTGATCTTATTAACTAGAATATCATTCATATAAAATAACTTTTGTTAACGTATTATTATGAAATAACTCTCACACAAAAACCGTTGAAAAAGTCAAGTGTGAAAGGTTCTCTGGGACGGAGGGAGTATTAAATTTGTAAATTTAATTCTAGCTCTTGAAAATTTATGATTTATAAAATTTAAGAACTAATATTTTCAATGAAGTTTTAAAGAGTTTTGCAGGGTAGCCTACTGAGGAAATCGAGTTCAATCGTGACTCACTCGATGGGAGTAAGCAAAAAAAAAAATAATAATAATAATAATTAAATAAAGAGATAAGATAGATATGAAATAGTTTATAAAATATTTTTACTAACAATCATATTATATAGATGAAGTGGTAATACATAAATGTATAAGTTTTATTGAGTTTATGATTATGAGGTCCAAGGTTCAATTCCATGGTGTGATAATTTATTAGATTTTATTTTAAATTTTGAGAAAAAAATATCAAGACTCCAGAACACTCTGCTCAAGATTGGAGATTCAAGAGTCTTCTAAGGTAAGAAAAATGCAACATTTTTCCACTTTTTTGCCTAAATGGGTTTTCAAATATATGTATATATATTGGTCATATTTTTGAAATAATTTTTTATCTTTTTCTCCCTTATTTCCTACAATGTTTTAGTGAGTATATGTGATTAGATACATATGTTAGAAGCCCAAAGATGTTCTTTGGCAATTGGTTGAATGATATGTTTGATTATATATGTTTAGCCTATGAATAGGTAAACTATGTGATTATTTGATGCTATTTAGTGGATTGCATGTTGATTATATGGTTGCATGTGGGTTTGATGCATTTTTTAACTAATAATAAATTATTAGGGTTTTCCATAAGGGTTGTTGATGGTCTTTTGATATTTAAAATGAGTTGGGTGCCCCAATTATGCTTCAAAATGTATAAAATTTATTGTTGGAAATTGCTATGTAATTGCATGTTAATTTCGAGTAGTGATCTGACCTTCTTTTGAATGAATTTTCGTAAAATTTTTTGCCACAATGTGATTCTGAAAGTCTAGAATATGAGGTAAAAATTTCAGATTTTTCGAAGCTATTTTCGATTTAATATGATTTTTCTACCAAAGTGTTATACAGAAGAAAAATACCCCTATTTTTTGCGATTATTGCAAAATTTACTGTGAGAAGAAAAATTAATTTTTGAAAGTGATTTTCGAATATGTTATTCTACTATGTCTTAGTTTTCATAAGAATTTTACCTTGATACATTTGGAGTTATATTCAATTTTTAATGATTTTTCTAACAAACAGTGTTTTTCTAGTAAAAACGGGCAGTTTTAGAGCTCTAGAACGATGCATGATCAAGTAGGAAATGTGAAGATTTAAAATGTGATCTTTTTACTAGTGATACTACTGGTACTTAGGATATTATATAAATTTTTACTTGATTTTAATTAATTCATATTCATGTGTTACAAAATTTTATGAAAAGATGGAACATAACCTCATTTAGGAAATTGTTTTTATCTAATTTGAAAAATTCATAAGTAACAAAATTGAGATTATTTTCATGTGAAATTTTTATGGTATATAGCTATATGTGTTGTAAATTTACTGTATAAATTTAATAATTTTATGACGTATTTATATTTGTTTATAAATAATCTTCTACGAGCTGTCTTTTTAAAGAGTTTTACATAAAAGGTGAGTTTTTAAATTATTTTCTTTAGTCACCTAAGTAATTGAAAGTAGAGGTATTCCATAATGAATAAATTGGTTTTTTTTTGAGCATGTTATAACTCTTTTATAATTTCTTTTACTTATATGAAGAAATTTCATAATTTCTTTTTATGCGTACTTAACTAGTCTTAGTAAATAAAACTTCTTTTCTTTGAAATATGTTTAAGTTTACACGTAGGTATATGTTATATACATATACATACGTATTATATACTAATTAAAGTTAGTAAAAACACTTTAAGTGCATGGTTATAACTTAATGCTTATAAGACACAAGTTAGGCACAAGCACGGTTAGGCACTTAAATAATTTGATTTGTTTAAAAAAAAAAATACTCGTGTTTTTATGATGTCATCTTCCGCTTGACCCCCTTTAAATTAAAATTTTTTGATCATTCTTGCCTGAATGTACTTTCATCAGGGTAGCGTCACCGGGGCGCTACACCCTAAAACTCTAATCCCTAAGGTATGGATATATATACTAGTTCCACCCAAAGGTAAATGGAGAACTCATATATTTTTCCACTTCTCCACTATTATTCTTATACTTTTCTTTACTGATGGATAATTGACTTGAGCGTCGGAGTCCCCGCGCCAGGGCCTCCCCCGGCGTGTTTTGTAGGTCTGACGGATAAAGCTTGAACCAGACTAAGTGGAGAAAATGAAGATAGGAGAGTAGATATATAATTTAGTCTGCATCAGTTACTTATTTTTTCTATTATGATATGTCTCATTATAAGTTACTTATTTTATTTTTGACAACTACCCACTAACTATATCACTATACTTTTTATTATTTACACATATATCACTTATTTATCCTTACCTTTATTTAAATCTCTTACTTTTACTTCTCTCATCATCATATTATTTGTATTATATTAATATTATATTATCTAACCTTAATTTTTGTGTAAAAAATGGATAATTTATACTAGAACTGATGAGGGTTTTTTTTTCTGTTTTTTTCAAATAATGTAATAGCCCAAGTATATTGGGCCTCCCCGGATGCTAAAGTAATCCAAAATTCAGAGATAGTGTTGAGAAAGCCCGTTTTTTTAAAAATGTATAGTAAAACGTTATTTACAAAAGTGAAAGTTCATGAAAAAAAAAGTGTTGATCTTATGTGTTTCGAATATATTGTAAGATTTTGGTGTTGCTATTTTTGAAAAATTTAAAGTATCAAATATTTGATCAAAAGTATTAAAAATCTCATCAAAAATATTAAAAATTAATATCACTGATATTGTATTATTTTTCAGGGGTATCAACAACAAATTAATATTTTTATTATTTAAATTAATCATATTTTATATAAAAATATAGTATTATAATATTTAAATTTAAAATATCAAATTTAAAAAATACTTTCTCCGTCTCATACTAGTTGTGGCATTTACTGGGGTAAATATGAGAAAAGTAGTGGCATATGTTGTAATATTGTAGTGTTTGAGCGGATAGATAAAACTGAAAAAGTTATTTTATTACCATTTAAGAAAATAATGCAACGAGTACGGGACGGACCTTTTTGGCAAATGGCATAATAAGTATGAGACAGAGGGAGCAACATTTAAATTACTAAGTGTTTAGCCAAGAATATCAAATATTGAATAAATTTAAAAAGTAAAACACCACAAACTTACGATTTATATTCGAAACACATAGGGTATGTTCTTTTTGGGATTTAGGTGTGTGGAGTGAGTTATGACTATGGAGTTGTGAGATTTGAAATCCTAGATGAATAGTAAAAGTGTGTGTTTCTTTTGGGATTTGAGTAGAGTGAGATTTTATTTTATGTCAAATCAATTGTGTAAGAGTGGTTGATATTGTATTATTATATTGTATTTGTGTAAGAGTGATTGATATTTTATTATTATATTAAGGAGAGATGTAAAAAATAATTTGTATTGGAAAAAATAATAATAGGTGTTTATAGGTGTGGATTGAGTGTAGAATTTAAAATCAGGATTTCAAATCCCTAACTTACATGGGACGGGGGCCAAAAAATCCTAAGTTCATCCTTGTAAATCCCAAAAAAAACATACTCATAAGGTTTTGCCAAGATTAAATCCTGGAACTGAATTGTATGTAGAAATAAGGGGTTTTATAAGTTTGGTATTGGCTTGTGGTTGGGTGATTCTTGGAGAATTTTGAACTCTAATTAAACTCTAGTTTTAATAGTGTTGTACTTTGTTAATGGGTTAAGTATTTTTTTTTTTTTGATAAAATGGGTTAAGTATCCTAAAAAAAACATATACATACATATAACAAACTAAATTCTTTGCTCCAATAAAAATAAATAAACAAAAAAGTTATCCATGGCTTCAAAAATTTCAATTTCTACCCAAAAATAACAAGCCCAATCATCAATATTTTCCTCCCCCAGTGAGATGAGTGAGGTGGACACTTTGACATCGCTCCTTTTATTTTTTTTTTATTTTTATTTTTTATAGAATTATCACTCATACATACCCTTCAATTAACAATCGGACTAACCAAAAAATCTCATCTTTCCAATATTTTCTCCTAAAAAATATTTTCCTCTGCAACATGGCCCGGCCTTGCCCCTAGCTACCACCCACCCCCATCCTTCTCATCTTTTGCCAATCGCTTTCACGATTTCCAAGAAAGCGTGCTGATATCAGAAAATTTCAGAGCAGCAGGGATTGAAAATCAAGCAATGTCATCTTTAATCCTTGATTTTACGTTTCTCTTTTAACATTGAAGTTACAATACTACCCCCACACACCCAAACCAAACCAGACAACGTGCTTCAAAAGTCTTCGTTTACTGACCCACCCCCCACATGTCCTTCTAAAGTAACCTAAGCCCAGTTTCCCCCTTCCCTCATCATTCAATTACTTAACGTGCCCAAATTTCAAAATTGGACCCACTATTTTAATTAGTGAATGTCCCCTATTAAACACGATGACAAAGTACTAATGCCCCTGATTTTACAAAAGTTCAAGGGAACATTATGGCTCAGACACAGGATCCTAAGACACTTTATCGTATTACCACACTTTTAGGCACTACTTTGGTCTACCAACATCATTAGTGTAGTACTTTGGTTTAATGTCATCTTTTATCATCATTACCACACTTTTATGTTAATTTGTTGTATTAGACCTCACAGGTTTACATATGAATGAGTTCATACGAACATCCTCTTTACTTGTCCATTTATATTATCATCATGCTTTATAAATTACTATCTAAAGAATGAATTTTGTCGAACAATTTCAATGTATCGATTATCAATAATACCATACGCTTCATGCGGACCTTCTGCATGCATGGGGAAGTCTCCTCATTGCAGGCGGTTCGGAAGCGTGCAGCTCAACTCAACATAATTGTGGGAAATAATTAACTCCACTATATTTTTTAATTGAGCAAATAAGTCGAAAGGCTACCATGTTTCATTTATTTTTAGTAGGGTTAATTACAATTTGCAACCTCTACTATATTATATTTTACAATTTGCAATCTATACTATATTTTGTAACAAATTGCAACATGTACTATGTAAAATTGACAAAGTGGTACCTCAACTCAAATTTTAAATTTTTTTTTCCGACCAAATTATGTTAGAACAAGGTTATATTTGTCCTTTTGGGTTTATTAATTATTTATTTACCAAATGTTTATTTTTTAACAAAGAATCGATCCCTAGTTTGGCCCGAAAAAAGAATAAAAATTTGTATTTGAGGTATTAGTCTGTCAATTTTACATAATACGGGTTGCAATTTGTTACAAAATTTAGTACAGGTTGCAAATTGTAATTAACCCTTTTTAGTATTATTGACTACAATGTTTCATTTATTTTAAATATATAATGTGTAATAAATAAAGGGATAAGGTACAATTTGACCCTCAATTAGTGTCTCAGGTACAAATTGGACCCTAAACTAATGTCTCAGGTACAAATTGAACCCCAAACAATTATTTTTTTAAAAATAAACACTTTTACTTTTAAAATTGAACAAATAAGCCATTCAACTAATAAAATAAAATATGGATACTCTTTCATTAAATGAATTGACATAGAACATTATTATATTAGTTGATAAATTAATTAAAAAATTAAAAATATTATGATAAATTCTAAAAAAATATATAAGTATTATTAATATAAAATATAATATTCTTTTTATAGTTTTTTAATTGATAATTTCTTTACAAATTTTTGTTGTGTATTATGAAACAAGAAGAAGCAATACCTGATGAAAATCGCCTGACCCCGAACCAGCTGAACTGCCTGAGGTATTATTGAAGCGAACCGGGACGCAGAGCTTAACTTCAAGTTCTTCGGCATCCGGGTTGCTAGCAGGCGGTGTATACTCCACCAGCGTTGATGAGGGAGAAGCAGAGGATGTCGGAGGCCGCGGAGGAAGAGCAGCGGCCGCCCTCTCCGCCACCGCAACCGCCTGCAACTCTCCGGCAGCAACAAACGTCGGCCTTCCCGATGACGACGACATTTGGGACAATTGGCCCACCTGACAACACAATTTTATGAAATTAATAAATTAATATACAATATAATGTTCTTTTTATAGTTTTTTATTGATTAAATAGTTTTTTTTTTATAGTTTAACATTATATTAAAAAAAAATATGAGTCTATTATTAAAAAAAAAGCTGTTAATGTTTTACTCATTTTTTTAGAATTTATCATAATATTTTTAATTTTTTTGTCAATTTATCCACTAATATAATAATATTCTATGTCAATTCATTTAATGAAAGGGTCTCTAAATATTTATTTTATTAGTTGAAGGGCTTATTTGTTCAATTTTAAAAATAAAAGTGTTTATTTGTTAAAAAAAATAATTTGGGGTCAAATTTATACCTGAGATATTAGTTCATGGTCCAATTTGTACCGAAAAATAGTTTAGGATACAAATTGTAGCTTATCCCATAAATAAACAGAGTTGTGTTTTGGCTTTAATAAGACTCACTGGCTGATGGTAAGATTAATTTCCAAATTTCTTAGTCATAAAAAACACTACTAGTAAAGATAGTAAAACATAAAATAAATTAAGTGTTCTAAAATGGCTAATAAGGGCAGGATACGAGTTCAATTCTTGACAAACGCATATAATAATATAATAAATAGTAAAATGACAACTCTCAATCATTCACATTCCATTTTGAACTTTATCATTAGTTCAATATAAAAGGTCAAAAATAAAATACCTCCACCACTCACATATCTTTGTCCCATATGCCGTAGGGTAGGCTTATTAAAATTTTCTTGCATATTTTTTACAAACCTGATAGAAATATCGAATATTTATTTTTCTGAAATGAAAAGTTGGATTTTCAAAAAAAAAAAATGAAAGTTGGATTTTATCCGTAGATTCAAATTTGAATTATTATATTAATAAAAAAACTAACCATATACTAGTACTACTAAAAATACAGGCTCATTTACACGTGATAAAAGTACATAATATCGGAGTCCAAACATCATATCCTCTCTCAACAGTAACACAGCAAATGCTGGAAACAAGAAATATTAAAAAGAGAGATGAAATTATATAGGGAAAGGAAAACACAACAAAACTCTAATTACTTCTACGCCATAGCGGCAGATTTTCGGACAATGTATCGATATGCAGCTACTTTCCTCTTCCGGGAGGTGGCGTTATCGACCGAAAGCACCAATTTACCGGCTTCCACGGCGGTGTACGAGTTGTGGACCGCCTCCTCACCGGCGGACATCCGCCGTGGTTTCTCCACCGCAATGGTGTAGCTACCTTCAGCATTGGGTACAAATTCTGCACTGTATTCCAAGTCCCACCCTCCCACCACCATGTCCCATGTTATTGTTGACCCAGCCTATAAATCCAAAATATTAAATTATTACGACATTTCTATTTTAATTATAGGAGGAGTATTTAGTTTCTTATTTTCGTGTTATGAGAAAAGGAACAAAAAGGGCAAAAGGGTCAAATTAGAGGAAACAGAGGGGGACAACTAGCAAAATATATTAGACACTAGTTTCCAGATTTCTTTTCAGAAAGATCTAGGAGAAACCAAGCCTTTGTTTCACACAGTAATTATGAATTCGGTATAATTACCTCAATGCCCTCGATTTGAATGTTCACTTTCTCCCCTCCCTTGACAGAGAACTCAGAAGCCGGTTTAGCTGGACCGCTGACAACATCACCGGGTCGACTCAGTCCACCATACTGAACAGGAACATCTTCCGGCCTGATGAATCTGAGCAAATAAAACCAGAGAATTTAATGAAATATACAAGCATTCCATAAATAGAAACTTATATAAATACGAACTCGTATATGATTAAAAAACAGAGCATTTTAAACATACTTGTAAAGCGTTTCAGCAGCGTTTCCTTCCTTGGATATCACGAACTTACTCTTCGTTCTTTGCGTCAGGAACGGACTAAACATTGAATACAGCAGAGAGAAATACCAAGGCACATTTATAAAGATCTGAAAATTATTTTGAAAAAAATAAATGAAGAGCCCGGCCATTAAAAATTTAAACATCAATTAAACCCAGAAATGAAATGAAATTAAATTACCTTTCTGGCAACCATTTCTGGGTAATTATCTTGAAACAAGGAGAGAATGTGATTAGAAGCAGTTCTAAGCTCTCTTTTGGGCATGTCTTTAAGATCAGTAACCTGAATAATGGAATTAACACCGCCTGGTTTAAAATGGAGAAGCTTAATCCCTCTCTCAAGAACTTGAACCCTCCATCTAAGAAATTTCTTCAGTTTCTCCTCATCTCCGAAGATCTTCTCGTACATTTCTCTCTCCTTGAAAATTCCGTAGGCATTGTAGCAGACAGGGTGGCCTTGTCTGTCAAATCCATGCATGTAAGCAACCACTCCTTCGAGGTCCTTGAACCCTAATTCCTCTTCCAAAACGACGTCGGCCTGGAACTCTTTTCTCCAGGCAAGGCAATCGAGCAGCATTGTGAGCGAATCCTGGACTCGGAAGTCTCGGGCGCGGAGGAACTTGAGCAAAACGACGTCGCCGCGGTCGTCCGTATCGGATAAGAGTGGGATGCCCCACATTGAATCGGGGCCGTGGGTGGAGGAGAGCTTGTCTTTGAGGTCCTGCAGAGCTTTCTTTTCGGAGTTTTTGAGGTGGGAGGTGAAGTAGGTGTCTTCTTTGAAGGAAGGTACGGTGGCCGCCATTAGAGATGCGACGAAGCTGCTTTTCTTGAAGGGCTTTGGGGAGGATTGTGGGGTCTGGTTTTGCTGGGGGTAGAGAGGGGAAGTAGCATCCATTTTCAGTTGCAGGGTGTGATGAGAGAGAAATGTTATTGGGATGAGAGAGAGAGAGAATTGTGTTACGTTTGAGGAGGTGGTGATATATGATGACTAGTGTGTGTCTCTGTGTCCAAATTTGAATAGCCTAGATTGCCATTTGCCACAGCATTGTTTGTTTTTGAAATGCTTCCCGCAATCTTGTTGTGCTTTTAAAATATTAAAGGATATTTTTTTTTATAACTCAGTATCCGGTCCAAGGATCAACTAATCCGGGGGGCCAAAGGATATTTATCATGGCAAAAATGTATATCAAACGTCCCATATATGATATGAGATCACCTCTCAAATTAATAATTAAATATATTAATAAAAATATCAAATATATATGCGGGGTATTAAATATGGGAGCAGGGATATCAAATATATTGTCAACAGGAATATTAACTATATAGAACAGGTCATGGGTGAGACAGTCTCATGACATTCATCTCTTTTAGGTTTAACGTTTAAGGGACCTAGTGAACTTTAAGTAATATTTTAGTGTAAAGTTGTTGGTATAAAATAAGAAAAAAATAAAAAAAAATAGAGATAGTATAAAAAGAGGTAGAATATTTTATTGTAATATGAGCCACAACTTTTTCTAAAAAAAATGTTAAACTTAATAAGAAATGTGAGAGTATATCTTAATAAAATAATATTAATTCAAAAAAAAAAATCATTTCCAAATCATACTTCTATAAAAATATGATGAGTTCATGTTAACCATTGTATTGTTTTGGGAAAAAAAATCATATGAGACGGATCTAATCCTCATATGATATCAAATATATTAAAAGGGGTATCAAATGTATGAGAACTGAGAAAAAATACACTTTAAAAATAATTAGCGAAAATATCAAATATGTGAGCATGAATATCAAATATGTAATACGGTCAAGAGTGATACTTGTCTCATCCAAAGTGCTCTATTGTTTTATATGCAATCTCACGTTTGTGTATTTATTTATTTATTTATTATAATCTTTTTTTGACAGGGTATTTATTTATTATAATTAATATTTCTTCTCATACATTAATTTCTATTAGATATTGAATTGCATTAATAAATAAACACTAAATTTATATTTTATATCATTTTTATACCAAAGATTATTTTGTGATAGAATAGGTACTAAACCATTATATTGTTCCTTTTAAAAAAAACCATTATATTGTTAAAACAGAACTTGTTACTCCAAATATAACTATTACCAGCCTTAATTTATATCATCGGTTATTTCTGTATTCATCATTGTAAGATTGGTATATTATCACCGATAATTGTGGTGATCAGTATGATACACTATATAAAGATATATACAAGGCTAATATTCACAAAATATTACTGAGTCAAACTTTCCTTATTACCCCCCTCAAGCGATGCTCAGGATGTAGATGAACACAGAGCTTGGATCTCAAAAACTCAAAGGCAGGCCGGGGAAGACTCTTGGTGAAGATGTTCGCAAGTTGAAGATGAGACGGGACAAACTTAGTAATAAGCTTGCCGGCGGATACAAGTTCTCGAATAAAATGACAATCAATGTCAATATGCTTTGCCCGCTTATGCGCCAACGGATTTTGACTGAGGAATATAGCACTCTTGTTGTCGCATAAAAGTGTGGGACAGGAAGATGAAGGAGCACGGAGCTCGTGCAATAAATTGGTCAACCAAACGACCTCAGAGGCAGCATTGGCAAGGGCCCTATATTCAGACTCACAACTCGAACGAGCAACCGTGAGTTGTTTCTTAGCACTCCAAGAAACAAGGTTTCCACCCAAAAAGATGGAGTAACTATAAGTGGAACGGCGTGTTTCCACACAGCGAGCCCAGTCAGCATCAGAATAACCAACAATAGAGACATCCGGACGAGAGACAAAAGTCAAACCGAAATTAATAGTCCCTTTCACATATCGAAGAATACGCTTAACAGCTAAGTAATGATCAGTAGTAGGAGTCTGAAGAAACTGACTGACCATATTCACAGCGTAGGAGAGGTCAGGCGAGTGATGGTCAAGTATTGAAGGGCGCCCACAAGAGATCGATATAATGTGGGGTCATCAAAGGGAACCCCTGAGCTGACAAGAGATTCACCAGAAGCCAATGGAGTAGCAACAGGCTTAGAGTCCAGAAGTTTAGCACGATCTAAAATGTCGTGGGCATATTTGGCCTGACCAACGAATAAGCCGGATGGAGTATGAGAAATCTCAAGACCGAGAAAGTAGTTGAGGCAAATTCAGAGTGAGTACGATCAATAAAACGGCGAAGAAGAGACTCATCATTACCAGTAAGAATTATGTCATCAACATACAGAAGAAGGTAGATGACTGATGTGCCCTTATGAAGATAGAACAATGTAGAGTCTGAACGACTCGCACGAAAGCCAAGCCCAATAAAAACGAGCTGAATCATTGAAACCAGGCCAAGGGGGCCTGACGCAAACCATATAAAGCCTTCCGCAATCGACAAACATGGTCAGGAAAATGCGGATCAACGAAGCCCGGTGGCTGAGACATGTAGACCGGTTTCTGAAGAATGTCGTTCATAAACACATTCTTGACATCCAACTGATGAAGGGGCCAAGAATGATGAACAAATAGGGCTAAAATACCTGGAAAGTGGAAGCTTTAACAACAGGACTGGAAGTATGCCCAAAATCAGTTCCAGGAATCTGAGTGAACCCCTGAGCAACGAGCCTAGCTTTGTGATGTTCAATAGAGCCGTCAGAGTGATACTTGGTACAGAAAACCCATTTCAACCCAACAATATTAGTACTCAAAGGGCGAGGCACCAACTCCCAAGTCTAATTAGCACGAAGAGCATCCATTTCCTCTTGCCTGGCAGCAAGCCAGGTAGGAGACTTCATGGCAGACTTGAAACCACGTGGTTCGGAAGCAGTGGACAATGCTGTCAAAAGAGTTGTGGTTGCAATATCGACCGGATACCGGGGTCAAAAAATTCCAGATTTTGAACGAGTATGCATAGGATGAGTAGACACTGAAGGAGCCAGAAACGGAGGAGCAGGCACAAGCTCAGGAGGAGTAGGCATAGGCTCAGGAGTGAGTTGCGGAATGTTACTCAAAGGATTAGAGGGAGGTGAATCATCATCAGGACAAATACGACAAGGGCCTAAGGTCCGAGAAGCAGAAGATCCAGAAGGAGTAAGTGGAGAATATGACAGCATCAGAGGTGGGTCCCCATGCTCTAAGAAACTGGAATTCTCAACAGTAGATGACCTGGGTTGTGCAGCAGAGCTCGAGTACGGAAAAATAAGCTCGTCAAAACGTGCATGACGAGTGATGAATATTCGACCAGAGTCAGGATCGAGATACCGAAATCCCTTATAAGAGCTACTGTAACCCAAAAAAACACACGGATGACTACGAGGCTCAAGTTTGTTGGCAGCATAATCTCGGAGATACGGAAAGACCCGACAACCGAAAGGCTTAAAGTTGGCATAGTTCGGAGCCACATCAAATAAAATTTCAAAAGGTGACTTAGAAGACAACACGATGGAGGGAAGGCGATTTATAGTAAACACAGCAGTAGCAAAGGCATCAAACCAATAGCAAGCAGGAATATGAGCATGAAACATCATAGAGAGACCCATTTCAGATATGTGACGATGTTTCCTCTCAGCACGACCATTTTGTTGAGGTGTGTATGGACAGGAAATACGATGATGAATGCCATGCAAGTCCATATAACCACGCATACGAGAATTAACAAATTCTAGCCCTCCATCACTTTGAAAACACTTAACGGTACGAGAAAACTGATTGCAAACAAACTTGTGGAATCGAACAAATACATCAAACACCTTAGACTTAGCACGTAAAGGATAAACCCAAGAAAAACGTGAAAAGTCATCAACAAATGCCACATAAAATCGATATCCATCAGCAACAGTAATAGGTGCAGGACCCCATAAGTCACAATGAATTAAATCAAGAACAGCAGTAGCACGTTTATCATTTAAATCAAAACTCAAACGCTTACTCTTAGCCAACTGACAAGAGGTGCATAATTCAGGATTCGGCAAAATAGAAGTAACTGATAATTGTCCTAATTTATTCAAAGCAGTAATAATAGGAAATGGGACATGCCCCAATCATAAATGCCATAAATCAAAACTAGCCTTCAAACCAGAAGAACGAAGAGCAGCAACAAGCGCCGGATGTCCTCGTTCCAAAATATATAACCCTTGGTCACAACCTCCCTGAGCTAGTACCCTCTTGGTTACTCGGTTCTGAATTTCAAAGCATTTATCAGAAAAAATAATATTCACTGGAAAATCCGCAGTCAATTTGCTGATGGATAATAAATTTTTAGTTAAATGGGGCACCACAAACACATCAAGCAACTGAACATCAGATGATATAACACGAGAACCAATATGAGAAATAGAGAGGGACTGTCCGTTACCAACATAAACACGACCATTACCGGTATAGGGACCATAAGAGTCCAAAGAAGATGGTTGAGCAGCCATATGAGCAGAGGCGCCTGAATCCACATACCAATCAGAAGCAGGCTGAGATATATTACACGAGGCATTGAATGTCTGTGCTAGTTGGGCTGTTGGAGACGCAGCAGCTTGAAGCCGTAAATATTGAGGACATTTATCGGCATAATATTCACCCCTACAAAGTTGACAACGAGGGACATAGGGCTTTCTACCACCAGACGAACCACCGCGAGTATTAGAGGAGCCACGGCCATGGGGCTGACCTTCACCCCTATTTGACGAGCCACGGGAATCGCCTGAGCCACGCGACTGACCACCAGCAGAGGACGAAGGGCGCTGGTTTGGCGCAAAAAATGCAGCAGGCTGGGGAGGTGTTGCATCGGCGGCGCGAGTAAAAATGTCAAACTGTTGCGCCTGGTGTAGCAGATCACGGAAAGAAGGCATGGGTGAGAGAGCCATGCGTGTGTCCGCAAACCCGGAGAATTGCGAACCTAAGCCATGCAAGAACCAGTGGCTTTTATCCGATGTATCAACAGGACGACCAATTGCCGCAAGTTGGTCGCACAACGTCTTGAATTTCCGGCCATACTCCGCAACAGAGAGAGAGCCAAGACGGAGAAATAGCAGTTCCTCTCGTAGTTGGTTCGCACGATAGAGAGAGGAGTGCGAGAATGTGGACTCAAGCGCGAGCCAAGCCGCGCGAGAGGAGGAGCAACCGACGACCTCAGCCATGGACTCCTCCGTAAGCGTGGAGAATATCACACTGAGAACATGTCTATCCTTGGCTGTCCACGAAATGAAATCAGGGTTTGGCTCCTGTTTCTCATCAACAATGATCGTGGCGGCCAGCGCGACGGCAGTGCCATCAATGAATCCCAACAGATCAAAACTCGCTAGGGCCATGTGGACCTGTTGGCTCCACAATAAGTAATTCGATGCTGATAATTTCAGAGAGATGAGATGGTGGAGGACATTAACGGGAACGGGATCAGTGGTCGTCGACGAAGCCATGAGGGCAGAGAAAGATCGCAGTGCCGGAGGGGACTAGTCCGAGCAACCGCTGTGGTGCCGTGAGGGCGGATAGGGAAGAAAGAGGGGTTTTCGGTGTTTAGGCTGATACCATGTAAGATTGGTATATTATCACTGATAATTGTGGTGATCAGTATGATACACTATATAAAGATATATACAAGGCTAATTACAAGGCTAATATTCACAAAATATTACTGAGTCAAACTTTCCTTATTAATCAGCCAATAGGATTTTAGGCTATTAAATCTCATACATAATATATTATATTCTATAATATATTAAAGCAGGCAGTATATCACCCTAAAATTCTAGTATCACACAGTGTCAGCTGAATAGCATTCAAAAAATCGTTTCTATTTTCTAGTACTTCCTTTGTCTCATAAAATTTTTCACATTTTTCTCTTTCGTTTATGTCGCACCCTTAAAATAAAAAAATCATCTATAAACTCTCATCTTTACCATATCCACCAACATATACAAAATATCATTACTTTTGTATCAACACGTATACACAACTCAATAATTTATTTACTTTATACATAAATATTTATTAAATTACTCTTCAAAATTCCAATAATTACTTTTTTATTAAGAGTGCACTCTTTTCTACAAAGAAATGCAAAGGTTAAAAAAAAAGAAAAAAGAGCGGTGGCTATGACTTGATTAAGGATTAGGTACCAAGATATTGGAAAATATATATTGTACATTTGGCGTGGGTTATACCTTATACCTATGTCATTTTTGTAAAAAAATTATTTCTTGATTGATAAAAAAAAAAACAAAAACAAAAACAAAACAAAAAAAACTAAGGATTGTATGTACTGGGCGAAATATTCAATTTCAATTTTGAAGTGTAATTATTTATTAATATATAATTTTAATTTGGAAAAAAAATAGATGAAATTAAATGGCGTACTATTATTTGGCTGGAAAAAGAAGGCTGGGGTTGATTCGGACTCATCGCTCCAGTTTTTGGGACTTGGCAGTTGGCATTGGCATTTGGCAGTCTGCAAGCCTTTTCTCTCTCCTTCTAAATCCATGTTCATTTATCCTTTTGTGTTGTGCACTGTGACAAGTTTACATAGGCTTATTTTGGGCTTCTACCAGACTGATGCAATAGGAAGCGAATCCCTATATTACTAATAGGAACTTTAATTTTTTTTAGGTGTCAATTTGTGGTGAATTTTTTCGTCAAAAAAAAAAAAAAAAAAACTTGTGGTGAATTTTGTTTAGGGGTCAATTTTTAAAAAAATTATTTATATGTCAATGTATAATTAGTCATCTATAATTCTGCTTAGGATTTACTAATAGGGAGTTTGATTTTGCTTATATCTCAACTTGTAGTGAATTCTGCTTAGGTTTCAATTTTTAAGGAGTTTGTTTATTTGTCATGATTATGTGTCAATGTATAATTAGTCACCTATAATTATTAACATATTGAGTAAAATGATTAAAAAGGATTGACTCAATTAATTTACTTTATTTCACTCTAATGAATATATATATATATATATATAATCATATATGATATTTATTTCGAATATAGAAAAATATATATACTATTCGAAGTAATATTTATGCATCAATTATATATATAAAAAAATATTAATCGCTTTTTTTTTTATTAATTGTAAAATAAATTTGAAACAAATCTTATAATAATTTTTCACATAATTATAATAATTATAATACCTAGCATGAATTGTCATACAATTAATATTACTATTATTTAAATTTAATATTATAATTACACAAAATTTTATATATATATATATATATTATTTTAATATATATATATATATATATATATATATATATTTGATGCGGCACAAATTTGGGCTGAGCTAGGCCCAAATAAGGCCAGGGAGCTGAGGAATGGGCAAGGTCCCAAAGAGAGGCCTGGAGCGAGAGAAGTACGGATCTCGAGATATTGATTTGGGATCAGATTAGCGAGAATAGAGTAGGTGGTTAGAATAGTTACCGAAAGAAGGGACTGGAAGTTAACAATAAACCTACGAAATAGGGATTAATTAGTAAACAAAGGAAGATTCGGTCAAACATAACTTGAAAAGGGTATGAAGAAAGATATAGAAGAGAAGATTCCGGGGAAATAGAAGTGGGACGTGGAGGATGAACGTAAATGTAGGATGAATACGATGAAGAGTGGAAAGCTTCATCGGAGGGTGGAGATAACCATCCTCCTCCAGGTACTATTTATGTATGATCAGCATAGAAGGAAAGGTATTCGGAGCTCGGGGACGGGTTCAGATTGTACGGTTTTGGCACGTGTTCAAGGAGTGGTCTTGCGAATCTCAGGTACGGGGTTCGATTCTCGTTAACTTGACTTTATTGCACACATCAAGTGGCGCCGTCTGTGGGAAACTTGAGTCTAAGACGTGAGTTTCCTGTGAAATTGTGATTACTATGGCTGGAGGACAAGAGGAATCTAAGAAGGATGGGAGAGCAAGAGGTCGGTCGTCTTTGGCTGTCCCTTTTCCGCCCCCTGCAGCCGGAACGATAGTAAGAAAGAAAGTGATGTCGCCTCGTGCAACGGTGACTACTGGCCCGGGCACAGAAATGGCTCAGTCGGATTTTCCTACACCTAATCCACAAAGGGAGGAGGCGAATGTGACTCCAGAACCAAATCAGACTCTAGGTGGACCGGGGATGGGTAGGGAAGAGCCTCCTGACCCACCTCCTGTCGGACAAGGCGAGGGCCCTGTGCCAGTGGTGATTCCCGGTATAGGGGTTTCTGTCTCTCAAGGCCCTGTGGCCCCTAAGGTACCGACAGTTCTCAGGGAGCACATTGATACTACAGTGAGGACCATGTTGGAAGCTCTCCTTAGGGGAGGGATTCAGTTCCCTTTGCCTCTCGAGGGGAATGAGAAGGAGGTTAACAGAGAATCGGTGTTAGTGTCATCCCAGGCGCATAGGTCAGATGGAAGAGATAGAGCAAGGGCCCAAAAGCCGGCAAATGGTGATGAAGTGATTTCGGGGCAATTACCGAAAGAGCCAGAGGTAGAGGTTCTGCGGAGCGTCCCACCGGAGAGAAGAAATACTGTAGAAGCAGTGGAAGGTAAGGGTGACTCCCACCCTAGGAACACAGGGGGCCAAATCTCGGCTCTATAGAAGCAGATTGACAGTATGAGGAAGCAGATGAATACTCAGGTTAGTGATTCTCGACCCGTGTCTGATTCTCAGTTTTCTAATGAGATTTTCCAGGATGAGCTGCCCCAAAACTTCAAACCCTTGAATTATGAGTATGATGGGACTTCGGATCCTTATGAACATTTAGTGTGGTTCGAGAATTCGGCTCTCCTGCATCGCTACAGTGAAGGAGTCAAGTGCAGGGTCTTCCTGACCACGTTGGCTAAGGCTGCCCAGCAGTGGTTTAGTCAGCTGGGACCCAACACCATTAGCTCGTTTGAAGAATTTAGCAACCTATTTTTTACATCAGTTTGCTAGTGCACGGAGACAACCCAGAACGACGCTGACGTTGTTTAACATGCAACAAGGGGAGAAAGAGAGCTTACGGGCCTTCTTGAAAAGGTTCAATCAAGCTGCCTTAGAGGTTTCATCCACATCGGCAGAGGTAAAAATTAATGCTTTGACTAACGGTTTACGTGATGGGGACCTATTCTCCTCTTTGGCAAATAAGCTTGTCGATACGTTCGATGAGTTGCTGCGAAGAGCCGAGAAGTATGTGACCTTGGAGGAGGTGAAGAAGGCCAAGCGGAGCGAGGTCAAACCACCGACAGGAGACCCAAAGAAGAAGGGGATGGAGACTAAAGACACGGCCCCAACAGCAACTACACCAGGGCGTGTAAGATCCCGGAGTAGATTCGAGAAGTATACTCCACTAAAGATAGATCCCGCAGAGGTCCTGGACGTGGTAGCGGATCATCTAGAGATGAAGTTCCCCTGGTCGAGGGGACCTATAAAGCCTAAAGAGGATAGGTTTTGTCGTTTTCATAACGAGTATGGACATGATACTAACCAATGTTTTCACTTGAAGGATGAGATCGAAAGGCTAATACAGGCCGGGCACCTGAAGGAATTCATCTATAGGGACCGACAGCGCCCTCGGAGGTTCAAAATAAAGGAATCTGAAGAGAAGGTGGAAGATAAGCACCGAAGCTCACGGGACCATCCAGAGGAGCAGCCACCGCCCAAGAGAGGTGTTATTCAGATGATAATGGGAGGTCCCGCTGAAGGAGATTTGTTCAGGGCGTGGAAGGCTGCTGTTCGGGCCCTACATGCAGGACGGAGGTGTGAGCCAAGAGAGATAGGGCGAGTGACGTCTGCTCCCCACATCCAGTTTGGACCAGAGGATCGTGGAGAAACTCAAGGACCTCATAGTGATGCTTTGGTAATTACTACTGACATTGCCGGATATGATGTAGCCCGTATTTTTGTGGATACAGGAAGTTCAGCGGACATTATGTTTCTGGACTGTTTAAAGAGAATGAACCTGAACGTGAGGCTGAAACCTGTTGATACGGCTCTATATGGGTTCACTGGAGGAGTTATTCAGCCGCTGGGACATGTAATGTTGCAAGTAGGGTTGGGAACCCCTCCTCGAAGGAAGGTTGTGATGGGGACGTTCCTAATCGTGGATGTCCCATCCTCGTACAATGTGATATTCGGGAGACCAATCTTGAATACATTCTAGGCGATAGTATCCACTTATCACATGAAGATGAAGTTCCCGGTTGAAGATGAGGTAGGAGAAGTGAAAAGGGACCAATTTCAGTCTCGAAGATGCTATGCAGACTCTGTTAAGATGGTTGACAAGACATACTTCAGCCAGCTTAACAGAGCCAGAGGACCAGATCCGGAGAAGAAGAGGTGTAAGGTCCTGCATGAAGAAGAGGAATGGAGCTCCAAGATTCAAGCTGAGGAGGAGTTAATGCCGGTGGAGATATTCCCCAATAAAACTGGGTTTACCACCAAAATCGGGACTCAGATGGAGCACCAAGTCGCCGAAGAGGTATACGTTTGATAAGAAAGAACGCTGACCTATTTGCTTTCTCACCTTTAGATTTGAAGGGGATACCTCCAGAGGTGGCGATGCACTACCTTAACGCTGATCCCAGAGTAAGGCCGGTAAAGCAAAGACTTCGACACTTTGGAGCTGAGAAGGACCTGATCATTAGAGGAGAGGTAGAGAAGCTGCTTAACGCAAGATAAGTGAAGAAGATCGAGTTCCCAGAATGGCTGTCTAACGCCGTTCTAGTCCCTAAGGGGGGTGGCAGATGGAGGATGTGTATTGACTTCCGGGATCTAAACAAAGCATGTCCCAAGGACCACTACCCATTGCTGAGAATTGATCAATTAGTGGACTTCACAACTGGTTTCGAGCTGCTCAGCATGATCGATGCATATCAAGGATATCACCAGATACAGTTGTATCCGGGAGATATCCCAAAGGTCTGCTTTATCGTACCTTGTGGAACTTTTGGTTATGTGAAGATGCCTTTCGGGTTAATCAATGCAGGAGCTACCTATCAGCGCATGGTGAATAAAGTATTTCGGGAGCAGATAGGTAGGAACATAGAAGTGTATGTGGATGATATGTTGGTGAAGAGCTAGAAAGCCCCTAAGCATGTAACTAACCTAGACGAATTCTTTAAGGTAATACAAAGGAATGAAATCATGTTAAATCCTGCTAAATGCTCTTTTGGAGTTAAAGCAGGTAAATTTCTGGGATACATGGTGAATCAAAGAGGAATAGAGGTGAATCCTGAAAAGGTACAAGCAGTGCTGAACATGCAGCCCCCCAGGACCCTGAAGGAGCTCCAGACGCTGAACGGGAGGATAACAGCCCTGAGCCGATTTATAGCTAGATCAGCAGAGAGGAGTTATCAGTTCTTCCGTATCCTCAGAAAAGGATCTAAATTCACCTGGGACGAGCGGTGCTTGGAGGCTTTCGAGGAGCTCAAAACCCATTTAGCTCAGCTCCCGACACTTACAAAGCCCTTACCAGGTGATATCCTGTATTTATATTTGTCTGTGGGGGACCACTCGTTGAGCACAGTATTCATAAAGGAAAAAGGTTCTGAACAGAAGCCGGTGTACTATGAAAGTAAGCTTATCCAAGAGGTGGAAAGTAGGTACTCAGAGGTCGAAAAGGCGGCTTTTGCAGTCATGATTACAGCCAGGAGATTGAGGCCTTATTTTTTATCACATAAGATTGTTGTTAAGACTAACTATCCATTAAGGCAGGTGATAGCTCGTGCTGACCTATCTGGGAGAATGGTAAAATGGGTCATTGAATTGGGTGAATACCAGGTGGAGTTTGAGCCCAGAAGAGCTATTAAGGCCCAAGCCTTATCGAATTTCATTCAGGAGGCTACGCGGGCGGAGGAGATTGCACTTTGGAAGCTCTACGTGGATGGATCAACTACATTGATGGGTTCCGGAGCTGGTATTGTGATGATTGATCCCCAAGGATTAGAGACTCAAGTGGCTGTTAAGTTCCAGTTCCAGACCTCTAATAACGGGGCAGAGTATGAGGCGCTGATTAGAGGGGCGGAGATGGCGGCAGATTTGGGAGCTCAAGGTATAATCATATTTTCTGACTCTTAGTTAGTGTCCCAACAGGTGAATGGGGATTGTGAGGCTAAAGACCCAAGATGATATCATATAAAGACCGAGTTAAGGAGCTGGAGAGCAGGTTCTATCGGTTCGAGGTACAACAGATACCTAGAGACGAGAATATGAAGGCGGATGGATTGGCAAAGCTCGCTAGTTCCTCACCAATAGGAGGGTCGAGCTTGATAACTTTGGTCACAGCCGGAAGAGAGGCTACAGAGCCCGTAGTGGGAGCTATTGATGACACGGCAGACTGGAGAAGCAAAATCTGGAAAGCTTTAACTCAGGACTCTGCTACGAGGTCTCGGAGAGATAAGCAATTTAGAATCAGATTATGTGTCATTGGTGATCAATTATATAAACGATCTTTCACATGTCCATACCTAAGATGTTTATCTAGCAGGGAAGGAAAATATGTGTTGAAAGAGATGCATGAGGGATGTGCAGCGGACCACGCAGGAGCTCGGGCGCTGGCGAGAAGGACCCTAAGAGTTGGGTACTTTTTGCCGACGATGAATGAAGATGCGAAGGACCTGGTGAAGAGGTGCGAAAGATGCCAAAAGCATGGCCCATTGATACACCTCCCTGCCGAGGAGATGGGGGCTATGTATGCCCCGTGCCCTTTTGCCAAATGGGGAATGGATCTGGTGGGGTCTTTTCCTCTAGCTCAAAGCCAACGAAAGTTCCTGATTGTGGCGGTAGACTACTTTAGCAAATGGGTCGAGGCAGCTCCGTTGGCTAAAATTGATGAACAAAATGTGATAAAATTCTTGTGGAAGTTTATATGCTGCAGGTTCGGAGTTCCCAGGATCCTTGTGTCGGACAATGAGACTCAGTTCAATGGCGAGAAGGTCCAGGAATGGTGTAGGGCCTTGAAGATCCGCCAGAAATTCACTTCGGTTGCACCCCCCAGGCTAATGGCCAAGTTGAAGTCACCAATCAGATCGTGGTTAATGGGATCAAAGCACGATTGGAGAGTGTTGGGGAAGCATGGGTCGACGAGCTAGACTCAGTTTTATGGGCCTATAGGACTACTTCAAGGGCAGCAACAGGTGAATCTCCTTTTTGGTTAATTTATGGAGCTGACGTTGTGCTGCCTGCAGAAATAGGGATGAGTTCCCACTGAATTGAACATTTCAACGAGTAGGTGAACCAGAACCTGGACCTACTCGAAGAGAAGAGAGAGGCTGCTAGAGTAAGGGCTGAGAGGTACAAAGCCAGGATCAAGGCAGCGTACAATAAGCGAGTGATTCCTAGAGCCTTCGAAAAAGGAGATCTCGTGCTAAGGAGAGCCGATGCTTTGAAGCCGGTAAAGAAGCTGGAACCCAACTGGGAAGAACCTTATAGGGTCGTACAAGTATTGCCCGGAGGAGCATACGTTCTAGAAGAGATGGATGGAACGCCCATAGCACGGCCATGGAACGTCGCCAATTTGAAGAGGTTCTTCGTTTAGGAGCACTTCTAATTTTTATTGCTTTGTAGTTGATTTCGTTACATTTTGATTATTCGAACTATTGTACTTCGACCCTATCAGTACTCTTTTTTCCCCTCTTATGGGTTTCCCACTGGGTTTTACCATAAGAGGTTTTTTAAAGAGGCTGGCTTAGGTTCTCTTGGGGACCAATGTTGACACTGTCAATGGGGTATTTCGATTAATAAAAATTCCTTTTTCAGTTTACATTGAATGTTTACTTTATGAAAAGGGAGTGGATTTTACACCAATTCGTTCAAATTTTTGTCGAAAAATACATGATTCGTCATCAATAATGAATGATATAATTACAAAGCGATATAGATTTTTTAAGGTTCGTAAGTGACCTTAAAAGGATTTAAGGGCCCAGAGAGTGTCCGGATTCCGATTAAGTGAATCTGAATATTCACTTAGGATTTTTTAAGGTTCAAGAACAACCTTAAAAGGATTTAAGGGCCCAGAGAGTGCCCGGATTCCGATAAAGTGAATCTGAATATTCACTTAGGATTTTTTAAGGTTTAAGAACAACCTTAAAAGGATTTAAGGGCCCAGAGAGTGCCCGGATTCTGATTAATTGAATTTGAATACTCACTTAGGATTTTTAAGGTTTAAGAACAACCTTAAAAGGATTTAAGGGCCCAGAGAGTGTTCCGATTAAGTGAATCTGAATATTCACTTAGGATTTTTTAAGGTTCAAGAACAACCTTAAAAGGATTTAAGGGCCCAGAGAGTGCCCGGATTCCGATTAACTGAATCTGAATATTCACTTAGGATTTTTTAAGGCTCAAGAACAACCTTAAAAAGATTTAAGGGCCCAGAGAGTGCCTGGATTCTGATTAAGTGAATCTGAATATTCACTTAGGATTTTTTAAGGTTCAGGAGAAAGCCTTAAATTTTTTCAGAAATATGAAGTGAATAATCATTCACTTAGGATTTTTTAAGGTTCAGGAGAGAGCCTTAAATTTTTTCAGAAATATTAAGTGAATAATCATTCACTTAGGATTTTTTAAGGTTCCCGAGAGAGCCTCAAATTTTTTCAGAAATATTAAGTGAATAATCATTCACTTAGGATTTTTTAAAATTCAGGAGAGAGCCTTAAATTTTTTCAGAAATATTAAGTGAATAATCATTCACTTAGGATTTTTTAAGGTTCCCGAGAGAGCCTTAAATTTTTTCAGAAATATTAAGTGAATAATCATTCACTTAGGATTTTTAAGATTCCCGAGAGAGCCTTAAATTTTTTTAGAAATATTAAGTGAATAATTATTCACTTAGGATTTTTTAAGGTTCCCGAGAGAGCCTCAAATTTTTTCAGAAATATTAAGTGAATAATTATTCACTTAGAATTTTTTAAGGTTCAGGAGAGAGTCTGTTCTACGCAGTCTAATAAGGGAATTTTTTAAACCCTAAAAGAGCCATCTCAAAAGATTAGGATGGTTGATACGACACAACAAGCAAGTATAAGTTATGATATTCATAGAGCATGCAAGAGAAATTATGATCAAAAGCCCGCATAGGGTCCAGTATCTAGCAAAATATAGGGGCCTACGGGGACATAAACAGCCCTGCAGAGACCCTTAGCAATATCACAAAAAGGCTTGTTAGGACACAAACAACCCAACAGAGGCCTACCAGTTTGATCAGGGGACACAAACAACCCAGGTTAAGTGTAGCATGGTTCATAAACGTAAAAAGTAAATTGTTCAGAGGAATAAGAGACAAAAAAAAAAAGGTTCAGTGGGGAGAGGAAGTAACGGTTTCCTTTTCAGAATGGCGGCTGGAGTCGTTGCCTTCGCTTTCAGCTTCCCTTTCTTCGACGATTCCGATGGGGTCAACAGGATCTTCACTGGGGAGGATGGGGAAAGGAGGAGCGCTCATAGGGAGCAGACTGATGGCACTGACCTCAGAACTCTGAAGCTTCCTCACAGCAGTACCGATACTAGGAAGCCACCATGGCTCATCTGGATTGCCATTCCCATCACCAGGGAAATTGGGAGGAGTCTTCAGGGTTTGAAGGGGAGCTTCACGGTCATACTCCCCCTTGAAGTCAAGAGCCTGGTGCTGAGCAATAGCCGCATCAAACACATGGTCCACAAAGAAGGGGATATACTCTCTCATATCCCCTAGATAGCTTGGGCTGCTCCTATACGCTTGTAGCCAAGAAGTGTGCAAGTCCCCTAAAAACTCCTGCCCTAAAGGGGAGGTGAAGAGAGTGTTTAAGCAGAGCTTGATTCCTTTTGTCTGGGACTCCGATTCTGCCTCTTTAACCCGTGTTTGCGCCAGCTTCGTCTCTTGATTAGCAGTAGCAACTTGTGAACGTAATTTCTTGCATTCTTGTACCAGTTGATCGCGTACGGAAGTGAGCTCTTGGACTTTGAGTTTCTCTAGGTCCAGGAAGGACTCCATCTCCTCCTTGGCTGCAGAAAGCGTGCTGTAGGAGCTAGTGGCCAAGTCTGAAAATAGGATACCAAACTAAAACACAAAGCGCAAGTTAATGACCAATTTTCATCGGGAGGGGCCTGAGAAAATAAGAATAAGGTAAACAGGAGGTTACCTCAGCAAAAGCCTCGGAAGCGCGGGTGATCTTCTCTGGGAAAGAGAGGCCTAATAGAGATCGGGAAGTCCCTGTGGAAACATATCTCTGGCAGAAGGAGGAGAGGGGATTCTCATCCTCGGGACTTGACTCCAGATCAATATGGGGAGTGCATGGGGGGTCGACCCTCTTCCCTTTGGAGCGTTTTCTGGTGGCTTCACTGTGGGCTGGAGGGGAACCTCTTTTGAGCTCACGGCCTTGCCCGAGGCCGCCCGGGTCCTCTTGGAAACAGAGGAGGGGATAGGTACAGAGTGAGTAGGAACTGGGGGAGCATCTTCCTGGACAGGGGGAACCATCGGGGGCTGTGAGCTGGCAGAATTAGCTGGCTTACGGACACACTTCGACATCTAGCTCATCTCTGCACAGGAAGAAAGTGAAAATCGGTCTCTATATGAGTCATATGTATGCATGTAAATGCAGATACAGAAAGAAACATATTAAGAAAACACGTTAGAAAAAGAGACTTACCATCCTCAGAGGCTAGAGGAGTTTCAGGAGAATCAAAACCAAAATGAGATAAAAGACGGGGATTACTGTTGAGATCAACAGAATTAAAGAGGCCTCGCTTCTCTGCGTGTAGGTTTAACTTGCGAATAACTTGGTAATTGAGACTGGAGGTAGATTGAGGATGGGGGCCCTCATAAGGGGGTTCTTGAAAATCTACCCTTCATGAGGAAAACCCCAAGGCTCGGGGGGGACAACAAAGAAGTATTCCTCAGTCCAGTTGGGGGTACTGCCGTGAGGACGAGTGAGGAAGGAGCATAAGCCCCGAGTTCGGGCAGTGGTATAGAAGAAAGAGTGGAAGATTTTACAATTAAAATGAGTAAAAAAGAGGTCCCCGCTAGGCTCTCCCCGACCCCTTTTACTAGCATGTAAAAGGAGATCATCATCTGGAGGCCGTTGGGGGTAAACTGATTAAGGGGGAACCTAAAAAATTCAGAAATCCGAACAAGAAAAAGAGAAGGGGGAAAGCGGAGACCCGCGCGAATTTGTTCTCCCCAAAAAGCTAGGATTCGGCCCTCAGTTAGATGGGGCCTTTCCTCCGCACCGGGTATCCGGGTAGAGAAGTTGGGGGAAATCCACCCCGGGCGGTGGAACTCCTCTAATGTCCCTAAGGACATTCTAGAAGAGGACAAAACTTTGTCCCGGGGGACCGCGGGAATAGGAACATCATCCATGGCTTTTTACTCGAAAGAATAGAAAGGGGAATGATGAAATTAGAGTGAGAAACGAAAAATACCTGGTAAGGAGGAAGACGATAAAAGAGGAGGTATGCTGGAAGTGTGGAAAACTTGAAGAAGGTTTTTTGCCGAGAAAAATGAGGGAGAAGAGTGAAAGAGATGAACTTAGAAATTTGAAGTACTAATAGAGAGGGGAATAATTTATTGCCCTAAAATGGGGGTATAAGAAACGCAGCCTCCTTATTGGACGTTTAAAGGAGGTACATTGATGGCTGATTAAAGGGTGTGACGTTTGATGGGACGTTTCTTCACCTGGGCGGGAAGCCGAGGAGTCTCTCGATCAAAGAGTCCTAACAGGTATCCGGTTACTAATTTTTTGATATAATTAGCTACTCACTCGGGCCCTACACGTCCCAAGAGAGTAGGGGGGGGAGCAGTTGATGCGGCACAAATATGCTTTGGGCTGAGCCAGGCCCAAATAAGGCCAAGGAGCCGAGGAATGGGCAAGGGCCCAACAAGGACCCAAAGAGAGGCCTGGAGCGAGAGAAGTACGGATAAGCCCAAAATAGGCTCGAGATATTGATATGGGATCAGATTAGCGAGAATAGAGTAGGTGGTTAGGATAGTTACCGAAAGAAGGGGCTGGAAGTTAACAACAAACCTACGACATAGGGATTAATTAGTAAACAAAGGAAGATTCGGTCAAACAGAACCTGAAAAAGGTATGAAGAAGGATCTAGAAGAGAAGATTCCGGGGAAATAGAAGTGGGACGTGGAGGATGGACGTAAACGTGGGAGGAACACGATGAAGAGTGGAAAGCTTCATCGGAGGGTGGAGATAACCGTCCTCCTCCAGGTACTATTTATGTATGATCAGCATAGAAGGAAAGGTATTCGGAGCTCGGGGACGGGTTCAGATTTCACGGTTTTGGCATGTGTTCAAGGAGTGATCTCGCGAATCTCAGGTACGGGGTTCGATTCTCGTTAGCTTGACTTTATTGCACGCATCAATATTATTTGAAAATATTTATATATATAATATATTTTATTGTAAAATTTATTTAACGAACATATCGCGTAATACGCGGGAGCTTATCTAGTATTAAAATATAACAAATTAAAGGGTATTAATTAGTAAAAAAAATATTCCCTCCGATATAATTATTATTATTCAAAATCCAAAAAATATTTTCATTCAAAAAAAAAAAATCCAAAAAATATACTTTACATTTTTTCATATTCAAAATATTTCCATAAGTTATTTATTTTCAATTTTTGTCTATCCCACTATAAGTTATTTATTTTATTTTTGGTAACTATCTACTAAATGTATATCCCTACATTTTTCTATTATTTACATATGTGTCACTCATTTACCTTACTTTTGGGCACAAATATTAAGAAATGTTGTATAATAATAATATAGTACATGCGATGTGATAGATAGAGAGAGATGAAAGGTAATATAATAAAAATATAGTATACGTAATTTGATGGAGAGAGATGAAAAATGTATTTAAATATATTAAATGAGTGACATATTGTGTAAATATATATATATATATATATATAGTATAGGAATAATTATAAAAATAGGGTATGAATAAAAAAGGAATTGGACACTTAAGTGGGACGGACGAAAATGATAAAATGGGACATTTAGTCCGGGACGGAGGGAGTATCAATCAATTATATTCTCTCAAATTAAACTCTTACAAATATCTTTTATTTACATCTTATGTCAATTAATTTTCCACTATAATTAAATTTCTCACTCAATTATTCACTTTAATAAATATGGAATGACTCTTTTAACCTTCTTTTTATACATTTTAATACTAATAAACAACATTTTTATTAAAAAGTGTGTCATTTGATTTTAAATAGTCTAAAATGTAATAGAAGAAGTATACTATAGTATAAATTATACTCCATTTGTTCTGGAGAAATTTGTACCATTTGATGGGAAAAAATAAGAAAGTGGGGATAAATGAGTTAGATTTTAAGGATAATTTTATAAAATTTAATATATGAAATAAAAAAATTAGTTGAATGGTAAGTATGTATGAACTTAAAAGTGATATTTTTGTAAAATTGTTGATTATGTGAAAATGAAATTTATGGTAAATTATCTATTTTTGTCTTGTGCAAGGTTTTTAAGAACTTTCAAATAATTAATAAAACCAAGAAGTAAGTTGATAGTCTATCCATCCTTGTAAAATTATCTATTTTTTTATTTTGGTATGTCCTAGTATAAGTTACTCATTTTATTTTTGGCAATTATCAACTAAATTTTTATTTTCTACATTTTTGTGCTCCCTCTGTCCCGCCCAAAGTGTCTCATTCCTTTTTTATCCATACCCTACTTTTATAATTATCTCTATATTATCTATATATTTACACAATATGTCACTCATTTAATATATTTAAATATATTTTTTATCTCTCTTCATCACATCACTTATACTATATTATTATTATACTACATTTCATCTTTTTTTCTATCTATCACATCACATGTATTATATTATTATTATTATTATACAACATTTCTTAAAATTTGTGCCTAAAAGTGTTGGGACACTTTGGTCGGGACGGAAGGAGTGTTATTTATATATATGTCATTCATTTATCCTTATTTTAATTTAAATCTCTTTTTTTTTTCCTCCATCACACTATTTATATTATAGTACTATTTTTTTTCTTTCTATCATACTATTATTTATATTACCTCCACTAAAAAGAAACAAGTAACGTTCCCCGCGCGTGCAGGGGGTTGGGTACTTGGGTTATAGTAGTAATTACAATTAGTAAAACCTTTTCGCGCTTCTCTCTGAACAGAATTCTACATTTGAACTCGACCCTACTTTTCCCATTCATTCACTAGCGAGGTTTCCTCACTGCACAACGTTGTCATCTTCTTTGCACTTTGGCAAAAATGTAAACTCATTTGCAATCTATGAATATTATTTAATTCAAGATATCGATGAATCAATTCTTCGGTTGGCTTTATCGTGAAATTTTAATGAGATCATTTCGCGGGTGATTGGGGTTTTTCATTTTTTTTTTCCCCAGCGCTATTCGAGTTTGATTTGTTTTTGTTACTGCGCATTGTATTATTGTTTTGTTAATGTGGATGCACCTTATGTTGATTTTTTTGATAAATCTTAATGTTTTTGTTACTGCGCTGTAGATAATTGCGGTTTTAAGACCTATGGTTTTTGATCTTATGTAGTTTGATTAGTCGTTTGAATTTTGCATTACGAGATTATTCAAGGCTATCTGTTTATTTCTTATATACTAAAGCACTTTTAGTTAACGTCTACGTGATATGATACATCTGGAGAATTCGATATTAAAGCACAATTATTAAGGCAGGGAAGACATATTGACATTGATAAGTAATTTATGTTTGGTCTTAAGAATACCTTGATTATTTGGATTAATAGAGATAGCGAGTAATAATGTACTAAGTAGACGATTTGGCTTCTAATGTCTGTAATGAAGTTTATGTTACTGCAGTTCTATGTGTTACCTTTCAGAGCACTGTGCATATGTTTCTACTAGCTGCCCAGAAATGCTGCCAAAGATGCTCGTCAATAACAAGAAGATTGAAATTATAATTTGTCATTTAAGTGGGCTTATGCAAGTTCATAGTTCTATTGAATGTATCTTCTGTTTGAAATAATTGCTTACTGTTTTATGTTGTTCTGATTTCCCCCTTATTTCATCCTTCACTTGTGCTGTGCTTTTGTTGGTATACTTAATTACTGTTTAAGCACGATTTTTCTTTTGTCTAATTGCCTCTTCTAGATTGGGATCTGTGAGTCAAACATTTAAGCTTTGTGTGAGCAAAAATTATCCACAGATGGCTGCTAAAAATAAATGGGCTAGAAATTTGAAGAAAAGTCAACTTGGTGGTGTTATATTTGGTTGCACAAAAAGCACCATGGGAGAATGTCTCTCCCGTCAACTCTTTGGTAAGTTATGTTTCATCCTCTGTATTTTGTAAACCTTGCTCATATCTGAACGTGGTTAGTTAAATGCTTAAAAGCACAATGTATGATCAATTTTGTTTTCAGATTTCTAATTCACGACTTGTTTCCATGTTTGATAGGCCTTCCTGGTCAGCACTTTTTATACGTTCAGAACATCGAGCCAGGTTTACCGCTGTTTTTGTTCAGCTACAGTGATAGGAAACTTCATGGCATCTTTGAAGCTGCTAGCTCAGGGAAAATAAATATCGATTCGTATGCATGGACACATGGAGGTTCAGACAAAACACAGTTTCCTGCTCAGGTATCACAAAATTATTTAAATGCTTTTATCTATGTTTTTTTGTTGGACCTTCTCTTTTACGAAATCTGAAGTCCTCACATCCGTTTCCTTTTTGTTTTGGTTCAATAAGGTTCATATCCGTGTCCATTTGAAATGCCAAGCTCTTTCTGAAGATCAGTTTAAGCCAATAATTGCTGACAACTATTACACACAAAACCATTTTCGTTTTGAGCTAGATCATGTTCAAGTCACCAAGTTGATCTCCGTATTCTCCTCTTTAACAGTAGGTTCAGGATCCTGGATATCAAGAAGTCCCAAAAAGTCCTTAGCGGTAGTGAAGAGGTCTCCTTCAAATGAAAATGTAGAGAAAATTGGACCCTCTGATCCAACGTATCCGAATGGTGATATTGCCAATGCCAATGATTTTATTGAAACATCTGCTGATTCGGACGATTCTCAGTCTTGCAACAAAAACCAATTGAAGGAGGCATCACCGTGCAATCAAATGCAAGAACCTGATGAAAAGGACATTATCTACGTGAAGTTGAGAGAGCTGGCCTTCAGTCATGCCCCTTCAGATGTTAATATACTGGAATGTTCTAGAGATAGCCCTAATTTGGTGTTTGAAACTCATTGCAATCCTACTATAACATCAGGAAAAGGGAAAGATGAAAGTTCTTATTCCTTTCATTATCCTGCTTTCGTATCACGGGTACTTGTTGAGGTATCTGCTTTACTGTGTTCTTGATTGGCACAAAGTTGGTATGGTTGTCGAGCCTTTTGGGTTCATTTCAAGGTTGAGTTGACTCTGCCTATGTTTTATCCACCTAGAGCTTGGAGCATGGATGCAGTGATTTGCTTTCTTTCAAGTGTTCTTCTATGATCTTTTAATTCAAAGTCATACTTCATATATCTACGTACCAATTAAAGGACATAACTGACATTTTCAGTGGTCAACATACAAAAAATATAGTTGCCCTGACTATTCTTTGCATTTCTCTAATATAGATGTTGTACCATCTGGTTTCCTACAGTTCACACCTCAGTTACTCAAAGCCTATATCTCTATTTTAATTACAGTTGTGTGGGGAATTAGAAGAGCTGAAGGCATTCAAGCAAGAGCATACTCTGAAGGTGGCAAGTCTGGAAAAGAATCTGGTAATCTTTCTCTTCAATGAACCACTTTGGCAAGTCTGGAAAAGAATCTGGTAATCTTTCTCTTCAATGAACCACTTTGGTCAAAAATAAATTACCTAGTTATTTCAAGTTGAAGCCTTTCGCCATGACTTCAGATACTTGATTTTTCTCTTTTATGTGGCGAATGGTTGATTCACTTGCATAATTAACTGTTCATTTGCACGTGAAGTAATGTCTCTAATTGAGCTTTGTTTCACAACATAGAAGAACCAATGTACTTTCATTTTTGGTCATTTGTTTTTATCATAATCTCATGATTTTGAATCCGTATTACATGAAAGGTGGAGGCAAAACAACAAATTAATCAACTGGAAAACAGATGTATGATACTGGAGTCTACATCTAATCCTTGGGTAACCCTTGCTGGTGATAAAGCAAGCGAGTCAGCCAAGTTGAACTTGAATCTGGATCAGTCAATATTCCTTGTGGGGGGATACGATGGGGTATCGTGGTCATCAACATTGGACTACTTCTCACCTTCACACGACGTGTTGAGGTCTATTAAGCCAATGTCTTATGTTCGAGCACATGCCTCAGTTGCCAAATTAGGTGGAGAACTTTATGTATTAGGAGGAGCATCAGGTCCGGTATGGTGTGATACAGGTATTGCTTTTGCCTCTCCCTCTCTCTACTCTCTCTCTTCTTCTTTAATAGTTTTATTCTGTTTGAAGTTGAATCATATAGTGCTGTAAAGAATAAATGGACTCTGTGTCCTTCCCTAAACAAAGAAAAGGGCAGTTTAGCTGCTGCTGCTTTGGATGGAAAGCTTTTTGCAGTTGGTGGTGGAGATGGGTCTGAATGCTTTTCAGATGTGGAAATGTTCGACCCAAATATTGGAAGATGGATTTCTGCTCGCTCAATGCTACAAAAGGTAGTATATCTATTCATGTTTACTGAAATAAAAATTGATGTAGTGCCTGGTAAATGGATTTTCTTAATCTCTTGGAATCAATATGCAGATTCACTATTTCTTATTGTATTCAATATTTGAAGAATATAAAATTATTTATACAAGCATACTCTACACTTTACACATTGCATATTGTCTGTTGCAATGAAAGTAAATTATTTTTGATGGTGCAGATTATTAATCAAATTTTCACCGTGTTATTGCATCACATAAATTGATTTTGATGTAGACTTTGTTTGCTTAGCTCATTTCAGTGGAGTTTTTTTTTTTTAAAAAAAAAAATTATTATGACATTTTAATCTTTCGCATTTTAATATTTGCATTATGTGATTACAGCTCCTAAAAACCATCTTTGCTAAATATCATTCGCCTGGTAATGATTTCTCTTTCTTTCACAGCGGTTTTCTCTTGCTGCTGTGGAGTGTCATGGTGCGATCTATGCAGTTGGTGGATATGATGGGAATAATTATTTGAAGTAAGCAGCTTTCTAATAAAACAAAGAGTATCTGCATGTAAATTCTGCCATTTAAAATAAATAAGCAAAGAAAGTTTAGTCTGCAACAGCGTCTAACAAGTCAATTGTTTATATTTCAAGTATGCTAACCAATGATTCTGATGTCCAGATCTGCTGAAAGATACGACCCTAGAGAACATTCTTGGAGCAGCATCCGTGATATGGATACTAAAAGGGGCTGTCACTCATTAGTTGTATTAAACGACAAGTTGTAAGTTCTTTCCTCTAATCTTTTAAATATTTATCCACCTCTCAATTTACAATTTTATGTTCTATATATTCCTTGTGCGAGACGATTTTGTACGTAAGACGGTGCTCTGCTTTGATATTTGAATCGTATTTTCTTTTAAAATATGATAGAGTTGTAGCTCCTTTCGCCTCTTCATTTGATTATGTAGATATGCGATTGGTGGTTACGATGGAGTAGACATGGCATCGAGTGTTGAGATATATGATCCTCGTCTGGGAAGATGGATGCCTGGGGAAGCCATGAAACAAGGCAGGGGATATTCAGCTGCTGCACCTGTTAACAACTCTATTTTAGTTATAGGAGGGGTTGTTGAATCTGGAAACGCCATTACAGACTTGGTATGCAGTGTGTTAGCTAGCTAGCCTTGTATTTACAGCCGGTTTGAAATCTGATTATGCAAATGCAGATGGAGTGTTACAAGGAAGGTCAAGGTTGGCAAGCAATAAAGTCGAGGGCAGTAGGAAAACGGTGCCATGCCTCCGCCATTGTTTTCTGAAACGAGGGTTGATCTACACATATGGGGGAGAAACTGCTTACTCATTACAAATGCACAAAATAATTTCTTGTGTTTTTACTAATCAGTATCAAAATGAAACTAATATGGCGATTGGTGAGCACGTTCACTCTTGGATTCTTGAAGGATTTGATTGATGCTTGCTCTATTCGAATGAAAAAAAGAAAGCATTCGAAAATTATATAGGCCAGAGCACGTGAGGTGATCATGACTTGCAAAATAATTGGGACACATCGTATTGCGAAGATGCTCACATTCTAGAATATTCACTTGGGGAGATCATAAGAATGATTTTAACATTTACTAAAAATGAGGTACCTTTTTCTTGTGGGACACTAGATTTTACATGCTCCTCCGAGGTAGATGCACCATAGCCACAGGACATAAACATCGCCTAGCCTTTTGTGAAGATGACAAAATCACAAAAACGCTTTTCAATAACCTCACATATGTGAAGGCATACTACATACATACCCAAGACAAAGATTGTTAAGAATTTATTAATGATAAAGGTTTCTGATAGTATTTTTTTTTTTATTGGTATATATTAGCTGTTAGTTATTAGAAGATAGTTCTCCAAGTCTATTTACAATTTCAAATTCTCCAAATCTCTTTATACATCCCACTCCAAATTCGTTTCCAAAGGGAATCAAATCTAGGTCTCCCACTAAAGTGGAAACCCGGTGGTCAAGTGGGCTAAGCCCCTTGTTTCTGATAGTATTAATCATGTTATCTAGACTATTCTTTATTAGTTCTATAATGTAAAAATGTATTACTTCTAATTGAACTTTTGATTTACGATCATAAAACTAGGATGCAGATCCCATAACCATGCTCTACTTCACCTGAACAACATCAGATCCCAGCGATTATCTAGCAGACAGATGAACTTCTTTTACTTCAGAGAGGTGGATAAGCTCATGTTTTGGCCCTTTACAACTAATTAAGTGTTGATCTTCAGACAAGCATTCCATGGCAATAGATATCTTCAGTAATAAGTGTTTCACTTTGGGTGTCCTTGTGAAAGGAGCAACAAATTTAAATTTCCTTGTTTCACAGCAACCTCCAAATTCATGTAAATCCAGGAAGACAAACTGAGTTGATTTTTCACCAAGATTAATTGCAAGCCATAATCTGGTTTCACTAGAAATGTTGTGCAATGTGATGTTCAATGGTATACCAACAGGTAGCCCTGAAATAAAAGGAAGGGGATTTTGGAAATCATTGTTAAAAACTTCCACTTCTGCATCGAAGTACTTGAGATCTCCTGTTAACATGATACGCCTCAGAGAGAAAAGCTTAAGAGAATTCTGAAGAATATCTAACTTCTGAATGACTCCATCTTCAGAGGTGCCAATTCCGCATGAAAAATTCTGAACCTCAGTTACAAACTGAGAGAGTTCAATTGACCCTTCTTTAGAAAGATATTCAACACGACCAAGTACAAACTTCAGTTTGTTCATATAATCCTGAAGACAGAAGATCTCTCCGCAAGACAGTTTCAAAATATACGTCACTAGCAGTAGCTCTAGGATATGCAATTCTCCCTCGCTGCTCAGACCTATGTACCTATGAAGCATTTCTTTGAGCCTTCTTTCCATTTTAACCAACAGGATCTCCAAAACTCCCATATCCTTGAAATAGACTTTTCTCTGAGATGTACATGCCCAAGCCTTTCCAAGCAATTTTATGGCATGCAAGTATTTCAAAGCAAAAAACAAGACACCAGCAGCCTGGTGTGAGTCACGAGAAAAAAATCTCAGCTCTTCCTTCCAACCCCTGCACATGCAACTCAGTGATGCAAGAATTTAATATAAACTATAAGAAAGAAAATAATTTTCAAAGTGGTAACACATGCAGGAAGACATAATCTAGAAGGACCCAAATAAGCTTTTTGCCAAAATGGGCTATTAAGACTCTAAAATATTAAAAAGAGCCACCTTAATTCTTAGAATGCAAGAACATTTACCTCAACGTTTGTTGTACTTCATTTATGCATCCAAGTTGTATCAGTGGCCACAAATTTACAACCATTTGGAAGACAATTTCCATACAGCTCGTTGCTTCAACATGTGACTGAAGGGGAGGGTCGACTTTCTTAAATTCCACCAATTCAGGAAAAGAAGAGCTTTCAACATTCTTTTCACACAAGTGAATAGAATTATTCTTCAAATGAAGATCCATAACTTCCCCTTCAAAATTTTTAGAGGTAGAGTCAAATGTTAATCTGCTGCAGTAAGATAAATAAGCTAAAAGTGTATCCTGGCCCATCACATCAACAAGGCCACAGGGCAGTCTACCCAACATAGTGACTGCATAAGAAAATATCTGTGGAGGAATGCTGCATATTTGCCGTTCAAAAGACACCGGAGCTGAGATGGCCAGCACTAACAATGCAGATGTCCTTGCTTTGTTAAAATTCAACTTGCCGTCGAAAGAAGGCTCTAACTGCAGGATTTATTCATAAATGAAAAGAATTCAAGTAAACATCAGATCAATTGTAGAAATTTAACCATGTCAACCAGAAACAAATATTATGCTTGCTGCAACTCTAACTTTAAGAGAACATGGAAACCTGAAAGAAAGAACACTGCAAGGAGACTTCTATAGTATGCTTTTCCACTAACCTCCTGAGAAACCTCACGAATGATGCTGATCACAAATTTTCCATGTATTCGGCCCAGTTTATACAAAGCATAAAAGATAGCAGCTTCATCCTGCAATACTTTTTTAGGAAATTAGATCATGATGAAAGAAACAACACAAAGAAATGTTGGTGACTTGGTGTGTTGCATTATGAATATTCACTTTTGAGAGAGCAAATTTTGAACAAACCTGTGGCCAGTGTTCCAAGTTCTTCATAAGATTATCAATACAAGATCTAAACATCGCCAACTTCTGTAACTTAATTAACTGGAGAGTTTTCCTCGCAGCAGACCTTATCAAGGCATTAGTATCAATTAAAGCACCAAAAAACTGCATTGAAACGACAAATTAGAATGCCTCAACATCTATACTCATTTACTCATGCTGCTTTTATAAGATGGATAAAGACATTAACATGCACTGCGATGATTTTTTTTTCTAAACCAGAGAAACCAAAATGTAACACGGGTTAATAATTTACCCAGTCAGTAATTTACCAAGTCTAAGTGAGATTCTTCCACTTTGAGATGGTCATTAATAGCCATATGATGCAGAGTCTGCAAAGCTTGTAGCCGTACAATCTCTGAATCGTCATTCAGCATATCCATCAGTCTGTGTACAACCACACCAGCAAATTTGGCAGAAAGGGCAGTCAGCATTTGCAGAGCACAACAAGCAGATCTCCTAACCTGAAGTATAGAAGATAATAACAGTGAAACAACCACCTTCTGAGGATTATACAAGGAATGTTAATGAGCGGTGAGGGTAACAACAGGAATAAAACTGTGTTTGGTAAAGGGCACCCCCAACGATGAAGTCGTCCATATACCAGACAATGAAGCTCAGAATTGAACTTCAAAATGCAATTTGAAGAAGTGGCATGCATATGAAATGATTAGAACAACAAGATTAACCTGATAAAATTCATCCTCCAATCCATGAACAAAAGTAAATGCAGCAGCAGTTGCAGGAATTTTAAATACTTTAGCAGTGTACTGGCCTGGGTAATTCTTTTCCTTGGTTTCTGCCAACGCCTTCTTAGATAAAGTTTGTAGCAAGATATCCTCAGAAACAGTTAAAATCTTTCCAAGTGCATTAAAAGCAGCAATCCTTGTCTCCATGTCCATGTCCCTTGCCATCATACATAGCTGTAGGTAGATGCACAACAAAATCACAAGACTAAGACGGGCAACATAACCCCAATATTCTTTCAAGCACGAACAAGAAATGGTATCAATCTTAAATAATGTCCAAATACACATGAACTTTCCAGAATTTCAGAAAGAGTAAATGTTAATGACGTTGCTGCAATTCAAGTATAACTATGAACTTCTAAACCAACACTTATCAAAGAAGTATCACAACATCTGAGTCCTATAAATTGAAACATCAAACTCTAAACAGACAAATCGTCGAATCCATTAGTAAATTCATACATAGAGAAAAGCATACAAGAAGAAACAGTTGGAATGGATGTCACACAGGCACAGGTATACATATAGATACTACACACTGCAAATATGCCAAATTTTGAAATGGTTCAGTCAAGTGCCTCACTCTCTTGCTAAGAATATTCAACTCCACCGACCCCTTATTGACATTGCTACTGCACCCTCCATATTATCATAATGCATGTCGCACATAATCTTGCATACATCATGAATCACTTGAAACCAGAATAAGCACATTCAACATGTAAGCAACAGGAAGAAGGAGAAACATAGAACCTGTACAAATAATGCATCAGACAAATCTCTTTTAGTTTTATCTGGGTTCAATGCCACAAGCAGCTGCCCCCATCCACCAACCTGAAAACGATGTGGAAAAAAGACTATCATCCCCAGTCAGAGCTAGCAAAGACATAAAAATTTACATGAAACAGCTTCATCTTAGTACAATAAATAACAGGCAGAGCTCTTCTCCCTCTAAACATGGTTCATAGTAAAAGCATACTGTTCCAGAGGACAAAATGAAGAGAACTCTAACAATATCCAATTTCCTTACAACTTAGGCCTCTCCCTGAAGCAGATTAGCAAGATTAAATATACATACATATGTGATTTGATGCCAATGACATGCCTCACTTTTATTATTTATGATAGGCCGTTTTAGCTATTAAATTCGCCTCGATAATAACTAAACAATCCCAAGGAAAGAAACAACCATATCTTCACAATTCATTTTTCCAAATCATACCGCGGTTACAGCAGACCGCCGTACAGAGTCCTCCGCATCAAACAGAAGCTCTACAGCGCGAAAATAGCAACATTCAACCAAACTCCGATTCTCCACCCCAACATTATCATTCCACATCACCAAACCATCCAATGCAGCTTCCCTAATATAAGGAAACGGATCCTTAGTAAACCCTAAGAAAACAGTTAGCAACACCGACGGCCTCACGCGAAATTTACTCGCATTTCTCAGCATCCATCTTCTTGTTTTCACACACTGGAAGAAGCAGAGAGAAAGAAATAGGGACTCGTCGGTAAACAGGTCGAGTGATTCAGACTGGTCCGGGTCGAGGAGCGAGAGAGCGTGGGGTAGGGAGGACGTAGGGGTAGAGGGAAGAAGGATGAATTCGTGGACGGCGGCATCAATGCGGCGGCGTAGGCGGGGATGCTGGTGAGAGAAAGTGGAGAGGAGTGAGAGCATTTTCTGATGGTCAAAATTAGGATTTAGGAGATGGAGTTTTAGGGTTTCTAGGAGGGAAGTGAGGGTTGAGTCTGAAGTACATGGGTTTGAGACGAGAGAGAGAACGGCGCCAGCTGACTTAGGCGAGAGAATAGGGTTTTGATCGAGTTCCCGGACGGCGGCGGAGAAGAAGCGGTGCTCCATCGGTTGCAGAGGACATTGAAGACAGAGAGTATTTCAGTTTGGGCCTTGTAAACTTTCGGGTGGATCGTCAAGTTCGATTAGTCCTTTAAAAAAAAAACATATCGATTAGTGTATATCATTCATTATTATTTTTTCACTCTATATATATCACTCATCATAAAATAAATTAGTGTATCGAATTTGATCGTATACCCACAAGGGCCATCAATTTATATGTTCACCGCTTATATGATATGTCAATCACCTATTATGTGATGCCACATATACAAGAATCCACTATCATTTAATTAATTACTCATGTGACATCACTTAATTGGTGGTGGATATATAAATTGATGTTCGTATGATAGTGATGGATACACCTAATTCACACAAATTTTTATCAATTTATATTGAGTCATTCTCTAGTAACACTTATTCACAGTATGAAACCAACATTTTACATTCCTTCATTAATGTCATAACACTCCTTCACTAACATCATTGCACTTATAAAAATAGAAGTATTACTTAAATAGAATGTAATGGTATCATCACAAATTTCACACGAGGGTTTGTTAATCAAAAGAACAGAAAAGGGGTTGAATTTCATCTGCATTTGTTCAACACTGTTTTACCATGAAAATACTATTTTTCAGTCAAATTGTGCTAAAATATAAGTTATGTTTCATTATTATCAATCGAGAAAATATCAATCTCAAATAAGTTTCTTATTCGTCCATGGTCTGTCGCATGAAAAGAAAAAAAAAACAATTGATATTAATTGAGTAGCTCTTATTTTCTCGATGAACCAAATCTGAATGAGAAAAAAAATTCCAAAAAGACAAAGAGAATGGAGATAAAACCAAATTTGAATGAGAAAAAAAATTCCAAGAAGACGAGGAGAATGGAGATAAAGGAGAGGGAGAAGGGCTTATTAACACATTTTGCTTAAAATGGAAAACAATGATGGTGGAGAGCTTCTCTCTCTAGGATTCTCTCTCTAGAATAAAGTTAGAGTTTTGATGTTTTCTCCCTCTGTTTGTCTGCAACTGCAATCCTTTCCATTTCAACTCAAATTTCCGAAGATTTTTACCTTTTATCGAACTTGGTCCGATAGAAATTTCAACGCACGTTGATTGATACACCCCCTCCTTCGTCCGCCGCAGCAGCCGGCCACCGGCCATCCCCTCTGCCGCCTGCCTCCGCCACCGTCTACTAGCCCGTTAGTCTGTCCAGTGTCTTTGTGCTTGGGCCAACGGGACGGCTTCTACAACGACACCGTGCATGCGACGAATCGTTGTCGGATCGTCCCGTTGACCCCCCTTTTTTTTGCTTTTGTTTTTGTTTTTTTGTTTTTTCTTCTGTTTTGTTTTTGTAGTTTCTGTTTTAGTTGCTTTCTTTTTCTTGGTTGAACTTTTTTCTCCTATTTGGAGATTCTCTCTCTCCCTTGTGGAGGTTTTCTTCGCCTTAGTGTGTTTTTTTGCCCTTGTGGAGTTCCTCTCTCCTTATATGGAGTTTGTTTGTGGGTCCCTGACTTAGGGATTAGGCTTTTGGTGGCTCTTTGCCTTTTATTTTGTCTTCGATCTATTGGAATGAGATTTTTCGAGGTGTAGTGATTTTTCTCTTCTGAGGACAGAGACTAGGTTTGTTGGCAGGCAGAGATTGCACCAGTCCCTCGACTTCTCACGATTGAATTGAAGCGATTTCTTGTTCGAGCCTAGGAAATAGCTAGTCCTTCTTGTTCTTGTTCTTTTGTAGTAGCTATTTCTTTCATTGTCCAAAAAAAAAAAAAAACAATGATGGTGCGTGACGTTGGGTGAAATGGAGATAAAAGCAAGGTGGAAGACACGCAGGTTGGAGCGGCGCTAGACGGGAGCATTGCATAGAGAATGAGTGGGTTTTGTGAAAGGGGTGTAATCAATGATTTCAGGACCGGACCGGCCGGTTCAACCGGGAACCGGCCGAGAAACCGGTCCAAAAACCTCCTAAAAACTATTTTAGCGGTTGAACAACTTTAAATCGGTTTGAATCGGCAAAACCGGTCAAAACCAGTTTTCATTTTTTTTTAAATTTATTTATTCTAAAATATAAATTTAAAATAATAAACATTAAGTTAAACAAACACATAAATGAGAGTGAGAAAGTACTCCTCATTTTATATCTCAATTATTGTGTTTATTTTTTCTTCCCACTAAATGTGGGATAAAGCTTGTTGTGAGTGAGAATGAGAAATTACTCCTCATTTTATATCCCAATAATTGTGTTCATTTTTTCTTTCCACTCGATGTGGAATAAAGCTTGTAGTGAGTGAGAGTGAAAAAAAAAAAAAACTCCTCATTTTATACCCCTAATAACTTTGTTCATTTTTCTTTCCCACTCAATGGTGGGATAAAACTAGTGTGCTCATTGATCAAAATTCATGTCAAAAATTTTATTTTGCATACTAAATTATATTATTTTACAAATCCTTACAAATAAATAATAATAATAATAATAATAATAATAACAATAATAGAAAAAAATCTTGTCAAACTCATTTCTAGTATCTAATTTATGATTAATAAATCGTATAAAAAAATGTGAAATGCGTCTTTTTATTTAGTTGATTTTTATTATTTGGGGTCGTCTATGATTCTATTGTGTTTATTTTAGTATGATTATGATAAGTTATAATTTTTTTTTTATAAGTACATATTTTTTTAATGTAATATAACAAAATAAAATATTAAAAAAATAGGCAATGATTAATTTAAACGGTCCGACCGGTTGAACCGTGAACTGGTGTTCAATCCGATTTGTTCACCGATTCGGTTATGAAAACACGGGTGTAATTGGTAATTCGATGTAGATGTGGGTATATCTATTAATATTAGGGACCAGGATATTTGGACCCCCATTTTTGCATAGTTCACCTCTTTGTTCAGTTTCCCCCCAAATCAGTTCAGTTCACCTCCCAATTTTGTCCATTATACCCTTTCCCTCCCTTCACTCATTCACCCACCCAATTTCTTATTTTTAAAAACTGAAAACGAAGAACTCACCATCCGTCGTCCGGTTCCATCGCCCGCCGTCCGCCGTCGTCGTGGGCTGTAAACGGTTGCTGCCATGGATAAAGGTATGTTATCTAATTTCTAGGTTAAATTATTGAAATTTAGTTGAGTTATTCATGGTTTTTGTGTTTAATTTGTATTATATTTCATGAATTTAGTTGTAAAGATACATTTATTAGGTATTTCATTCAATTTTTGTCAATTTGTGTAAAACCCGTCGATTTTTTTTTGGTAAAACCCGTCGCCGTCGTTCTTGTTTGTTCGAATCTGGTTTTTTGAATTTAAGGTATATGTTCGACTTTTTTTTTCGAGCCATATGTTAATGTTCGAATGTTATTTCCAAACATATTATTTCTGTTCGATTTATGTTTGTAATAACCGATGATTTGTTCTTCTGAAACGGTCGAACATTTGTGTTTCGTTTGGAAATTTTATTCGAACATTTTCGAAAATGTTCGACACATTTATTCGAACATACAAGTATTGTTCGACTTTATTAATCGAACATGTTGTTTATGTTCGAAAATAGTAGTCGAACAGTTTGTATTTTCTCACCTAAATTTGTCGAACATTTTGTGTTTTTTCAACAAAATATTTCGAACATATGCTGTTTATTAGTAAAATATTTTCGAACTTTCTTTTTTTGTTTTTTTTTTAATTTTTTTTGTTCACACCCATATTTTTGGTGTATAACATTACACTTTTGTCATTTTTTTGTAGGAAAAGGTAGGGACCGGCCCACTGCCTCTTCTAGAAAGAGAAAACTAGAGGAATTATTGAGAAAAAGTAGTAAGGAGAATCAATCGCCTGAATCTTCACCTGATAATGCTCCTGTACATGAAGATGCTCCTGTAAATGAAGAGAGTTCTGATCCGGAGCATCCGGATAACACGGCGGGGGCAGAAGCGGATTCGGATGATGAAGAAGATAAAGATGTTGGGGACAAACAAGGGGATGATGAGGATAAAGAAGGAAATGAAGAGAAAGGTCAAGAGGATGAGGAGGAAGAGTCAGATATACAACATCCTCCGCTTCTCCCTGGCTTCAAAAACCACGTAGCAAGATACATATTTGAAGGGACCGAGAGAGATGTGTTAAAGTGTCATAGTCACGTGGTCAAACTTCTTGCTTGGGATGTGGATTCAGAAAAAGACTATCGGCATTGGAAGGGTATGTTCAGAAAATCGAAATTGCTTTCGCTAAGGAGGTCCTCTTACAAAAATCCCAATAAAAATTTGATCACCGCTTTCGTTGAGCGTTGGCATCCTGAGACGAACAACTTTCATTTGCCATTTGGTGAAATGACGATCACCCTCGATGATGTGTTTTGCATTACCGGTCTACGAGTGGATGGTATTCCGGTGCGATCAAGCCTTGATGAGAAAGGACGGGGTTGAATGATTTGATTGAGTTGCTCGGTGTAAGTCCTCAAGAAGCAGTAAAAGCTCTCGAAGGTGTACGCGGATCTTCTGTCAAGCTTACTTGGTTAAGGGAGACATTTGCACCGATGATGGGGTCTCACGATGATACTGAGGTTCTATATTCTGCTCGGGCATATGTTTTGTACACGTTCGGAACCACTCTATTTGCTGACAAGAGTGGTACTCGTGTAAGCACCTCGTGGTTGCAGTACACGAGGGACATGTCTAAGTTCGGAGATTATGCTTGGGGGACTGCAGCCTTGGCCTATTTGTATAGACAGTTGGGTCAAGCTTCACAATTCAAAGTGCGTCAGATTGCTGGTTATTTGACACTGTTGGAGGTAATTTTTATTATATTACGTGTATTAACTAATTAATTATGTTTATATTGTTTATTTTGACATGTAATTTGCAGGCCTGGATTTATGAACATTTTTCAGCGCTGATTTTACCTCCGAAGAATGTGGACTTTGAACATCCTGAACCGCTATCATGTCAATACACCCCTGATGCCCATACAACTCCAAGTATCGAGCGCGTTCGAGCCTTTAGAGAGCGTCTCGATGTCTTTACTCCAACAATGGTAAGAATTTCATATTTAAATTTGTAATATTGTTTTTATATAAAATGTTTAATTAATGCATGTGTACTCTCCATAACGTGCAGGTTACTTGGACTCCGTACCATCCACTCAGGGAGTTTTATACATTCCAATAGGTTTCGTTTTTCCATGGATGCATTGTAAGTGGGGACGTGATCGAGCCTCACATGCCAGATAGAGTGCTCAGGCAGTATGGATATGTGCAAACGATACCTGAGCCTCCTCTTGCAGCTAAGAGGAGTGGTTCCAGAAAAGAAAGACAAGTTTGGATGGTACTTGCGGGGTATTATGCTACGTGGGACACCCATGTACTTTCCGTTGAAAGACTTGGAGACATGTGCAAGCAACCTTGGGAGGCCTCTTATGGTTATGTTGACTGGTTCGTTGATCAGGGTCACCCTGTTGTGTCTAATCCTGACACAACGAGACTCAATGCTCCTATGCCTGTACGATCAGCCGACCCGTGGGTGAGGATTGATGCTGCCAAGTTTGAGCTTACGAATCTTGTGGACAAATATGAATCTGATGAACCGTTCGCCTTGGAAGATGCGGTAGAGCAAGTTCGAAAAGCTATAACTATTCTTACAGGACCGGAAGGAGGAAGTTCATCTTCACGTGTTGGAGCTGGTCGAGCAACAGGATTCAGAGTTAGAGTTAGAGGTCGGGGTGCTAGGCGTGCGTGATATTTAAACATTTGTTCTATATTTATGACATTTATTTGTGATTTTTGAACACTTGATGAATTTTATGTTTTCATTTTATGTTTTCGTTTAGTTGTGAAACACTTGTCATGAATTTTATATTTTCATTTACGGTTACGAATACCTGTGAATATACTGTACTATTTTTATAATGTAATTTTGCAAGTGTAAACTTTCTTTCAGTTCACCCCTCGAATCTTCGTACGAGCCAACTACTATTTCCTTTAGCAGTGTGTTGTCTTTTTCAGCAGTGTGTTGTCTTTTTCAGCAGTGTGTTGTCTTTTCAGCAGTGTGTTGTCCCCAAAAAAGCTGAAAAAAGTTAATGTTTTCGAACATAACAGAATTTGTTCAGTTCACCCCCTACTTGAAAAATTGTCTTTAAATACCGAAAAATAACACAACATTCTAATATCCTCAGTTCAATCATCAGATATGGCAAGATATCCGCAAGAAGCGTTCTTGTACGAGCCAGAATGGGACGCCAAGGTGGACTCTTTGTTTGCTGAAGCACTCTCCGACCAGGCACTGCTCGGCAACTTTCATCCAATAGGCGATAACATGTTAATATGTTATGGCAACACTGATGCTATCAGTACTGCACAAATGGCCGTTAATATGGTCTACAAAAAGAATCTTGAGTACAAAGATTGCTGGATACAAGCTCAGAAGTTGCGTAAGAGGTACCGTGTGTTCTCATGGTTGATAAATGTCCCTGGAGTTCGATATGATGAAGCGACAAACCGTATCCATGCTGACACTGCACTCTGGCGTACTTTGGTGGAGGTAAACTCTAAAATTTTGGGGTCTTAATGGTCAATATTGTAACTATTTTTTGTATTAAAATAAAAAATTTTGGAATTTTGTAGGTGGATGCATTTGCCCATGCGTATGAGAAATACGGTGATCCTTGTTGGGAATGGTTGAAAATTCTTTTTGGTGAGCCACCAGCTCCACCAACTCCACCAGTTGAACAGGCAGAGATCGCACCTGACGAGTACAGAAAAGAGGCCAGCGCGTCTAACCCGACTGGTCGTGAAGATACTACAATCAAGAGCGTGTTTGGTACTGAATTTTGGTCTCGATTCAAGAAATGATGGAAGTGTTCATGATGCATATGCCCAAGACTTGTGTTATTTATGTTTGTTTGCTGATGGAATAAGAAGGGCAGATAATAATATTATTTAAGTTTATGAATAGGGGCAAGTTGTCATGGGAGTTTTATTATGATTTTCATGATAAATTCCCACATTTTCAAATTTAAATGAACCCCACGTTAAATTAAGAAATTTCTTTTTTTCATAGTTTTAACCAAGGATGAAAATATCGCTATCGCAACAAATATCGCAACTTTAATTTTACGGATATATCGATGGATATATCGATATCGCATATCGATATCGCAAAAAATTGAAAAAAATGACGGAAACTTTATTAAAATCTTGAAAATTTAACAAGATATTTCAGGGATTATTATAACATATTATTATACACATATTCTATTCAAAATTACAATAAAATTATATGTTTAAAGCAATCATATGATTAATAGATTATATAAATATTGCCTGACACAAAATAATTGACAACATAATATATAATACAATACAAAATAATTAAATATACATAATAAAATACAATTAATATCAAAATGAAGACGTATAAGGTTCAAATATAGTAGTAGAAATTTCATTTTTGTCCAAACAATATTGGTGTCACCTCTTCAAAATACCATTTGAATAATTAAAATAATTAGTAACACAAGTAGTTTCTCTCCAATAAAATTGAAATAATCTTAATTTAAAATGAAAATAATTAAAATTAATATGATTAGAGTGTCTCATTCGAACCAAATTTCACGATGAAACTTGATCCATATTGAAAAAACATATCAATTTACATTTCAGTTATCCTAACTAATACTATTTAGTAATATAGGTAACATTCTTCAGTTATCATGACTAATAGCCTTTAGTAATATAGGTAATATCCTTCATTTATCATGGCTGATACTCTTTAGTAATATAGGTAATACTCTTGAATATGTATTTATACTATTTTATAGATCAATGTATCACATAAAAAAAAATAAAGAAGAAATTCAAATGAAATAATAATTGAAAATTAAAATTATTAAATTAAAAATGATTGATATGACAATAAGAATATATATTTTATGTATAAAAAATAATAAAAAACCCAAAAAATAATTTTTTTAAAAAAATTGCGATTTTTTACGGATATTTCGATATTGTGCGATATTTCGCGATATTTCCACGATATCCAGGAAAAATTACACTACGCCTGATCGATATGGATATCGATATCGATATTTTGCGATATTTCCGCGATATTTCCGCGATATCCGGGAAGAAATACATTTCCCCCTAATATCCGTATCCCAACTTCATTTTTTGCGATATATCCGCGATATATCCGCGATATATCGCGATATTTGCATCCTTGGTTTTAACTGAATGCGAAAAGTAGTGTAAACATTTGAATTGCATACATACCAGCAAGATATAATAATAGTTCAAAAGGTTGAATTGCATACATTTAATACATATATATCCAACAGAGAATACTGTTGGGAATTTAGGAAAACAATAGCATAAACTAGTAATACTGCCCTAGACTCTTAATTCTTAATTCATCAACTTGAAGATAGTAGGTGCCCAAGACACAATTATTACAATGAAAAGGACCAATTTTAGTTGTTTCAAGTATGAAACTTCATCTACCACATGCACCATCTCGTTCTTCAATACTTCGGCCATTTCTATAGCTTCTTTCTCCCCTTGTACTGCATCCTTCAGCTTCTAAGCTAGTTCCAAGTTCTCAGAGACTAAGGAGTCGATCCTCCTCATCATGCCTGGGAACATGCCTTGCCCAGCTATTTCTTGCTCGTCTGCCCAAACAAAGAAATTGCAACCACCGCCACGAATTGAGTCATTACAGGTATGGAATAACCTACCTTTACTTCTTGCCCTTTGAGAAACGTATGTGGCAGCAGATTTGCCACAATAGCAAACAAGTTGATGTTGGCATCTTTGTGTTGAGGAGGAGGTTGTTGCTTCTTTGCTCATTTTTTTCTTGTGTGGTATATGAATGAAATTGTAGGGGTTCAGCCGATGGGGAGGCATATATATACTGGAACTACCCAAAAAATGGCGGTAAATGTTGAGGGTTTCCCTCCAAAATGCTGAAAAAGGGTGTTAAAGGGTGTATTAATCCTGCAACTAACCCTAACGAAAAAGTTAACGACGGGACTATTTTGGCATGATTTTTTACGAATGGGACCAAAAGTGAAAATATGCTCGTTGTTCGACTCTTTTGGTCGAACATGATCATTTTGTTCGACCATTCTTTTCGAAAAAATGCATATTGTTCGGGTTTTTTTTTCGAACATAGGAGTCCTGTTCGAAAACTCATGGTCGAATATCAGTGTATCAACTTCAACAGATAGACAGTTTATTCCAACACCTAAAATGATATACATAAACCTCAATATAACTTCGCCAAAATACACATACGTCAATATATATAGGCAAAAAGTGTACACATGTACACATTGTATAATTATGGAGCTAGCTAACAAATCTACAAAATACACATACTTCCATACATATAGGCAAAAGGTGTACACATGTACACATTGTATAGTAATTCAGCTAGCTAACAAATCTACATAATATAGCCCAAATTTACTACTAATAAGCCTAAGTCATGTCATGTGTCGCTCGGTCTTTTAAACCAAAAAACACTTTGCCATCCATTCGAAATTGGACGACGGCAATCTCTCCATGCTGTAATAATAGGAGGCAAAGTGACTCCGGCACCCAGGTTCACCTGCACAAGATTTAATTAAATAAATAACAAGTAACTTTTAAAAGTATTTATAAATTTAAAACAAATTAAAATACCTGTACGAAGTGGTTGTTGTTAATCAAAGCCATACATATGCATCTCGGGTTTGTAGGCACTGCACTGTTAAGTGGGAGGTATGAGATTGACATGCTTGGACTTAACGCAACGAAGACAACATTATACGCTGATGCAACTAAAATGCCCATGTACGGCAACATGAACCAATGCGAGTGGCATGCAGTCTCGGTAAAGCAATTCAGGTGACTCATGACCTCGCCAACAAGTTCCTTCATTCTAAAAGCATCCTCGTACATCGGCACATTATGCGACAACTCAAACATCAAGTCTTGATGAACACGGGCCCATTCGTCTTCACCAAACCCCATAAGACTAGCAACTGCCCGAAATCCACAGTGACCATCACCCTTGACATTTACAATGTTCACCACATACTCTCGGTATGCCTCAGGGATCAATGATATCAAATCTGTAGATGATCTTGATCGAGCAGACTTTCGTGAAGCCTATACACAAATAGAACTAGTAAAATAATGTACTATTAAAATTATAGAACTAATATTAATGAAATGCTCTTGACCACAATTAATTTCTTACCGTTTGTTTTTTTGGGCGGCTTTCTTTCTTCTGATCAACACTGCAGCTCCTCACCTCCTCCTCCAGAACATGCTCAAATAGACTCGGATCCCTTTTCGTGGATTCTTCAGAAGCCTTCTTCTTTGCTGATTTCGGACGACCACGTGGATCAGTCTTTGTTTTCGGTTCCACCAAATTGGTGGTTTCCGGAGACGCCATCTCTCGCATGTTCCTCAAATACTGCAGTTTTCGGCTCTCATCAAATGTGTTATAAACATCAACCATCCCAACAACTGCATCTCCAAATCGGTTGTCAATGTTTTTCTTCACATCATCAACTAATGGCTCCATATCCAGCTTCCTCCAGAAAGGGTCAAAGGCAGACATCGGAATTGGTTTGTCTGCGTACACATATTCCTCTATTTCATGTGCACACGGCAAACCATGCGATGTTCTCAATACATGCTTGCAACTAGCCGGATCAAACCCAGGAGTCTTAACAATTTTCACTTCCTCAAACAACTTTTCCAAGGCATATGTGGATACTACACCTCGTATACTGCTATAAATCCTGGGCAAGAACTTGTGTTGGGCGACATTTAAGCTTTTTTCGAACGACGCTTTAATCGCAGTGTGACATGCCTCAAAGAGAGTGTCACACTTCACCCAGCAGGTCTCGAAATTTCCCAATGAATTGCCCAGGAGTCTCTTCAAAGCACCATGGTGACTCTCCACTCTAAAAAATTACAAAAAAAATATAAGATAATAAGAATTGTGCTGTTCGTTAATAATCCACAAAAAAATAAAAGAATACTTAAATAATGTTAAAGGTACCTGTTGGTGGTGGTATTGCCGAAATGCATCACCCGATTCGTCCATGCCTTCACAAACCTCTCTCTGTAAGGATTGAACCACTGATTCATGACATAGTCAACCGACTTCTTGCTGAATTTTTGGTGAAGGACATAGATAGCTTCCTGGTAGTCTGCCTCAGTGTCGGCATGCATAGCTAAGTTGACTTGCTGAATAAATGCCTCCCACATCTTCGCCGACTTAAAATCCCCTTTGCACTTGACTAACACATTTCTGTCGATGTGCCAAGTACAAAGAAAATGTTCCGATTCTGGAAATGTAGAGGCAATGGCATTCATCAAGGCCAACTCTCGGTCTGTAACAATAACACGAGGCATGGAACCTTCACCCAACATCTCTTTCAAAACCCCCAGTGCCCACGTGTAATTATCCTCCTTCTCAGCAGTCAAATAAGCAGAAGCAACAGAGAAGGTCATTCCGGTAGAAGTCATACCAACGATCTCCAAATAAGGTAATCTGTATATGTTGGTCTTGTACGTGCAATCAATCAGTAAGACTCGTGGAAATGCACGCACCAACTTCATGGAGATCGGATGGGCAAAGAATAACTCTTCAAGAGTGGTTCTGTCCTCACTTCTTCTGGTTGAGTAAAAGTAATTGTTGGCAACGAACTGACTCATCAAGTACTGCAGCTGGGAACGTCCACAATACTGAGTGATCTTATGCTTCCTCCTGGCATTGTATATAGTTCTGATCGTCGAACTATTCTCCACATTCTTCTTCTTTAGAGCTTTCAATACAGATTTGGGGGGAGCATTGCACTTCGACATATCTATAACAAATGCCTCCTCCGTACTCGTCAATCGTCCGGCATACGAATGTCCTTCAAAGAACGTGGAAATGGGGTGATTGTGGACACCACATTTCACCTCTAAAGTCCACTGAAAAGGAACTTGCTCGGTTCCTTTGAGTAAAAAAAGGCAACCACATTTTTTTGTCCCAGTTTCTCTTCTAGACGGTTCTTTCAAATTTTTCTTCTTCTTGTAGACACCCTCACGTTCACAAGCTAAAAGCACATGTGGTTTCTTCTTCCCCGAACCACTATCGGACCGCTTTGTGGTGATCACCATATTATTGTCCGTTGCCACTTGCCGTACCCACTGGACTAATTCATCACGTGATTCAAATATGTTCATATTCGTGAAAATATTCGTGTAGTCCATCACTATTTCACGTCCTTCCGGCACATCTTCGTCCTCATCCTTCGATTCATTCTCCAAATAATTCTCCTCCTCTTCATTATCTGGTAAATAATCCTCATCCGACCACGGATCTTTGTCATCATACAAGCTCTAAAAGACAAAAAATAACAAAAACAATAAATCAATAACTGTTCGAATATAATGACTGAAAAAACAGCAACTGTTCGAAAAAAAAATTGAACAAATAGAAATTGTTCGATAAATATTTTCGAAAAACCAAAAAATGTTCGAATAATTCTTCTACAAGAAACACAATTGTTCGACAAAAATATATGAACAATGTACATATGTTCGACAGAAATATTCGAACATAAGCATTTTGTTCGAACAAAATAGTCGAGCAAACGCCACAAGTTCGAAAAACCAGAATCGAACGAACGTCGAACGTGGAGAAACTTACAAAAAGGCGCCAAAATAGCAATACCAACATATATTCCTTTATATAACAACAAAACTACTCTAACCCAACCATTATACACTAAAAGGACCAAATAAACATAAACTATAACAAACATTGCACAAAACTAAAACCTAGCTAAGAAAAAAATATCGTCACTTACATATGCTCGTTGAGAACCACGAGTTTGAACCATTATGTCCAGAAATCGACCGCAATGTGTGAGGAATTCTTCTTCTATCACTATATTAAAATGTTCGAAAGTTTTCTTTAGGGTACATATGAGTTCGATTTCATTTTTGTTGAATATACGCAACTCTGTCTCTGTGCGATCCTCTTTGAACGTTACCAGGGGGTGAACTAATCTAGGTGGTGAACTTAGCAATTTACTGAACAAAAGGGTATTTTAGTCCATGCAGCGAATTTTTTCAGAAAATACATTTTAGGGTAGTGAACTATGCAAAAATGGGGGTCCAAATATCCTGGTTCTAATATTAGAGGTGTATATCATCAGATCCAAGCAGTATTATAGTCTGGGCCTTAGAAGCTTTCTGGTGGATCAAGCCCACAAGTAGATGCTAGTAAAACCTTGTTACCACTAACAATTATTTGTTGGACCTATTATTTTTCACCCCCATGATTTAATTTATACACCCATCAATTAGTTTTCTTATTTTTAATCTATTTATAAAAATACTCCCTCTCTCTTTCCATAAAATTTTGCATACCTCAAAATGAAAATATTTAACACAACTTCAGTCTCACAATACACACATATATTATTCTTCATGTCATTAGTTTTGGGACTCGAGCATACAATAAGCCAAATTAATCCATTTACTTTATACATAATAACTTATAAGGTTACCCTTCAATACTATACTCATAACATTTTTTTCTTAAACTTTGTGCCAAAAAACCTCCGCATAGTCTTATGGGAATGAGGGAGTATAATATTATTCTACTCAAACCTAATTTATACACTCAATCGTCACGTCTATCATACCCCTCTCCATCTTATATTTTATTTTTTAATTTATTCAAATCCTAATTTTTATTTGGCAAGTTCTCATCCAGTATCCTCTATCGATGATGTTGTTTCTACATTTCACTATTCGGCTTTTTTATTAAAATAATTGAACAACACAATAATTTTCAACCATGTTAATTGATCAATAGAAAAGAGAAAGGGGAGGAAGTAAGAGTATAATATAAAAAAAAAAATTAATTAATGCTAGGTCAAAATGATCAATAAACAACTAAATTCTTGACCAAAATAATTGAATACTACATTGAAATATTTTGGTCAATCAACGAAAAAAAAAAGAAAAAAATGAACACAAAAAATATCTATGACAAAAAAAAAACATCCTAGTCGGGTGGTGTTTGGGTTTGGCTAAAGCCAAAAATATGTGGGCAAACTCACTTGGAAAAGAAGGGTGATGACGATGCTGGGTGGAGGTGTCACTAGAGCGAAGGTGGTGCAATATGAATAGAGAAAATTAAAAATGAAAAGGGGCAAAAGAGAAAGAAAATTAGGACTTGTTTGAAAAGAATATAATTAGCAATTTAATGAGAGTATTAATAGTTCCATTATTAATGTGGGGGTGTACTAATACTGTGACTTAACTTATCAATTTTGGAATTGCAAGTAACGTGTCACAAGTCTCAACTTTGAACCAATAAAGTAAAATATGTATTCGTGCAAATTGCAATGTGAAACTAATGTATAAATTACTCATCGCCTATTCTTAAATAGATTCTCTTACTAAAATAAAGTAGTTTTAGTTTTGTTGGGTATGTATCAGATATCCCATATAATTAAGTATATTTTTAATTACTGCAGTTGTTCTCATCGAATAATTATAATTATAAACTATTATAGTGAACTAATATTATTCAATAAAAGTAATTATAATTATTCAATTAAAATATTTGATATTCTCTTCGTTCCATAATAACTTGCACAATTTTTTTATTTGGACGTTCCAAAATAACTTGTACACCCAAAAAATAGAGATCCGACTATAAACTTCACCGTTACATTATTCACAATATTACACAAAATGTCATTACTTTTGTCTCTTACATACACACAATTCAACTCATTTCTTAATTTATACATAAATATTTACAAAATTACACCTCAAAACTCAACTCATTACTCTACTTTCTTATTTGGTGTGTCCACAAAATGGTGCAGGTATTTATGGGACAAAAGGAGTATTATTTAAAAATATATTTAAAATTCAGTGCACAAAAGACCTCACTCTAATTGAGTTTAACAGATGATATGAGTATCACGTTTAAATAAGTACATTTGATCCAAGTGTGTAAAATCACAAGTCAAACATTCTAACCGTGGTCTTATCCAAGTGTCTAAAATCACGACAAGTCTAAAACATTTTAACTGTTGAATTTCTCATCGGTCTTATTTCTCAGTTTGTAAATAAAATTTGAAAAAAAAAATTATAATAGTTTCCGTGTTTGATAAATTAATTTATTTTTTACTTTTCAATTCAATACAATAAAAAAATTTCCTTAATGAGTCAAATTGTGCAAGTACAATCTTGGCTAATTCATAAATGCATTAAATTTATATCTGGAAGATTTAGTCAACTGTAAAACATTACTATGTGAATGCCTATGCCTAATGAAAAGGACAAGGTGGTAGGGGTCCGGTCGTTTGATCATGTTGGGTGTGACATCGCATGTGAAATATGAATAATATACTTTCTTCGTCCCTTCCCATTGAAAAATTACACATTTTTTAAGAAAAAAAAATACTTACTCCCTAAATACCACCATTATTTGCACACCTATTTTATTCATATATTACACTTCAAATTTTTTTTTTTTATAAACTACACCCTCATAATATTCATATATTTACATAAAATGTTATTACTTTTTGGGTCCACACACCAGTAGACCATACTACACTCATTCCAATTAATTTATTTATTTTATACATTAAAATTTATCAAATTACCCCCTCAAAACTTTACTCATTACATATTTTTTTAAAAAAAAGTATGTCTATTTTAGTGTGCAAATATTTATGGGACGTAGGAAATAATATTTTATGTGTAGTGAGTATTGAAATGTGATGAAAAATGTAGAAAGAGAGAGAAATAAAAATAGAAAAAAAGATGCGGCATATTTTTTTGTCATTTATAAAAATGAGAAGTTTTAATTGAGACTCAATTTTGACAAAATAAGAGGATAGAGGTAGTATGTATTTACTATCACTAGTAATAAAAAAAATAAAAATCATCAAGTATAAGGATTTTATTTGCGTAACAGTACTCAAATAATTAAACCACCGCAATTTTAGTTAATCATTAGTTATTCGTTAAATAAATTTAAATAAAATATACTCCTTCAGGATCAGAAAAATAAAAAAAATAGAAACAACAACGCATACACAAGTCAAATTCGGGACCAACCAACAATGTTATAATAATAGCAGCTAAAGATTAGCATGTAATTGCAGCATCAATAGCTGTGGCCGTTGTTGACTGCAATGTTGTTAATTAATGTTGGTTTATAGATTACAATAAATTAGATGAAATAAATAAAATAAAACTGAAATTAAAAGAATTACAATGAACTAATACTTTTGACTTTTTAACATTATCACTTGATTGTGTAGGCAGGTTTCTCGAACTAATAAGTTTTATTTTGAGCATGTATATCGTGCAACAACAATAAATAATCACAAACACACGTATAAGTCGAGTGCAAGGATTGCATCATTTGCCCACAAAATAAATACGTCTCGACTAGTACTTACAAAATGACGAAATTCTTTTAGAGTGCTTACAAAATGACGAAATTCTTTTAGAGGTACAACGATTTCGTCTTAATAAAACAGCACCACAACATATATCGAACTTCAACGAAGTGAACTGTACGTAAAACTTAATTGTATACTGTATAAATGCAAAACGAACAATATGTATTTATGCTATGTGATTTTCGAAACATACTCTTGAAACACTAATTATCTTTGCCGCTCATGAAGGAAATATGAAAATCGATACGCCAGCCAATTCAGATGTCCAGTGAGATATTATGCATGATTTGTTTTAAAAAATATATTTCGTGTAGATTATAGTACAACAATTAATTATTTCATTGTGTAAGTAATAGCACATGATAAAAAGTCAAACTCATATTTTTTATTGATCGGGCCACTTCTAATTAAATTAATGTTTGTATATATCCCTAAGATGTCAAAGATTATAATCTCCAAAATGTACTAAAATTAAAAAATTATTAACCCAATTTAATTTTTTGTATCACGATGAATCGCCCCCAAGGCCCAACAAACACTGGGCCGGCCCAATCTAAGCAAGCCAAGCTCAAACGAGCTCGGTCCATCAAGGAGTCGGCTCACCTAATTAAGGCGAGCATGTCCAGCCAAGAGGCGAGCTCACCCAAGTCCGACAGAGACCTCAGCTCGCCACAAGAGGGCGAGCTCGGCGAAATGCCAATGGCGAACAGCACGGCGGCTCGACAGCTTCCAAGCGAAGTCTCCCACAAAATAAAAATAAAATCAATGTAACAGTGTCAACCTTATCTAGTATAGATAAAAATCCCAACCAGGGGGCTAGTTCACCTGGCCACCGGGTTCCTTACTTTAGTGGGAGACCCGGGTTCGATTCCCTTTGGGAACGAATTTGCAGTTTGAGATATAAGGAGGCTTGAAAATTTTGGAATTGTAAGGAGACTTGGTGAACTAACTTCTAACAACTAACATTTACCGACAAAAAAAAAAAAAAGTATAGATAGAAATCTCTTTTATTACGTGAGAAGAGAATTATTTGTCCAAGTACAAGGGAGTTACTCCTAGTATTTAATAAAAATTTGTGCATTTAATGCACATCACTTTTTGATGTGATTCTAGGATAACATTAATGTTTTATAAATAAAACGTAAATGACACAATAAATGAGTTACAAAATACACACTTAAAACTGAGGCTAAACCCCTCAGTAATCATCTCTCTCATTTACTTGCTTTCAAGCATTCATTGCATACTTATTGCTCATCATTTTCATTGATTGTTCTTCTGTATTTATTGCCATAAATTCACCAATCAATATTTGTTTTAATTGATTCCTAAGCCACATCCACAACCAATTTGCGGATTTATTTCGATCAACAACAGAATTTACTTATTTATATATTGATGTTGAACATTTACCTTTAAGTTTGGCATCAATTCCACATGACCAATTTGGTGTTTCATTTGATATTTTTATTATTTTTAATACTCATATCATGTATTAAATAAGCTATCAACTATCAACTAACTAAAATAGAAATCGCTCCTAACCATTTAAAGTTAGGAAAATATGCTTTCCATAGATTATACTTCATCTTTATTAGAAATGGTGTTATGCGACATATATAAGTTGTTTTATCCAATTATTATGCAAAATTTTCTAATTGCAACTTATACAATATTTCATGTTGAAATCGATCATTTTTATATAATTATAGAAAAATAATTAGATTGCAATTGAATAATTTTGTATAGAATATAATAAGTTGCAGTTGAATAATTTTGTATGGTAAATTGCAATTGGATAAAAAAAGCTATACAAATTATAAATTGATACAAGTTTTTGTAATACCAGTTTATTTATCAATATTTTGTTTGATTTCAAAAACTTGAGTTAAATAATTAGTGATTAGCTATTATGTTTGGTAGCAAATATTATAACTAGTATTAATTTATTTTAGACTAATTTGTCCTTATAAATAATAATAATAATAATAATAATAATAATAATAATAATAATAAACATCTTCTTGATGAAAGTGAAGGGTGTTTTTGGTATTTTAAAATTTAATAGATATTGGAGAAATATAAGTATTACAAATACCATATGAAACTTGGAATCTATAATACCATGTATTAGGTATTATTTGAACGAGTCCATTCTTAATAACGGGCTGGAAGTATAATGTATACAACAAACCAAATAAGTGATAAAATTGTATTAGGGATCAATACACCCCCTAATAAAGGAAATCAAACGATGCCAAAAAATAAATATTACTCATTGATAAAATAACATGTAACTTTTAATTTTAAAACCAGAGATCTTATATAATCATTTATAAATATCACTTCGAATCGTGTGGCGTACGTACATCTATTTTATTTACAACATAACATGCAATAAAATATAAAATACATAAAAAGTGAGTAATTGTTGATGTCAATTTACGGTTGCAAGTTGATTCAATGCCTAAAACTGAATGGATGAATTAATTATTAACATGTAAATAAAAAATTTGAACTGACTGATTCAGAAGTTAAACTACTTTTCTTTTTTCGAGAACCAGAAGTTAGACTTAAGAAAAGCAACCAGAGAACGTATATTTTTTAAAGTGCCCTTGCAAATAAATTGTACGATCTAGCAATATATAATTATGTTAAAAAAAAAAGAAAAAAAAGCAGCAACCCTGACCGGACCATTTCAAATGTCTGTAAACACAAATTGAATCTTCTACTAGTATTTTCATAAAATTATATAACTTGTAACAAATTAAAGTTTAAATACAATTTGCTTACGAACATATTTTTATTTATGTAAAATCATTTTACAAATTAGAAAGTACGAGCGGAAAAGAAATCGATAGGCATGATTAATTTCATCATGTGAGTTTTAATTTAGATCTTGAAATTTTGAAGTGTCTCAAATTAAGATTTAATTTTTATTTTTTCTCAATTTAAGATTCAATATTTCTCTTTTTATCTCAATTCAAGACCTGATCAATTTATCTTTATTTCATTTTTTTTATAAAATACTCCAGGTATAATAATTTTTTTTCTAATCAATTTTTAAATATAATATACTAAAATTAAAAAATTATAATTTTTATTTGACACTTGCATTAGTTTTATTAAAATGTAATTTCAAGTTTTTTATTTTTTTAATCTAGGTGATTCATATTTGTAATGGATGGGGTGAGAATAATATAAAAAATAGAATATATAAAATATATTTCAGACTGAAGATAAGAAAAATCATACATAATAAATATTTTTTTTATAAAAAAAAATATGAATAGAATTGAAAAAATAAAAAGAAATTTTGAGCCTCAAATTGAAACATAATGAATAAAATTGATCTTAAATTGAGAAAAAAATAAAAATTGGACCTTAATTTGAGAGACTTCAAAATTCAAGACTTAAATTAAGAATCAACATAAAGATTGAGTCCAACAATGAAATTCTTCCTGATTAAAAAGGAAAAATTGGTAGGATTAAAATTACTAATATTATAAGTCATTCATAAGATAAAAAGTTGTGTGACATTTTAGTAAGTAATATACATTAATTCTAAAATATTAATGTATAATTCATAAATAATGTTATTTTATTGTGAGACGATTTCGTCCAAATTCAAAGTAGAACCACCCCACCTAAGAATTTGGCCCATGTTTATATTATGTGTGTGGGCCCGGGGTGATTTGCGTCTCTTGGTTTGGTCTATAAATACTGATGGCTGTCATATATACTACTACTTCTTCATTACTACTACCCAGGCAAATTAATTAAAGCAGAAGAAGAAGAAGAAGATGCCTTGTCTTGATATTTCTACTAATGTTTCTCTTGATGGAATCGACACTGTTTCCCTCTTTTCTACTCTCACAACTGCCGTTTCTCGAATCGTCGGAAAACCCGAAAATGTATGTCCTCTCTCTCTCTCTCTCTTCCCATGTGTATATATAAACTGGAGCTTATACCAGGTGACACAATTTTGAGGGAGGAAATAAGTGGTAATTAAATTTTAACTTGATTTTACGTATGTAAGCTACACCTGGTTAAATAAACGACGCTTAATGATTAAGTTTATCAATGAAAATGTGAATACAACTTTTATTTTCCTTCTACGCCTCCGATATGTTGTTGTCTTGTTAGTTATATCATTAATATTATGTTTTATTTAAAAAAAAATATTAATTTCTCCGCAGGTTAATAATCGAGAAAAAATTATTGTATGATCAAAAATATTTAATTAAAATGAATAATAATTATTTTATTTAAGAGGAGAAAATTATCATTGATCATTTATTATTCTCCAAAAATTTTCAACCAAATTATCTGTTAAGATATACTTATATATTTTAGGAGATACTATAATATTTAAACTTTGTAGTAATTTATGTATCATGGTAGAACACTAGAAAAAAAACTTCGAAATACTGACGGACCAAATTCCGTCACAAATACTAATAAAATACCGATAAAATATCGTTGGAATTTCAAATTTTAGATTTATCTACAAAATTTTAAATTTTTTATAAATAGTGTTTTCCAACGAATATTCGTCGGAATAGGTTCATCGGTAATTACCGATGGAATACCGACGTATATCCATCGGTCGGCAAATTAATTTTTCGTCGGTATTTTACGACGAGAAAAATAACGATGGATGACCAGTTTTACCAATGGAAGTCCGTCGGTAAATGACTATTTTTTTGTGGTGGAAGTTAATGCGATGAAGGCAGCGATAATTTCATGTGCAGACATTTTATATTTAAGTTACTGTAATTTGGCGGCGTAGTTAATATTCAGTTAAACCATTATTGATCGAGCATGATCAACAGGCATGGTGGGCGTGGTGGGTGGGTGGAAAATAATGTTAATTGTCAACGATTTGATGATTAAGAAATTAAAAAAACGGAGTCATATCTATATAATTATATATTGCAAATAATGGTTCTATTTCTCAATTTTGGGCTTTACTCGTTTTAATATGCTGTCTAATAAGTTATTTTATAAAAAGAAAGAAAACCTAGAAGTCATAGTATCATGAGACGATCTCGAGGCCGCACTAAAAATCTTGTTCGTATAAAATTCTCATTAGGAAACCCTAATCAAAAAAGGGGGAAAGATACTCTAAAACAATCAAGAAATACGAAAAAATTCAGAAAATCTATCCTTCTCGTTTTAATATACTGTAATATTTTATCAATTTATGTTTACGTTTATATTCCTAATTTTTTTTTTCTCTTATTAGATACTCCTAACATAAGATCAAAATCACATAATGTATTAATATGTTTTCATGGTCAATATTTTTTTATCAGCTCCTGATGATATTTAAAAGCGCCGCCAAGAAATAGTACTTCTATGTATTTGAATTTAATATTTTATATTCCTAGAATTTAAGTATATTTTTTTTATCAATAGAATTTAAGTATATATGCTTTCAAAAAAATTATTTAAGTACATATATTTTATTTAAATTATACATATTAGGTATGTAACTGCAATGCGCATATGCAAATGCAACATACACCAAATTAGAATAGAAATGCTAACAAAATTCTTGCCTAACTAAAGCTCCTTCTATATTAAGCAATGCATCCAAAAGTGATAGGGAAAGGTAAATTCATACGCCTCAATTATTACCAAAGCTTAAAATAAGTTATTAATGTATTTTTTGGTACGCATAAACCCTTTAATTTATTTATTTTTAAATTTGAATAAATATGTCCTTCAAGTATTTTATTTATACAAATTGACTACTACCTCCGTCCCGGAAAAATTTTCATATGTAAGTGAGCACGCACTTTAAGAAAAAAGAGTAATGATTGAATTTTTTAGAGATAAATTTGTAAAATTTTATGTATAAAGTAAAAAAAAAAAAAATTTATTGGGTTATGTATATGTGAGAATAAAAGTAATGACATTTGTGTAAATTAGTGAAAATTGTGAGGGTGAAGTTATAAAAGGTTTTCCATTTTAAGGTGTGAAACTTATATTGGGACGGAAGAAAAAAAAAATGTGAAAACTTTTACGGGACGGAGGAAGTATTTTTTTTTTCTTGAATTAAATGAAAACGAACTTCAACTAATCTAAAAATAAAAATACATTTTGTTATTTGTGTACCACCAAAATTAAAATACTTTTTTTTTTTTTTTTTGCTTCTTATAGAAAAACATGAAACTTGTATTTATTATTTTTGTGTTTTTTTTATATTGGTATGATTTTGTGAAATAATTTTTTTTTTCTTAAAATTAGAAAAAATTAAACTGCATTAGGTGAAAAAAATATTTACTTTTTGTTCATTAAAGTGTTTTTTTGTTCAATTTTAAAAAGATAAAGAATTTATTTATACCAAAATAATACTTTAAGGGCATATTTGAATTTATAAAAATATTTAACGGGTTTATGTGCAACAAAATATCGCTTAAGGGCTTATTTGTACGGTTGTATGTAACATAATACTTAAGGAGTCTAGATATACATTGAAGATATTAAATGAATTAATTTAAGTTGAATTTGAAAAAACCTAGTTTTGTTTTGTTTTTTTTTTTTTTTTTCGAAAAAAAAACCTAGTTTAAACTTCTCAAAATTGATTATTAGTTTTTTCCTGTACAAATCAATACAACTATATTTACAATTCTGACTTATTTTCTTCATAACACACTTTTAATAGGGTATTTTTATAAATTTGGTAGAAAATGATTATTTAGCAAATACTTCAAATTTTAAATTTTAATAAAAAAATATTTTATTTTCAAACAATGTATACTTTTGTTATTCCTAAAAAATATTAATGAGTTCTTTAAAAACATAATCAATTGCAAACATCATATAATGCATGTTATTAAGTTGAAGTTATCAATCTATCCTTCTTTCTTTTCCATTTTATTAGTTGGACAAAAAAAAACTACTCTCATTTATTTATTTATATTTTGAACACCTAATAAACCACGTGTCCATTTGTCAAATGACACCAAAAAAAAAAAAAAAACCGTTTTTGCTAATTAAAAATTTGTACATATATCCCTTTCACCTAAATAAATTCGACCAAATATTTTAAGGATTTGGATCTCTCCATTTTTTTGGTGTAAATTTTTTATAAATTTTTTTAAAAAATAGACACAATAATAAAATAATAAGTGGGTTCTACTTTTTTAAACCTCTCCATTTCTTGGGAAAAGTACAAGAAAATGAGAGGGCAATTGGATCCTCTTTATTTCTTTAGTGTAAATTTTAGAGAGAGATAAACGCAATAATAAAATAATATATGAAATACAAAAAAATAAAATTTATATATTATTTTATTATTGTGTCTATTTCGATTTAAAATTTATTAAAATTTACAACTAAGAAATATTGACATCTCCATGTTTTAATTAAGGAACTCACATGTCACATGTCACATGTCACTGTCATTATTAGAAGCAGTCTATCAATTAAAAAAGGAAGTCTTGGGAAGATGATGTCAACTCATCCTTAATTATTTAATACTCCACTGTTCCGTTATAAATTATTTTCTTCTTTTTTCGTATAAAATTTATTCGTTCCGTCCCAAAAAATTATGCACACTTTCTTTTTTCGTCTGTCCTGACAAGTTATGCACACTCCTAAAATGGAAATATCAAACAATATTAATACCCTCACAATATCATTTAAATCACAAAAATGTCACCATTATTCTACTCTCTACTTTATTCTCTCTCTCTCCTACTTTATCTCATTAAATTACCTAAAATACACTTACACTTTATTCTCTTTCTTACATTTTTTTCTCGTAAAAGTCAACAAAATTAATTTTTCTTAGTTTCCGTGTCCCAAGAAGTATGCACAACTTCTTGGAACGGAGGGAGCATAATAAGATAATATAATATAAATATAGTATAAATAATGTGATGGAGAAAAATATAAAAAGTGAGAGATTTTTAAATTAAAATAAGAGTAAATGAATGACATATGTAAATAATAAAAAAATGTAGGGATATAAATTTAATAAATAGTTATCAAAAATAGAATATGTAACTTATAATGAGACAAACTAAAATAGAAAAATTGGTAACTTATACCAGGATGGAGAGAGCATCACATTAGTCTATTATTATAAAATGAAATTATATATATTTAATATATTTTCTTGTTGATTGCAAATTTAAATCCTCACTTATGTATTTTATTATCAGTAAGATTATATTTATAGAGTAAAATTATCAATCTCATGTCTAAGTATACAACTAAAGGTTTGATTGATAGGAGAATTAATATATATAAATTATTTACACATTTTTTTCCGTAAGTTGGAATTTATGTTAGTGAATTTAAATGAGATTAAGTAAATATTAATTAAGTTATTTAGTTAAATGTACTAATTAATATATGTGGTGATTTTATAGTTTGTGATGATTCTAGTGAAAGAATCGGTGGCAGTTACATTTGGAGGGAGCAAAGAGCCTGCAGCATTGGCTGAGATTGTGTCGATGGGTGGGATCACCACTCAAGTAAAAAGGGAACTGATTGTTACACTTGGTTCCATTTTACAGGACAAATTGTCAATTCCAAGAACTAGATTTGTGTTAAAGGTTTTCGGTGCAACTGCAAACATACCTAAAAATACCTCTAAGTTGTAATACTACTTTTTTTTAAAAATAAATAAATACATTTATATTTAATTATGCCATGTATTTTCTATTTAAAATTTGAGCATGATGGTCCTCGTTTGTCATTTTTTTATTGGGTCATTTACAATAAGGTAGAAAGAGGTAAGCCTTATTACAACTAGGTGTAAAAAATTTGCACAGAAGCACAAATTTTTTTTGCACAGAAGCACAAATTTTTTTTGCACAGAAGCACAAAAATTTGCACTTTTACACCTGTTTGTTATTTTGCTAATTTTTTACACCTATTTGTAATTTTTCCTTTTTCGTTTGTATTTTTATCTGATAAATGATGTATCGAACTCATAATTTTATGTTTTAATCGTATAGGTAGTGAGATTCTAGCCACTTGAATTATACCACTTTGTCTGTAATTTTAATCGTATATGTAGTGAGATTCTAGCCACTTGAGTTATACCACTTTGTCTGTAATTTTTTTCCTTTATAATAAAGTATCTAGAATTTTGATACACACACAACGTTCGTTTATTTGAGATCTCATATTTTAATATATTTTTTTAAATTTTGTATTTCGAAATAATAACTATTTCCTCCGTGCCAAAAAAAAAAAAAAAAAAATGAAAGAGAGATGACATACAAATTAAGAAAGTGAGAGAATAAGTAGGAATTTAAGGAATAATTTCATAAATTTTTATCTATAAAATAAGAAAATGAGTTAGATTGTGTATATATATAGGTCAAAAGTAATGAGATTTTGTTTTTGTTTTTTTTTTTTAGGATATTATGTAGATGAAATTTATGGAGAATTTTCCATTTTAAATGTGCTGAAGATATTATAAATCAGACAAAATAAAAAAGTTTGAAAAATATTATTGTAAAGGTCATATATATCAATGACACCACTGGCAAACATGTAGTGTGTTTTAACTTTTAAGGCATGTTACCTGTTAAGTGGAGGCACTGGCCCCCTTGAAAATTTCTTAACCCATATATGCCATTGTTTCCAAATTATTTTTGTGCGTGTACTTTTGCCTTAGTTGTTTTGTAAAAGGCATAAAGGCTTTCCTCCCAATAAGGATTACGTTCGAATCCCAGCTACTCTCCATTTTGTGTTTTCTTTATAAACTTTTGCCCTTTATTGTTTCTTCACATGTTTGTTTGTTAACACTTCAAATGCTAAACTCCTAATTTTATTATTTATAATTCTTTGCACTTTTTTGTTTTAATTCTTTTCATATTTGTTTGATAACACTTCAAATCCTAACTTTATTATTCAATTTAACGTTAGATTTATTTTATTTTTATAATTTATCATTAGGATGTATGATATATAAAATAATTAGGTATACAAAATTGTTTATCTTAATTTTTTATATCATTATTAATTACTTTAATATATATATATATATATATATATATATATATATATTTTGAAACAATATTTTGTTTATTTTTGAAACAACAATTATCATTTATTTAATTTAAAATTCATTTATGAATTATATTTACTAAATTCACATTTTTATTACATTATCAACTTATATATATGAATTTTTCTTAGACAATAAGAACAATACTATAAATTTATAACCTGCGTTATATGTTATGATATAATTATATTAAGTATATGAATTCTAATGTAACACTACAAAAAAACTTAAAATTAGGGACGGAATTTACTGTCATAATAATTCAAAAATCCGTTGCTAAATAAAATTGTGACGGATTCCCGTCGTTAAATTGTTGTCTCAGTTTTCCTCGTCGCTAAATTAGTAGAGACAAATTTTATTCTGTCAGTAAATTTATTGACGGAAATATTCGTCATTAACTTTATTTCTGTCATTAATTTTCGTAATGAAACCCATGTATTACAAAAAATTACCAACAAATTTTATTTTTTTACCGGCGGAAATATCTGTCACTATTTTATTTTTTAATTATTTTTAAAAAATATTTTTGACGGATAATTCCGTCACTGTTTTATTTTTAAAATTTTTAATAATTAATTTAGAGACAGAATTTTCTGTCACTAATTTATTACTTAATTTCAAAATACACTATTTAGAGATGGATTTTTTCGTCAAAAGATTTATTTACGAATTTGTTAAATAATTTCTTTATATTAATATATAAAGAATATTGACGGATAATTTTGTCACTATTTTATTTCCGTCATTAACCTTTTATATATATAAATATTTTTATTAAATTCATTGATAATTTTAATGTCGAAATTTTATGTCACTAATAATTTAATTTTTTTTACTCCCTCCGTCCCAGATCAGTTTTCACACTTTCCTTTTTCGTCTGTCCCATATCAGTTTTCACACCCAAAAATGGAAAGTTTTTTAATAACCCTTACCCTCAAAAGTTCCACTTATTTACCTCAATGCCATTACTTTTTCTTACACATTTAACTCACATCACACTAATTAATTATCTAATCAATCAAAATTAATTAAATTATACCTAATTAAATAATCTCAGCCCGTATAAATACATAGTCTGTATAAATACACTGAACCCGTATAAAATACGTATTTGACCCAAAAAATACACTGAACCCAAAAAAAATACACTCAGCCCAAATACAAATACACAATCCATATAAAAGTACACTAAAAAATAAAAAAAATACACAGCCCTATCAAAAATACACACGGCCCATACAAATACTAGGCCCATAGTACATTTAAAATACACACTACAAACCCTAATCGGTTTCTAGAATTCTCTCTCTCTCTCTCTCTCTCTCTCTCTCTCTCTCTCTCTCTCTCTCTCTCTCTCTCTCTCTCTCTCTCTCTCGTATCTATCTCTCTCTCTACCTCTTCTCTGCTTGCTTCGATCGCCGCCCACCTTTACTTACTCCGATCGCCGCTCATCTCCGGCCACCTCCGATCGCAGCCCACCTTGTCTCTGTCTCCCTCCTAACGTCGCCCACCTCTCTTTCTCCTTCGTATCTAAGTGAATTGCCAGAGGCGACAAAGAGGGAGACTGCCGAGATGCTGGCGACGGCGGAGAGCCTGGAGGTGGCGGAAGCCATGGAGAGACTAGAGGCGGCGGAAGCAGAGATTTAGAAATGATTTATGGATATTATATCCATTTGGATTCCTTTGGTCCCTAGAGGTATCGTTTCTTCATCTTTTGGTAGTAAATTTTAGGGGCTTTTGATTGTTCATGATGAAACCCAGTTTGATTTTTATTTTAAAACCCGATAAATTGGATCAGGGTTTGAAGGAATTTTAATGGCGATTCAACACTAAATTTTCCAGTGGGGGATGTGGGTTTTTTTTTGGGGGTATTTTTTTAATTCTTCTTTTTCCTCCTCTTATTACATACAGTGGCGTATAATTTTTTTTCTGGTTGCTTGTTTCAGAATTTTATCTCTGGTTAATGTTTATTTTGATGATTTCTTTCTAGGCAAAGGTAACACCATGTATATTTTGTAAAAAATACTTCTATTTGTTGGTATGCAATGATCTGATAATTTCTTTCTTGGCTAAACTGCTAATCACAATTAGCATAAAGTAGAATTGTCTACTTTGCCCCTCCTATTTTGCTCAATTCAACTCAAAAAGTGAGTTTTCTTATTTTCTGTGCCCAGATCAGTGTGAAAACTGATCTGGGACAGAGGGAGTATTTCATATATTTTTTAAAATATAAATATTTTTAATATTTTGAATTCATCTTAAAATTTTATTGACGGTTATTCCTGTCGATATATATTTTTTTAATAAATATTTTACATTTAAAATTATCAAAAAATATTTGTGATGGATTTTTCCGTCTTTATCTTTACTATAATATAGTGTCATTATATTTTATAAAAGAAATATATTTTTGACGGAAATCTGTCATAAAATTTTCAATTTCTGTCACAAAGCACCTACAGATTCCGTCACAAAAATCCGTTTCTAATCTCAAGTTTTTTTGTAGTGTAATACAATTTTTATTTTATTTTATCAAAATTGAATCTATATGTAATATAATTATGACATATATTTCAAAGAATAAGTTCTGTATGACACTATCTAATATATAAAACGTGATACTTTTACAAATTTTTATAATATTACAAAAATTTACTAAATTATGTTTTAGTTGGGCCCCCTAAGCCGAATTTACTGGCTTCGTCATTGGGCATATATGAAACAAAAAATAAATAAAAAATCAAATTAAAAAAAAATGATTCTATTAATAAAAAATTAATTTTTTTTTTATTGATATCATCTAAAATAAACGGATACTAACTTTTTGACCTTGTATGACATTTATATGTTATATAGTGATATTCTCTTATCTTGACTTTATTTTTGTTTAAATGTTCAAAAAATTTATAAAATTATTTTTATTTACAGGGATAATATAAAATAATTTATAAAATTATAGCCATACACCAATCTTATTTGAGTAACACTTGGGTGAACTCTACCCATTTAGAGTTCACATGAACTCTATTTTGACCCGATCCATTGACCCGAAATATATAAGCGATATTTTTACAGGAGAGAATGCGTCTCTACTGAATCCTGCCTCAGTCTCCTCTCGTCTCCTTTCTTTTATCCGCGATCGGTATCGAATAAAGAGATTTATGTCTCCAATTATGTGATTGTTTCTATTGAAGAGAATTGTGTCTTCAATGATGTGATCCTTTCTGTATTGTTCATCTTCGTCATACTAATGAACTTGTAATTCTGCGCAGGTGAGAATTTTGTCGTAATAATCCAATTAATTTGCTAAATTGTTGCGGGCGTCGCCTCCTTCCTTGAGAATGATGAATAATCATGAAGAAAATGAGGAATCCAACGCAACGTTTGAGTTGTTCAACACAAATACAGAGTGGTTCACAAGAGATTTTGGAGGTAACAATTGATGATATCGAATAGTGTTCTGGTGAAATTAGGGATTAGAAATACATGTAACTTAATGAATGATAGTGATAGCCTTTATATGTGATAGTGACAATAGTTATGCATAAACGTGATAGAAGTTGTGCATGACAGAGATAATAGTTGTGCATGACAGTGATAGTGTATAAAAGTAATAATAGTGATAACCTTTCTACATGACAGTGATAATTAATTGTGTATAATAGTGATAGTTGTATGATAGCTTTTGTACATGATAATAATAATAGTTGAATATGATAGTGATAGTAGTTGTGCATGATAGTGATAGAAGTTTTGCATGACAGTGATAGTGTATAAAAGTAATAATAGTTGTAGATAATAGCGATAACCTTTCTACATGACAGTGATAGTAGTTGTACAAGACAGTGATAGTAAATTGTGTATGATAATGATAGTTTAATGATAACTTTTGTACATGATAGTAATAATAGTTGAATATGATAGTGATAGTAGTTATGCATGATAGTGATAAAAGTTGTGCATGACAGTGATAGAAGTTGTGCATGACAGTGATAGTGGTATGATAACCTTTGTAAATGATAATAATAATAGCTGAATATGATAGTGATAGTAATTATTCATGATAGTGACACTAGTTTTGCATAATAGTGATAATCTTTCTACATGATAGTGATAATCATTTTTCATGGAATATGTTGTTTATACATCTTTATATTATACACTCGTATTGATTTTTTATTTCATTTACAGATGAGTTACTAGATAAAATACAATTTGAATCCCTTGAAGATCAACTAGAAGAAGGTGAGATCAATGATTGCACTTCAACAGATGAATATAATATATGAACAAGATGTTTTGGTAGTAAATCAAGGTACAAGAATTCTAAAAAAATAAAATAAAAATATTTATGTTATTTATAAACATTTATCAATATATTTATGCAAGGTATTTCCTTCAAATGCAGAATACAATGTTGATCTTGATGATACAAATGGTTCTCTAGTTGGTATGACGAAAGGGACAGTTGATGAGATGCATAGATTGAACGTAAGAGGATAAAATGGCACTTTGAGAAAAATAAAAAGGAAAAAACGCGGATCGACTTCAGTTCTACAAAAGGAATTTGGTTCAAAAACACCAAATCCTCATTTATTTTAGATTTTATCATATTGTAATCAATCAGATTTATATATCATTTGTTATGCAATAGAACTATTTCATTTGTTAGACTATCACTGTTATGTAAAAAGATTATCATTGTCATGTAAAACGGTTATCACTGTCACAATTATCCACTATTTTTATGATTAGTGTGGAAATTGCAAACTTATTTCAAGCACAAATCTCAGCACAATGGAAGCTGGTGATGATGATGTTGGATTGGGGGTGGAGAGTGATGAGCTTATCACTATCATGAAGAAATGTTATCACTATCTTGTAGCAATACTATCACTATCATACACAACTACAATCATTGTCATGTATATATGTTATCACTGTCATGTAGCAATACTATCACTATCATGGACAACTACAATCACTGTTATGTATATATGTTATCACTATCATGAAGAAATATTATCACTGTCATGTAGCAATACTATCACTATCATGCACAACTACAATCACTGTCATGTATATATGTTATCACTGTCATTGATACGATTTTAGAAACAACAATATAACATCAATATCATGTTAAATATTATCACTGTCATATATGAATATTATCACTATTATGCAGCAATACTATCACTGTCATTTAGCAAATATTATAACTGTCACCAACTATGTGGACTTGTTTATTTTGACTTGTATAGAAGCATAAACACTTTTCTTGAAAATATAGACTACTTAAAAAATATAAATGTCAAGTACGATTAAGATTAATTGAATTTACTTTTACGTATACATCAAGCATAGAAACTAACATTGTTCAAAAAAGACTATAGACAACGTAGACTATATAGCAACCTAATTGTTTGTTCTCGTTTTCCTTCTCTCAACAGCAATATTTTTCTTCTCTTCCAACACCTTCAAGACTTCATCTTTCTTCTCTTTAGCAATACGTTCGATCAAAGCTGGTTTGTTCTTATAAAAGTTGTACACTTTATGTATGGTAACACATCAAACACATCATCTGTTGTGATAACAAAGCTACGATGGTTGTCTATGGTAAGCATCCAACTGTAGCAATTGAAATTATCGACTAATCATTGTAGAATACCAGGGTTAGAGCACACGAAAATATTGAGGTGTAAAAGTCCACCAAAGCCTATACTCCTCACATCATCCTTCTGTTGTTCTGAAAATTTCTTTACCAAATTACACAAACTTTCGGGCCTACTTTGACATATGAAATCACTGCACAAAAAAAGAAAAAACAAAAATTGATAAACAAAAATATATTGATGATATTGAATTTAGTGAAGAAAATTAAAACCATTAATGGATAAAAATGGCAGGCTTCCAGAAAATATAAAAATACAAGTATATCAATGACAAAATATATATATAGTTAGTTACTTATATATTTTTGAAACAACTTTCACCAATATATTAAATATTATCACTACCATGCATATATGTTATCACTATCATGATGAAATGTTATCACTGTCATGTAGCAATACTATCACTATCATGCACAACTACAATCACTGTCATGTATATATGTTATCACTGTCATGAAGAAATGCTATCACTATCATGGATAACTACAATCATTGTCATGTATATATGTTATCACTATCATGAAGAAATGTTATCACTGTCATGCATAAATAAATAATGTGTACCTTTTATCAGTATTTTCTACAATTTTTTTTTCCTACAATCACTGTGAATAGTATCTTTTTTCTTGGTTTTTTCCTTCAACAACACCGCAATCGTGTTTAATTTTCCTCTCAAGTTTTTCTTTCGTATAGGAGATACATTTGCATTATCTCGATTACTCAATTTCCTCTTAGTTGTGGAAACATTTTGAAACATTGGATTTTTGGACACCTCACATGACTTAAAATATATATACATATATATATATATATATATATATATATATGTCATGTATGCATATTTATCTTATTCAAAACCTAGCTAGAGTTTCCAGTAGTTTGAGGTAATTTTAATTTGTTTGATATTACATTATTTTAATTTACACAAAAAATTCTTAAGTTTGAATCACGATTTAGAAGATCATGACAGTACTCAAATATAACAGAGTGCATAAATGACTAAAGAAAGAGGGAAAACGAACTCACGACAGCGACAGTGACAAGCGATGACGACGATGGCTGTTGTTAGGGCGACGGCGATGACTGCAGTTAGGGCAACGATGTGGAGGCGACGACGGCAGTATCAGTGGAAAAAAATGCGGTGGAAAGAATGTCCGCGGAATACGAAAGAGTTTGTATTGTATTTTTTTAAATATGACCCATTTAGTATAAGCGGATCAGGTTATGGGTAGGGCAACCCGGGTTCATCCTATGAACCAATTACATACAAGTTTTTGCCATCTTATTTTACCCAACTTATTGTTTTTCAAAAAAATCTACGTCAATAACCGTATCGCCACCATACCTAACCCAATACAATGATTGGAAGATGCATCCATCCAATATTCCACAAATCACACGAGAAAAATAAGTTACACCAATCAAGTCTAAACCGGTAGACTTGACTGAGGAAATTTCTCGAATTAAATAGTTTTAAGAAAATTGATATATAAACAAATGTCAAAATAAATATAATCATACGTATCAATGGTTGAGAAAACAGGATGTTATTAATATTGAATTAGGTCCAAGCAACACATTCTAATCTGCTACAGAAATCCCTGCTACTCCTCTTTAAAAATTGCCAGCGTTTTACCTTCAAGAAACTGCTATTTTTAGCCCTTTTGAAAGAAGCATACAAAGCAACAGCTTTCAACGAAAATTGCAACCTCAAAACAAAACAAAAAAGATACAGATAGTGATAGATCCTCATTCTAGAAGTTATTGCAAGTGACCAACACTACTTCACAGTTTGAGAGAACAAGTAATGTAATTGCAATATTGTTCGGAGATGAACCAGGCCCAAACAAGGTCTTGTTACAAAGCAGTGCTATAAAGGCATCGAGATACCTGCAAATATTCAGGAATGAGAAGTGTTAAGAGTAAGTTTCAGACTCTGTAAATTGATTAGTGGCTCGAATTTTGGATATAATAACAAAGATGCAAGTGATGGGACTTGGGAGTACTATATATGATTTGAAATGTGACTAGGTATAATCTATAACAAGTTTGACATTGTAAAAGATGCTCGGAAATAAGTTATTCTAAAAGCCGTTAATAGAATTTGCACACCAATACAGAATCCTCCCCCTAGTTTACAAGAGCATACTCCACAAATATCAAGGTAGAAGAGATTTTGCGTTTACTTTGATTTTAGGTTAAACGGTATAAAAGTTACTTTACACATAAATACCAACAGGAGAAATGAATAGCTGATAATACGAAAGGGTTATAGACATCACTTGCACACTTAAAGACTACCTTCTACGAGAGACACGGTGACCACAAAACAAAAACTCAACTACGAAAATTGACATCTAAAAGCTGAAGAAAAGAAGAAGATCTTTTCACATATATAGAGCATTTAAAAAAAATCCAGCTTGATTCAATGAAACCTTAATCTGCAGTACAGAATCCTCCCCCTAGTTTACTTTAAATAATAAAATATATGCAAGAAGCAAGACGAGAATATCAACTTAGCACTCAAGTGCAAGCAAATAACATCATTTACCATTAATAGCATTGTTTCGGATAGGACTGCCATACTTACTACAAGGCTATAATGAATAATCTAACTTTTTTGGTGAGTTGAAAACCCAATACAAGTTTGTGGTACTTATTTTGATATTCCAAAATACTGATTACGGAGAGGCAGAAACGTAGAGAGTATTCGAAGCATACAAGCAAAATCTACACAGTAGGGCCGTATTCCCAAAATTTACAACAGTATTTGTTTTTTCTTTTCTACGCAACCTAAAAGCTATTAATCGCAGGGTGAATAAAGTTTGTTACAATCAAGAATTTGCAAGTAGCATAGCATAAAATAGAAAATAAAGTAGTTTGTTCTGCTTTTGACTTTTATGATTATTTATATTATGTTGTTGCCTTCCGAGTTTAAGCCTGCGGCTAGCCCTAACTCATGCTCATTCCCAGAACTTGCAATTCATCCCAGATAAACAAATACATGCCTACAGGATAGGGTATGACAAATTGGTTTAACACACAATTGTTTCATACGAACATCAGATACATCATTGACTAGCTTTATCTTGCACTAATTCTCTTATTATTGGACGCTTTCATTACATCTTGTTCAAAGGCTTCGGTTGAGATTCCAGAGAGCAAGAGGATAGAAAGTGGAAACGCATGCAATAGTCGTCCACCCATGTTTCAGAAAGAACACGTGTGATAGTCAAGAAGGCCAAACACAAATTGGATTACTCAAGTTCACAATGAGTAACATTACTCACTCAGCCACATTTTAGGAAAAGCAAACAAAGTCACCCAAGCTTGTAGTTAAAACTTGAACCAGTCATCCATATTTTGGAACTGAGAGGGATTTAGTTATGTGGTGCAGAGAAAACCCCTAATGTTCTCTAGCCTCCATTTTAATATCTCTCTGTTTTTTAAATCCGTCAGTTTCAAAGTCATGAAATTGAAAACTGCAATAACATTTACACCAATGGATGTCATAAGGCTGAACCATAAGATATGTGTGCAACCATTGGCCATTTCAGTCTTATACAATTCATTCCATTCAGACTAAAACCAAAGAACCATTTAACACTTTGTCTAATCATTATATTTTGGAATCTTATGATCACATTGGAAATAATCAATATTAAAAAACAAAAAAACTAGTGTGCCTTAATACGACCTGGATAAAGTCCAATCTCTTAGAGCCATTACACTTTTGTTTGAAGCTTAAAAACAAGAAGTTTTCATATAACATAACTTCGATAATTTGATCTCATTTCCATGTGGTGGTAAGCATAATCAAGAATTTGGGTGGATGAATGAATTTAGAATAAAATGACAAATGAAATAACTAGTTAGCAGCTCTACTTCCACATATGAAATGCACCAACCAGAGTGAATTCAGAAGACTAATCAGAATAAATCCAAAACCAAAAAGAACCTTGAATCTCTTAAAGTTATAAAAAAAAAAAAAAAAAAAAGATAAGCATCGCACCTTGAGGAACTAAACCCCATCTCTGCGACTCAGCAGAAAGGCTTGACTGCAACCGAGCCGATGCAATGGCGTTGTGCAGCGGCATCATCGTATCCAGGCTACTACTCAATTCTACTGGTAACCTAATAATATTCCACACCAAGTATAACAAACAATTTAGGCAATAACATACAACATTCTAAAAGAAAATTGAAACTCCCGTTGCCATTTTTAGGCATAAATAAAGCACACAATTAATTAGGGAGATTCACTATCCATTTCTAACCGTGAGATGAGACGTTTGTTAATGGCGGACGTAGGGACGGATTTAAGAAGAGAAGCATTACTGAGTGACGCAGTTTTGTTGTTGAATTTGAGAGCAATGGAGGATAATCTGGAGACGAATTTTGCAGAAGAAGACGCCATTGGAGCGAAGGTCGAAGAGAGTCTACTTCAGCCGCGGAGAAATGGAAGAGGGTTTTACTTCATTTGTGAAGCTGCAGGCAGCCCTTTTGTCGATACGACCCGCCAACAACGGCGATCCGACCCGCCAACAACCCAGCCCAACTCGCTTTCGGGAAAAATAGCTGCCGTGGGGAGGGGCAAGTTTACTTTGGGTTTTCTTTTTCTTTTTTTTTTTTTTAATAATAAAGAGAAATATTCATTCAAGTGAGTATAATTTGTGAAGGATACTCGAACCGTACAATAAATATAACTAGAGTAAGGTTATGAATATGATGCTGATGTACATAATTAAACATATCAGTTGATTTTTTTTTTTAATTATTTCTGAACCAAACTGGAACTATTCTTATTTTTTTCCACAAATTTGGCTCATGATATCGAACACATGACATTAGTGAATGAAGTAATGTTAGAGCAACGTGGCCTATTGTCCTGTCAAAAAAAAAAAAAAAAACGTGGCCTATTGTGAATAAATTACAGTCTGCCTTATCAAGATTCATGTGCGGCTCGATCCATTTATTAAATGGATCAAAGTGAAATTAAAATGGGATAGAAATAGAATGTACTTTACACCAACAACCCGATTAAAGTGAAATTAAAATGGGATAGAAATAGAATGTATTTTACACCAACCCTTCACAAATATTACATGTAAGGGTGTGTTTGATAGCCTATATAAGCTGTTTGATAGAAGGTAAAAATAATAGTGTCGGCCCGTTACAATTAGTCGGCCCGTTTATATTAGTATGGCCTTTCACTGTTCATCTTCACATAATTAGTAACACCCTCAGCCCCTTTACTCCATATCTGGGTGATCGTCGTTTTTTAGTGATAAGAAATTTGCGACCAAAGTTATCGAACCCAAGGGACTAGGAGTACAATGGAGCCTCGAAAACATACGTTTCCATAGAATTATAGTGGCCAGACAAGATTTCAAAATTAAAGCTACAAAATAACAACACAACTACAACAAGAAATGAAACAAAACACAAAGCAACAAGCACCAAGGATGAGATAGTAGTGCTCGGGTGCAAATCACCAAAGACTCGTCAATTTCGGATCATCAACAATCAAGTGTTCATTCAAAGAGGGATCATAGGGATAACCAACAATTAATTCAAATAAAACCGTACTTGATAAGCCTAGGTTCGAAATGATCGATTGAGCATGTAGGAATGTAAGAGACGACACTCTCACCCCCTCACTAATTACAAGCAACAACAAGTAATCAATGTGCCTTAATGAGGTTCTAATTAATCAACCAAGTATCCTTGTGTTAACCAAATATCCACTTCAATCACTTTAGCAAACCTAACACCTATGCATCAATTCAATCAACCAAGTATCCTTACATCAATTAAATCAATAAACACAAGATCAAAGCTCACCTTAGCAATTAAATCATACAAAGCATCATTAAGACAATTAATCACCTCAACAAATGAACACTCAATCATCAATTCACCAAAATCAACTCATCAAGGGATCATTACACCCAAGCACATATGAAATTTAGCCAATCATGGCTAATTGAAAGAAACCCATGAACAATAAGTAAATATGAATCATGATTAAGCTGGAATTAGATAACAAAACTGAAAATAAATGGTAGAAGTCACCTTGATGGAGTTTAATACAACTTGTTTGATTCAATTCTAGCTGCTATTGCTCTTGGAAAATGAAAATCTACAAAAATATGAAGAACACCTAACAGTGTGTGTTTGTGTGTGCAGAGGATTGCTGAGACTAACTTAATTCAATGTTCTAATGGTGTGGAATCCTCTTTAATGCTGATAAGAGAGAGTATATATAGTGGGTAACAAATGGGATATCTTACTTTGCTAAATACCCCCTTAAGAAAGCCTAATTTTCGTCCATAAAATCGCACAACGCGCATAAAACGTCACACTTCAGTAGTGACTCAGGCAGTGACTCGGTCGAGTCAGGGTGGCTTGGCCGAGTCACTTCTCTTCGTAAAATAACTGAATCGGGCTGCTCTGGGATGTGACTCGGGCGAGTCACTTTGCTTTGCCCGAGTCACCTAGCCACGTGAATCTTCCAACTCGGGCACTGTAATATGTGACTCGGGCGAGTCACTTTGCTTCTGCCCGAGTCACTTTGCTCATATGCCACCTCTGCTTCGTTTGTTCATATCTTCTTCGTGTGAACTCCGATTTCCCCGATTCTTGTTGCTACGCGACCCTCTTCCAGCTCTCTACCCAATGATCTAAGACACCTCTTCATAGTAATTGATTTGATTACCTGAATTTCTTCTCAAAGTTGACTGTTTCCTGCATAAATGAACTTTGTCACACATAGCCAATTTGAGAGCACATTAGAAAGCAAAATACAATCAAATCAATGCAATCATGCACTAAAAAGTCTATACAAATTCACCCTAATCACTGGGTTGTTTCAAACACACCCTCAGCCCAAAAATACCCTTCTCCAATTTCTGATACAAACGTAGTACCCTTCTCCAATTTACGGACTACAATATAAGGGAGTATGCCAAGCGTCGCACCGAAGACGCGTTCCGCCACAACCGCAGTCTGTCCGATCCGACGGAGGCTGCCGCCGTTTTTGCCGATGGGAAGTTGCAGCTCGGGTTCGCCAAACTGCAGGCTGTTGATTTGCTACTTTGTCAGGGAGCAGAAATCTTTTGGTTTTGTTCAGAAGAGTAATTTTGTTTCATTTGCTGCTTGATTCTTCATGGAAATTATGACCCAAAATAATATTCTATGATTATTTTTGCAAAAAAAATTATTTAACCAACTAACCATTTCCTCTATTGTTACCTAATAGCGTTTTCTTTCTACTCTCTGCAATAGTATACTGCTTTGTGATTCATTTGAAAGGGCATGCATTGCATACGTATAGTGTATGTATATGTTTTTGTGTAGTTCTGAAGGTAAACTGTTATTTTGTTATCTAAATTTGCCAAATGGAAACTTTATTAGCTAAAATTTTGGTGTGTTCATACATGGAATGTAGAATTGATTCTGTGACATTAACCCTGCCAAGAAATAGTTATTTCTCATTAAGGGCAAAAGTGTCAAATTTTCTCTTATATTGGTATTTAATACATATTATCAAACAACATATAAAATATATTACTTCATATTACTTCCTATCAAACACATTATACACAATCATATGAGCATAATACAGTCTATCAAACACCCATATAAGATGTCTTATCTACCTTTTCCCTTACTATTTGTATCTACATATTATTTACCCTATCAAAATAAGAACCACTATCAAACACACCCTAAATGTACACAAGATTGATAGCATTGATAAGAGTGACGGATAATATGGAATTACTTGTGTATTATTATATATGATGATAGCATTAATAAGAGTGACAGTTATTATATGATGATAGCATTATACTATAACAAGACTGATATCATTAATGAGATTGATAGTATTTAATTAATTGTATTACTACAATTATATTTATAAAAAAAATCATAAATTACAATATAGAGCCAAGATCAAATCAATACATTACGATCAAAGGTCATAAATATTTCCCTTCAATTCTCAATATGGAAACCAATTGATGTATTATATATTTATAGATTACTGGATGACTTGCATTTATTTCCCACATACCCAGATAATATATGATAGCTTAAGCTCGTTTGAAGTTTTTCAGTAAGAATGAGAATGAAAATGATTTTTTTTAATGTGTTTCTTCATCTTCCAAACACATAAATACATCTCACATTAGTTGTTAAATTTATGTATCAATTTTGAGGAATTCAGTGACCATTTAATTTTATTGAAGTATTAATGTGTGCTGAACTAAAGCGTATTAGTTGAGTTCACCTTATGTTATGTACACCCTCATCAAGATAGCTCACTCTGAGGTAGTTAATTATATCAGATTCTGTTAGTCAAGTTGTTAGATGGTTTTGAAGTTACAACCGTCACTCTTCTGTATAAAATACTCAAGTCAAGCTCATTTGGAGCTTAGCTATGAAAATACATTGTTTAACATGGTATCATGAGTACACATTTTCTCTAAATTCTGAGAAATAATTTCTGAGGGTTTCTTCAATCATCTATTGATTACCTTCTTCGTATCATAGCTCATCTTCATCTGCTTCTTTCTGCTTCTATCGTTTTCTTGTTTTTTTTTTCGATCCTGCTTTCTATTGTTCTCTCATACTTCTCTGATTTTTTTTATTTTTTTTCTCATGGATCATACACCTAAGAAACTTCCGACGTTCATCACCTTGCATATTCGACTTGATCGAAACAACTACATGCACTAGAAATCTCAGGTGCTTGCCACTGTGTGTGCTCATAGTTTTGAAGATGTTTTGTTGTGTTCTTCTGCGCCGTGTGATAAGCTTTCTGTTGATGGCTTATCAAGCAGTGATCCATCCATGATTATATGGATTAAGAAGGATCAATTTCTCTTAAGCTGGCTTCTCAGTTCTATATCTGAGAACATGCTTGGACATGTTAGTCGCTGTCTTCATTCTTATTAGGTCTGGAAGGTGTTCGAGGAATTGTTTTAGTCACAATCTAAGGCTAGGGCCATGACCCTAAGGTATCATCTTTAAACGTTTAAAAAAGGAGCACTCTCCATTGATGAATTTATCCTTCAAATGCGTGTTATAGCGGATGGCTTGCAAGCTGCTGGTCAACCTGTGGCTGATAATAATCTGATCATGTATATTATGGGAGGAGTTGGAGCTGAGTTTGATGCAGTGGTGGTTACACTTACAGCCAGGGGTGACTTGCCCTCACTCTCTGAAGTCCAGGCCATACTTCAAGCTATTGAGATGCGATTTCTTCAAGCATCTACTCAGGTGGCAAATTCAACTTCTTATTTTGTGAATCCATCAGCTAATCTAGCACAAAAGGACTACAAGGGAAACAACAATGGCAAATTCAAAGGGAAGTACAAATTTAATTCCAAGCCTAAAGTAATTTGTCAACTATGTGGTAAGAACAACCACACTGCTCTTAAGTGCTATAAGAGATTTGATGTTCAATTCACTGGACCTGATCAAAATGCTTCCACTTCTCAAAGTAGTGGCTCTCAGCAACAAAATCAACATACTAATGGCTCTCCCATTCTAGCTAATGTTGCTCAGTTTAGAGCTTCAAATCCGTTTATTCCTGGAAATGCTGACTCAAGTTCTCAAAATGCATCAGACTACTCCCCATCTGCTGATTGGTTTATGGACAGTGGGGCAACTCATCATGTAACATCTCAACTTGAAAATTTGAACATGCAATCACCCTATTAAGGTAATTCATGTCTCAAAGTTGGTAATGGCTCATCTATTGCTATACATCACATTGGATCTATTCAATTACCTACTCTGAAACATAATGTCAATGTGAAATTGAATAATGTTCTGCATGTGCCTGATATTACTAAGAACTTGCTTAGCATTTCTCAGTTTCTTAAAGATAATAATGTTGTTATTGAGTTCTACTCTGACCACTGCCTTGTAAAGGACCTGAGCACCAAACAGATTCTGTTGAAATGAGTTCTTAAGGAGGGGTTGTATCAGTTGGATCTTGGAGTTTTTGAAGTAAGGAAACATTACAACACATGTGTTGTATTGTCTTGTAATGTAGTCAATAAAGAGGGAATGCAAAACAAGGCAATACTTTGGCATCATAGGTTAGGCCATCCATGTGTTGCTAGCCTAGGTAGAGTCTTGAGAAATTTGAATGTTCCTGTTTCTGCAGATCATTTGTTGTTTTGTGAAGCTTGTAAACTTGGCAAAATGCATCAGAAACATTTTGCATCAATAATACATAATACTGTTTCCAGCTTTGATCTATTACACATGGATGTATGGGGACCAAGTTCAATTACTTCTTTAGATGGTTATAGATATTATTTGTCTATTGTGGATGATTTCACAAGGTTTACTTGGATTTTTCCTATGCAAAGTTACTCAGATTGTTACTCAATTCATGATAATGGTGGAAAGACAGTTCCAAAAGAGGATTAAGGCAGTTTAATATGACAATGGAAGGGAGTTTCTTCCAATGGCTACTGGTTTTCAGAAGCTTGGAATACAGGTCAGGTTTTCATGTCCGTATAGTCATCAACAAAATGGCTTGGTGGAAAGGAAGCATCAACATATCACTGAGGTAGGCCTTTCTCATTTAGCTCATAGTTCATTGCCTATGCAGTTTTGGTGGCTTGCTTTTCAAGCTTCTATGAATTTGATTAATGTGATCCCCATCCCTGTGTTAAAATACTCTTCTCCATATAAATCTCTCTATAACCTGGATCCTGATTATCAAATGTTGAAAGTTTTTGGATGCGCTTGTTATCTGTTTCTTAGACCGTATAATTCTAGCAAACTTCAATTTCGAAGCACTAAATGTGATTTCCTGGGATATTGCACTTCACACAAAGGGTACTACTGCCTTCATCCCTCAGGGAGGATATATGTCTCACCAACTATTGAATTTAATTGAAATGAGTTCCCTTACTCCAAGACACTTAATTCTCCACCATCTGATACACATGCATATTTACCTACACATATTGTGGTTCCAAATATCACACCAATAAATGATCACTCTAATATGCATTCTTCTCATGCTTCTCATAGCACATCACCTAATAAAAGTTTTCCATCATCCTATTCCCCTCTTCATTCTTCTGATTTCTCTACTAATGAGAAGCTACAAGATGCATCAAATCTGTCTGGACAGGAACTATCTGAGCTTCAGGAGGTTAGGTCAGGTTTACATAATGGGCCATCAAACACACATGGAATGATTACCAGGGCTAAGGCAGGAATTGTTAAACCACGAGTTCTTGCATTTACAAATATGATCAGTGAACTGGATTCTGTTGCTGAGGCATTAGCTGATCTAGCCTGGAAGAAGGCTATGCAGTCTGAGTTTGATGCCCTAATTGATAATGGCACATGGGAACTTGTACCTTCATCTGATGCTATGAACCTAATCTCTACTAAGTGGTTGTTCCGGGTTAAATACAATAAAGATGGGACTGTTGACAGATTAAAGGCTAGGTTGGTTGCTAGGGGATTTCAACAATATGCAGGGATTGACTACTTCCAAACATTCAGCCCTGTTATAAAGCCACAAACACTCAGAATTGTGTTTACTCTTGTTGTGACAAAGAAGTGGTCTATTCAACAGGTGGATATAAACAATGCTTTTTTGAAAGGCACACTTAAGGGGACAATATATATTGAACAACCAGAAGGCTTTATTGATTCAACTCGTCCTCAACATGTTTGTAAATTACGCAATGCCTTGTATGGTCTCAAGCAAGCTCCCAAGGCCTAGTACGACACCCTCAAGGAGTTTCTGCTTGTGTCTGGTTTCACTCATTCCCTTGCAGATCATTGTTTGTTCCATAAGCAATCACATGGCAAGCAAATGCTGATTCTAGTGTATGTGGATGACATCTTGATCACAGGTGATGATCCTAAGGAAGTTCAACAGTTGATCCATTCTCTTGATGTCAAATTTTCTCTAAAACATGTAGAGGAGATTAATTACTTTCTTGGGTTAGAAGCTACTGTTACTTCTGACTCCATCAAGTTGACGCAAACAAAGTACATCAGGGACTTGCTACTACAAAAAAAATTGTGTTTAGTGACAAATTTTTTAGTGATAACTTATTTTTTGTCACTAAAAAGACACATATAGTGACAAAAATTAATTATGTTACAAAATAACATAATTAGTGAAAACTTTTTATATTGTTAATATTTAATTGAGTTTTTGTCATTAAAAAACAAACATATAGTGACAAAAATTAATTATGTTACAAAAATAATATAATTAGTAACAATATTTTTATTGTCAATAATAAATTAAATGTTTGTCGCTAAAAATACATAAATAGTGACAACATTTCATTATGTCAAAAAATAATGTAATTAGTAACAACTTTCTATACTGTCAATATTTAATTGAATATTTATCATAAAAAATACATATATAGTGACAATAATACATTATGTAAAAAATATATATATATAAATTAGTATATTGTCAATGTTTTATTTAATGTTTGCCACTCAAAGCACATATATAGTGGCAATAATTCACTATGTTACAAAATATCATAATCTTATGTCAATTAATGACAACTTTGTATACTGTCAATATTTTATTAAATATTTATTACTAAAAGCATCAATTTAGTGACAATATTTCATTGTGTTACAAAATACCAGACATAATCATAATTAGCGACAACTTTGTATATTGACACTTTTTTTATCACAAAATTTTTAACATAAATTAACTTGTTTAGAACTGGAAAAGATCATTGTGACTAATGTAACTACATATTGTGACAATATTTGTAATTATCACTATTTATTTAATAATATATTTTTCATTTAAGATTGTCACTAAAAGACTAGTGATAGTGATGAGAAATATTTTCATTATTGTAAAAAAATTGTGAAAATTACAGTTTTGGTCTCATGGATTTTTTCAACTATAATTTTGATTCCATGTTCTTTTTTGGCCATTTGATTTGCAAAAAATGGAACCATTATTTTTTCAAGAGTAAAATTATAATTTTACTACATTCTTTTATGACCAAAACTGTAAATATTTATCTTCTCTTGTAGCTAAAAATATCAAAAAAAACATAAGGGGCCAAAAGTGTAAAAAAAAAAAATGCAGACCACTTATTTTCTTGGAATTGAAAATACCATTTACCCTAAACAAATTCCAATGAGTTTTACAAATTAAAATTCCTAAGAAAAATTAATCTGTAATTTTTTAAATAAATTTGAAAATAAAAAACAAAATTAAATAATTTTATTCAATTTTTTTTAAAGCAAACAAATATATTAATCACTTGCAAATACAAATATCAGCTGGGAGTCCAACCACAAAGGGCGGTGGATCTACCCAACAAGACGGGCTCTCGAAGTTGCGAGAAACCTTGGCAGTGGCGTGAGCCAAAGAATTGGCATTACGCCTAACAAACGAAACAAAAACATTATCTAGCTGAGCTAAAACCGAGCGACATGCAAGAATGATATCTCCAAAAGATGTGATACATGTATCCGACCCCTTAATAGCATCGACCACAACTCGTGCATCACCTTCGATCTCAACGTTGCCTATGTTTAACCTTTTGATCCAAGAGAGGGCCTCCAAGAACCCCATTGCTTCTCCAACATCAGTTTCCAAACACCCGTCAATCGTCATCGACCTTGCAGCTACAAAGGACCCCTGATCATTGCGAAGAACAAAACCAAAGCCCATTTGACACGAATCCTCGAAGAAGGCGGCATCGACATTAAGCTTGAGCCATCGCAAAGGGGGCGCATGCCATGCTAAGCATTTCCCACGAGTAGAAGAAGTATTCTTGTCAAGGTCCCCACGCGCATGGACCCATTCCTGAAGCGCTACGGAAGCCGTGTGAACCGCAACCTGAGGAGACTTATTGGACCCATTCCAGAATTTGGAATTTCTCTCACGCCAAATCTGCCATAATACCATACCAAATTTGGCAGCTGAGTCACGATCCAGCTGATCCAAGAGTGATAAAATGACCTCACTTGTAGAGTCACTCCTCAAAATCTGTTCTTCAATACTGCTGCGTAAATCCGCAAGCTACCAGCAATCAAGTGCGAATCTACAATAAAAAAAAGTGTGCCAAATAGTTTCCAGATCCTCGTTACATAAAACACACCGTTTATCCTGAATAATATTCTTAGCAAACAAGTTCACTTTATTCGGGAGGACGTTACGACAAACTCTCCAAAGACAATCCTTTATCTTTGGGGGCATTTTGATTTTCCAAAGATTCGACCATTTACCTCTCACCTCCAAAGAATCATTCGCTATAATGTTCATTGCAAGCTTGTACCCCGTTTTAACGGAGTAGTTTCCGGATTTGTCGAAATGCCAAATTAAACGATCAGCAACCCTCGGCGGAGAGATTGGCGTCTTTAATATAGCTTGGGCATCGTGGGGGGAAAAAGCTACTGTAATAAGCTCTGAATCCTACCACCCGGTTGCCGGCGAAATCAGGTCCTTAACTACCATATCTTCAAAACCAGAAAATGCCGGGGACTGGACAAAGAAATTCTCGCTGTTGCAAACCCAAGGAGAGCCCCAGATTTTGATGAGATCCCCCGAGCCTACTTTCCATCTCACACCCCTGCGGATTAGCCCCTGCGCCTCTACAATACTAGCCCAAGTGAAACTTGGCCTGCTGTCTTTTTTTGCATCAAGAAAGTGAGTGTGCGGGAAATATTTTGCTTTGTAAACTCGTGAAACCAGAGCCTGAGGCTCAGAGATAAATCTCCAGCCAATCTTCCCTAACATAGCCACATTGAATAAGTGGAGATCCCGAAAGCCTCTACCACCCGTTTCTTTACGAACGCAAATTTTGTCCCACGACATCCACTTCACTCCCTTAGAACCATTCCCTCCACTTCCCCACCAAAAAGAATTCAACATCCTTCGGAGATCATCTAACAAAGTGGATGGCAGGAGGAAAATGCTCATACAAAATGAAGGAATAGCCTGAGCCGCTGCCTTAATCAAGACCTCCTTCCCCGCTTTGGACAGCTTCCTCGATCTCCATTGTTGTAACTTAGCAAACAACTTTTCCTTGACATATCTAAAAATATGCTTCTTATCTCTGTCTACCAAAGATGGGAGACCTAAATAGCGATCAATATTGAGGGGGTTATTCACACCCAAAACACCCTCCAGCTCCCTACGCACATCCTCACCTACATTACGACTAAAAAAAACCCCAGACTTCGAGTAATTAATGGCTTGACCTGAAGAAGATTCATAATTATTCAAGATGAGTTTAAGAGCTTCGCACTCCTGTTTATTGGCTCTACAGAACAACAAGCAATCGTCTGCGAATAATAAATGAGAAATCTCCGGCGCCGTCCTACATACTTTACTGTCGTGAAGCCGACCCTCCTCATTTGCTTTATTAATTGCAGCAGACAAGCCTTCAGCGCAGAGGATAAAAAAGAATGGTGACAAGGGATCGTCTTGCCGAAGACCTCGACCCGGGATAATGGGACCTACTGAATCTTCATTCACAAGAAAAGAATAAGTGACCGAGGTCAGACACATCATGATCCAACTCACCCATACATCCGAAAATCCCAACTTAGTGAGGATCTTCCTAAGATAGACCCAATCAACTCTATCATAAGCTTTGCTAATGTCGATCTTCAAGGCAACGTCCCCTTTCTTCCCTCCCCGCTTCGTCTTCATCATATGGATCGTCTCGAAGGCAATCAAAATATTGTCTTGGATGGTACGACCCGAAATAAAAGCAGATTGGGCCTTGTCAACTAGACCTGGGATGACGTTTTTAAGTCTGTTGCACAAAACTTTTGAAAGGATTTTATAGATGACATTGCAGAGGGATATAGGCCGCAAGTCTTTCATAGATTGCGGCGAGCCGCACTTGGGAATTAACACTACATTCGTATTGTTAAGACCTACAGGAAAGGCACCTTGCTGCGGCCACAGGACTGAAGCCTCGAAAATATCCTTGCCAATAAGTGGCCAACAACTTTGCCGGATTAAAGTCGTCCGGGCCAGGGCCTTATCTCCATGCATCTGCTTTACCACCAATGTAAATTCTTCAAAACAGAATTCTTGGGTCAAATCCAAATTCTGCTGAGGAGAAATAATATTTTGAACGGCATCAAGGAAATTAGGATCGGCCCTTCTGTTATTACTACCATCAAAGATATTTCTAAAATAATCTCCCACAACTTCACAAATACCCTCCTGATTCTCAATCCAGGATCCCTCCTCATTTTTTAGCCTCCTAATACGATTATGAGCCTTGCGAGAGGAAGCAGTTTGATGAAAGAAACGTGTACTGAGATCGCCGTCTCTAAGCCAAAATACTTTTGCTCTTTGCCTCCAAAATGATTCTTCCTGGAGCAGGAGTCGTCCAAGTTCTAATCTGGAATATTTAAAAAGCTCGCCGCTAGTAGTCCCGCCTCTCATTTGACAAGATTCAATTAATTTCTCGAGCTCCTTTTTACGGCATCGCAACTCAGAATCGGCCTTACAACCCCACAGAGACAGGGTCTCCGCTGTGGCATGAAGGCGATCGACCACCGAAAATGAGTTAAAACCCTCCCAACATTTGAGAACAACAGTGGACAAATCCTTCTCAAAAAGCCATCTATTCTCAAATTTGAAGCCACGTCTTCTAGCCCTATGGAACACAGGTTCAGTATAAAGAATAATAGGATTGTGGTCCGAGATTGGGGCCACCAAGTTATGCAGCGTAGCTCCTGGAAAGCGAGTATGCCGGGCTTGATTCCCCATAACACGATCCAGACTTTCTTGCACTTCATTTGGCGTGCCCCTACTTCTAAACCAAGTGAACCTATTGCCTATAAGAGGAACATCGGAGATATTACAGTCTTCAACCGTCTCTCGAAAACCCCTGAAAAGCCATTGGGGGTGATCGATCCTCCACTTCTTCTCATTCGAATTGAGAATATCATTGAAATCTCCTATAACAATCCATGACAAATTGCTACGATGCGAAAGATGACGAAGAAGATTCCATGTGATTGTTCGTCTATTTCTATCAGGCATGCCATAATAACCCGTGATTCTCGAATCAACTCCACCCTCATTAATAATAAGATCAATGTGATTATTGGAATAACTCAAAATCAAATAATTGCAATTCTCATTCCATAAAACGGCCAAACCACCACTTCTACCAACACAGTCAACAGAAAAGCAAGAATTGAATCTAAGTTTAATACGTAAAGTTTCTAATCTAACACCATAAGAAAGAGTTTCAGAAAGAAAAACAATATCGGGTCGCCGAGCATGAACAAGCTCGCAAATAGCAGGAACTGTAGAAGGTTGCCCCAGGCCTCTACAGTTCCAACTTAAGATTTTCATTGCTCCCGGAAGTCCCGGGCCCCGGGAACTGCCGATAAAAAATGCTAATAATTTATTCAATTTTTAATACTAAATCTATGCATAATATTCAAATTTGAATATCAAACCGAATCGAATATATTTAACTGTTAATATTCAAATTATAATACGAAATTATTATTTAATATTTGAATTCAAATATGCAATCAAATCGAACAAATATGTATGTTTTAATATTCAAATTTTCTCAAAAAAAAAAAAAATTCAAATTCAAAAAACTGAACCGATCGATTCTTAATATTCAAATTTCAATAACAATTGAATCTTAATTTTGAATTCAAACACCAAATCAAATATTCTAATACCAAATAGAAACGTATCTCTGTTCTAATACGGAATTATATATATATATATATATATATATATATATATATATATATACACACTAGCACAAAACCCGCGTATACGCGGGGTTGAAGAGAATTTTATATTTTTTTAAAAAAATAATATTTAAAAAATTATTTAATCATTTAAAATGTAGTGATGTTTTAAAAATAATGTAATTATATAATTATTTAATTTAGTTTATTTTTGTATGATCCACATAAATTGTCTTTAAATGGAAAATAACATGCATCTAGAATCATTAAAATGTAAATTTTTTAATAAATTTAATATATAATATATATTTCTGTCATTACAATTTATATTGATCAAAATTAAAAAATTGAGGTTATAATTTTATATTTCTATACCTAACCCATCAAAAAGAACAATTTTGTCCTCTCAAATTAAACTCTTATAAAAATCTTTTATTTTTAAAAAAAATAATTAAAATTTTTTTAAAAATTCAAAATTAAATATATGTTTGCTTTCTACATACGTTTTATATAATTTGTATATATCATCAAATAAATTAAATATACACTTTCAAAATATTTGAATACAAATTGAACAACTTAATTTAAAATTTTAAAATTTCAAACGTAGATTTTGTATGTTCACTTAATGAATTTGTATATCTGTATATGATGGATCCTAATTTTTTAACGAATCTTATTATAGAATTTGAAATAATGAATAATTAAATTAAATTTATTATAGCAAAATATATACAATTTACCATAATTATATTAATTTGACTCGATTAATTGATTTTAATCAAATTTCTCTTTTGTTAATTAAATTTTTTTTTGGTTAATTTATAGTAAATCAAATTAATTAGTAATTATACTAAATTTAATTTAGTATAAAAAATTAGATATGGTATTCAGTGTTAATTAAAAATTATATTATTTATTTATGATGGTTGACTCGATGCTTAAATATATATATATATATATATATATATATGTGTGTGTGATACATATATACATATCCTATAAATTATAATTAATATATGAATATTTACATATATCCTATACATTAGAATTAAATAATACGATGTAAATATATAAAATTAGTTTTAATTTAATATATTGAATTGAATATCTAATTTAGTATGAAAGATTAGATCTATGTAATCTTTCTTAATGAATTGAATATTTGAATACAAATTTTAAGATGATTTAAAATTTCAAAAAATTATGGTAATATGTAGATAAATAATATTTATTCTAATCATAAAAAATTCAAAATTAACTAATATGTGAACAAATACATGTTGAAGTAGTTCGACTTTCAGAAATTTCATAATTTTTCTTGTCCATTTTTTGGCGGTATGTGATGAAATTATTCCTTACGAATATGAAGATTACCTGAAAAAAAATTTCAAATGTTTAAAAATATATGAAGTAATAATATAATTTATATAAGTACGTCAATCCACATAGTCATTTCATCAAACACAAAAATAGCATCTACCAAATTCAACAGAGACACATAATCTAAGTAATACATAAAAGACTCACGAAAAGACTCACACATGAAAGAGACAATACATGAAAAAAAAATAGAAAGACTCACGAAAAGGGAAATGGAGGAGGGGTCTAATATAATTAGGGTTTGCAATGAAAAATAAATAAGAGAATGTGAATTTATAGGAAATTTGGGGTGAGATTAATGGTTGAGATTGAAGTTATAAAATAAATGGTTGAGATCAATACTTAAAACTTAAATGAATGAGATGAAAGAGATTTTGAAATAGAATAACTAGCGCGGATCCCGCGTGTTACGCGTATTATATGAAATATAAAAAATTTAAAATTTTTTTACATAAAAAAAATGTATTTTAAACTATAAAGTATAGAATATCAAATTTTAATAAATTTTTTGAATTGAGGAAAGAATATTAATTATAATAAATTGAAATTGCACAATTTTAGGGAATTAGTATCATTACAAAAAATTCAAAATTTCCATTTATATTAGGAATTTAATATAAACTTAACATATATACAAATATATATATAACATATTGACACATAAGTAAATTAAGTCAGCAAGAAGACGACACGTAAGCGAAATGAACCAAAAGACGACACGTGAGCAAAATCAACCAGAAGCCGACACCTCAACAATTTTAAACTCCCTATTAGTATAATAGGGATGTGGCTTTGCCACATAAGTTTTTAAAGGTTTAGCTTTATAAGGTAATAGATATATATATATATATATATATATATATATATATATATATATTTGAATTCGAATACTTAATCAAATTGGATTTTTAATATTCAAATTTGAATATCAAATCAAATATGTTTGCTTCTTATAATATTTAATTTAATATTGAATTAATCTTAATATTTGAATTTAAATATCGAATCAATTTTTTTTTTTTGTAATTTGTTTGTATATTCATATATAATACTTTAAGATATGTACATATAATTAAAATTAAATAATATTAATCAAATTTATAATTACAAGTTCATGACTCATATTAATCAAATTTTTTGGATTCATTATTATTTTATAAAATTATCAAGTAAATATTTAATCAATTTTTTTTATTTTAATTACCATTTTAGTTTAAGGATATCGTGTATTATAAAAATTTTTATTTATAAAAATATTTAAACAAAAAAAAATTATTATAGTTTTTTTTTTAATTCCGTAAAATTTGCTTGCCTAAATTAATAATATTAATTCTTGATAGTTCTATAAGTGAATTCAATTGATGAAATTCACGTCATGCATTATATATATATATATATATATATATATATATATATATATATATATATATATCCAATCATTGAGTTTGTTAAGAAGCTCATGCCATACGTTAAGGAATTTTAAAATATATAATATTATATACGTGAATTACTATCTTAAAAATATATTATTTAAAAATCAATATTGAGATTTGGGTTAATTACATGTAAGTGCACTTGACAACCACTAATTACGAACAAGTGCATTAACAACAGAAAATATCAGAGAGGTGCAAAAATAGGTAGCAAAAATACAACAATACCCTTTCACTTACAAATTTGAAAATCGAGGATGCAACGTGACTGTACACCAAATCACCGTTCAATCTCAACAGATTTTGTAGAGATTCCAGCCTAAATTGTAGTTACCAAATTCAAGTTCAGTAATTCAAATTTCGAATTCAGAAAAACCCAAAACCAACGAAAAACCCAACCCTAAAATTGTTTGCAGCAGAATTCAAAATCAAACGAGGCTCTTTGACTTGCGACGACAGAAGAATGTATGTTGTACGAAAATTAATGTGATCTACATAAATAATCAGTGTTTTCTCATGAATTTACAGAATTTTGCAGCTTCAAAATTGAACGAATGGGTCGTAGCAGGAAGAAAATCGTGTACATTGATGACAGCGACGGAAAAAAAATAAAAAAGAGGAAGTACGTCGATGATAGAGTTGTCGAAAAACGAGGTAAATTACTAGTTCATCATACATGCGGAAATTCTGTAGTCCAAAATTGCTAACCTACTCCCGTTTCTGGAATACTGTTCTTATGCAATGTTATAGTTTCGCGAAGCACGAAATACGTCGACAGACCAACGAAGAAGAAAGGTAACTGTATAACATATTTTACTTACATACAGATTTTTTGCCGAAGAAGAAATACGTTATGCCTTATGTACGCATATTCTTTATAATTATTGCAGGCAAGAGGGTGGTTAGATATGTTTACAGCTCAACAGAATCTGGTAAACAATTACTGTATTGATAATTTGAATGTTGACAAAATTAAGCTGGAATTCATTATGTTTATACATCATACACTACTGAAACTTGTTTTTGTTTTAGAATCAGATAGTGACACCGTGATTGTTGAAAGACGACGGAAGAAACGAACAAAACACAAAAAGGAAAAGCATCAATCATCTAGTTCAGAATCTGAAGGTATACTTTTGTTTGAAATTACATGTAATGAGTTCTTGTATTTTACCAAAAAAATGGTTGTAAATTGATATACATAAAACTTTGGACAGAAGACCGGAGGCATAGAAAGATGAAGAAAATTACAGACGATTCCTCATCAGACTGCAATGAAGATACACCCGGAAAAAAACGAGAGAAAGTGGTTCGTCCACTTAACTGTTTCGGTAATGATATATTGTCTAGTTCAAATATAATTTAGTATTATGTAGCATCTGCAAATTAAAGAATTTTATACATTGTAGGTAACAAAATCAATTTGTTTTGACAAAATATTTAGGTGACATTACTGTTATCAAGAACGAGACTTATTATAGATCGAATCTACGAACTGCAATTAGGGAAATAAATAGCGTAAAGTTTAGAGATGATCATTTAAAAAGGCTGAAATTGATGCCTTTTTGGTTATTGTTTGAATCAATCTACACGAGTGATCACGAAAAATTAGGGAAGAGATACTTTAAGTATGAGGATGACATAAGACAGATTCTACTGTGTTTTGATGTTGAGAGTAAAAGTTTCGTGATTGGAGGAGAGCGTATACCTATAGTAAGTAGAGATGCACAACTCATTTTTGGGATTAGTGATGGTAGTACACCAATTAAAAGTAGATCAGAGGAATACGCGGTACCTACATGGGTAAAAAGATGTTTTAAAAGTCAGATTGAGAATACAGACACTCCGTTTGTAATGTACAAGACAGTAGTTTTCCAGAAAATTAAGGCCATTATAAGTAGTGAAGCAGCTGAGGATGTAGACGATGTGGCCAGACTGTTACACTGTTACATTATGGCATCATGTCTAGCACCATTCCAGAATGGGTCGTGTTCTTTCCATCTAACTGTGTATCTAGAAGAAATGGAAAAGATATGCATTTATGACTGGAGTACTTATATAGTTGAATTGTTGAAAGCCCAGATTTTGTCTAGTAAGAAAATGAAGGCTGGAGGTTGTGCTGTTATGCTGCCGGTACGATATTTTATATTTAGTAAATGATTAGACTATACGACAATAAGTCATGCATGAACATACTTTAATATTTTTTTTTGACAGATTTGGTTATGTGAACACACTGATTTAGTTGAACCAAAGACTGATGCATCATTTCCTAGATTTTTAAACTGGGATATGAATGTAATCAACAAGACTCTGCAGCGTGTGAGGCTGTTGAAAAAAGATCATGTAAGTATTTAAAATTACATTACCATTGTAGCAAAATTTGTGTTTATAATTAACAAAGTGTGATATTATTGTTTAGGAGAACAAAATTCATTTGAAAGCTACTTCTGCGGAGAGGCATATCATGGCAAATTTGTTGACTTATAGAAATTCAGTCTTTGATGAAGTGAGAAATGTAGATAAGACAGCAAATACAGAGGTAAAGAATGACAGAGTTGAATCTGATGGTGATGGAGTTGCCTGTGGTCAGTGTTCAAGTGATGACGAGTACGTGCAGCCAACGTGCAACATTGCAGATGATGGGCTGACTGGACTAGCAAATGTCATGATAACAATGAAGGAGCAGGAAGTCATAGAACAGGAAAAAGTGAATGACATGATGGATTCAACATCCAAAATGGCTCAAGAAGACATTAACTCAAAAAGACATACTAGGACATCACCAAGGAAAGAGTTTGTTGACAGTACTACAAGGTTGCAAAAAGATGGTAAATCTGATACTGTTGGGTCTGCTGGTCCATCTTACAGTCTACACCTTACACAAGAATTTGAAGGGATCCAGACGCCAACTAAACAGATAAATAATGTCATTGCAGATTTATTCTCAGAGGATGATCACCAATTTTACGAGGTTAATGTAAATGAGGATAAAAAAGAAACAATGCAAAAAGATGCAGCTGAAGCTGAAACACTAGTGTGCAGAAGATTAAGTGCAGAAATTGAAAGATTGGAGCAGGAGAACAAGAAGATGCTGGAGCATTTTACTGCTGAAATAGCAGAGAGAGACAATTGCATTAGGCAGCTGCAGATTGAAAATGAATGTTTGAAAAAAAAAATAGAAGAGGAAGCAATGCAATCTGATTCACAATTGTACGAGAACCCAGCCAACTTGGAACATCTGGATACATTTGAAAAGCTGCACATTGTTCAACAAGAGAACGAGAAACTTGTTAAAGAAAATGCATACATGGCGAAAAGCCTGGAAAGAATTGTTTCAAATGGAGTGATAGAACGAACACCGGATGATAAAGGTAAGAGTGTACTGCCATATCCTTCCCCAAGCTCGATGATTAAAAGGGTCAAGGGTCGAACAGTGACTGATGGTCGACGGGCAGTTGCAATTACACCACAGCCAAGCACACAGGAACTAGTTCTTTTGGCAGAAGAAAATGATGAGTCTGACTTTGAAATGGCAAATGAACAGAAGATTGACAGCGCAGCGAACAAAAATCTTTTCACCCTCGATAACAAGTATTTAGCTGTCAAAAAAACAGACGGATGTTTAAGGGAACAAGTAGAATACTTGTGGCAAAACGAAGGACCAACGTAAGTTAAATTAAAATGAATAGTATTTGAACAAATGAAATATATTATCTAACTCATCATGTTTGGACAGGGCTGTTGTTTGGTCAGGTGTAAGTCCATTCGCTACGGTGACTGCTAGTGATTGTGTTACTATACTTCATCACCAGAGACTCAACAACGGGGTAATGCACTTTATACATTTATATTCATAATAGTTATACAAACAAATGATAACTTTTACTTATTGTTTTAAAATTAGATAATTGATTCATGGTCGGACCTGATGCAATTTAAGAATAACAACGACAAACCTTCTGCAAAAAATATGATGGTCTTCACTTCACACTGTTGGGTAAGAAATTCCTCCCGTATCCCACGTATACATATACTTTTTAGCTGTGATTATAACTGAAATGTTTTCCTTATTTTTTTAACTTATGTTCACAAGTCATTGATCAAGACGAATGATAAGAGTCCAACAGGACCACTAATGAATTTGATTGACAAGAAGATAGACGAATGCATGGACATGGACTGTTTACTGTTCCCAATGCTAGCCATGACACATGTAGGTTCGTCTAGAGGACTAGGCGATCATTGGACACTGCTGAAACTGAATATCAAGAAGAATGAATGGAAGTTCTACAATTCAATGCGTCCTAGAAGAAGGGGAGGAGTAAACCAGCATATGACACAATCATTGATAGTGGTAATAATCGTTATCCTACTAATTATTACAGCTTTGACATAAACCTGTTATATTGCTATTTATATTAAACACATTGAATTACATAGGTTAAATATGTGCAAAACAAGCTGCGCGAGATGTTTACCAGACTTAGGCCTGGTCACCCATTCCTAATGAAGAAATTGATAGGTCCCATCTCTGAAGATAGCTTGCAGCAAGCACCGGAATCACTGGATTGTGGAATTATTGTGTGTAACCTGATAGAGTCATTCTGTGGACAAAAAAGAATGAATAAGGGTGATTATAGCCTAATATCTGCTGCAAATTATAGATCAAAGATGGTTAGAATGTTCCTTGATGCCGATAATGTAATACTTTGATGGTTTTAAATTGTGATTACTGGGCATGACTATGGTTTATGGACATATCTACATACATTTATGGACACCTTAGTGGTCTATATCAATTATTTTACATAACTCGTATAACTTTGCTTGTTATTTATGTTTCACTCTTTCAGAGGGAAAAATATCCAATTGTGCACTTTATGTAGTGCTACTGTGCAAAATTAACCTATTGATAATTCACAGATATATATTGAAACTATAGGCTGTTGTGCAATTTTTGAAAATGGAATAATTAAAAAAAAAAATTTAAAAAGCATTGTGCAAAATGAAAACACAACACCAACAAACACTTGCAAACTAACAATGTAAATTTCAATGTACGATGTATTGACATTGCACAAATATGAAATATTAATTACACAATAGTTGGTTCATTATGCACAACAAGATGAAAAGAATTGCACAGTTGAATAATTTAACTGCACAACAGATTGAAATTATATATACGAAGTATTGTAAAAAAACGATCAAAATCCAAAATAAAATGGTACAACTATTGAATGATTATAATTAAACAACTGTACAATATTATTACACAACATTTTAATATCAGATGATAAGGACCAAACCCAACCCATTAACATTAAAAAAAAAAAAAAAGTAAAAGAAAGGCCCAATTATTGAAAGCCCAATAACTCAAGATTGAATTTTCAACTGAGAAAATTGTCCAAATAAAAAAAATGAACTAATCAAAAAAAAAACTGAATATTTTTTTATTGAACAATAATATAAAATTATTGCACAAAGGTTTTTTTTTTTTTTTAATATTGCACAATACTTAAATATGATCGCACAATAGGTAAATAAATAACTACATCGATACAATAAAATATGAATTAACAACAGAAGCCTAATATAAGAGATACCAACACTTTCTCATAAAAATAAAAAGATGATGGTAAAAAAAGCCCAATTGTTAAAGCCCGTATAAAATTTTCTAAAATAAACAATTACACAACACCTAGTAATTAGGTGCACAAACATTTGAAAATTATTTGCACAATAAAAATTGCACAAATGTGCAATATTATTGCACATCTACTTATTATAACTAAAATCGTCATTTGATTAACAGTTCATTGTGCAAAGAAAAAAAAAAGTATCAATTTTGTATAACCAACCAAAAAAAAAATTACCATTTTGTAAAGTTGACAGTTTATAATTAATAACTATAATAATTTATCCAAATACATTAATAACCAACAAAAATTAAATACAAAAAAGACTTTACAACTTCCTTATTCATTTGAATTCTAGAAAAACGAAACAGTCAAATCAACATCTATAGCAATCATACCGCCATTTTTTAACAAAGCAAGGATCACAGTCATCTTCATCGGAACACCCAAAACAAAAGAAAAATGACAGCATCAAAAGCAAGCAAACAAAAGAATGCTTCATCTTCTACCTCTACAAAAAATACAAGAATGCTCCCGCTGGATATAATCCTCAAAATCTTGGTCCTTCTTCCACCGAAAAGTCTATGTGTCTGCAAGTGTGTGAGCAGTGTATGGAGAAGAGAAATCGAAACACCCGATTTCAAGCAGGACAATCTATCTGTAATGAAGAAGAAGAAAGCAAAATTTCACTTCACTGGAGGGGAGCGTGGAGAAACAGCACTGAGGTATGGAAAGACACCCCACGAAAACCCTTCAAACGAGCGAATTAACGAACGTGGAGACGAAAAAAGACCTATTCTTGCCTGTGCTGAAGGATTGGTAATGTTCTGTAACTTAAAAGATGATTTCTTTTTATGCAATCCTTTCACCCGTAGGACAGTCCCGATTCCTTTCTGCAAAATTAATTTTCCACACTCCTACTATGGCCCCCCGAATACAGCATTTACATTTTTTGGGATGGGATTTTTTCCAGAAACAAATGAATACAGAATTCTTAGGATTTCAACGTTTCCTAGTCGAGAATTTCTTACAGAGGTCAACATTTTCTACTCTGCAAAAATTATATGGAAATCTGTAAGAAAATTTCCATATAAATCACCTTTAAGTACACCTTCTGTTGTTTCCAATGGAATGTTCCATTGGCAGGTTCTGATAGATAGTAAATCCGGAATTTGTGTAATTGATTCAAGTGAAGAATGTGAATGGGACCAACGATACAAACTAATGAAAATACCAGATGAAGTAAGAGACCTTGGAGATAGAAGTAAGTTAATAGGATTAGATGATGGACGACTGGTAGTCTGCTGCAATAGGTATTCCCCTATAGCATTGAGCAACATTTGGTTGATGCAAGATTATCAAAATGAAGACTCATGGGTTGGATACAAGATGACTCTTTCGGATGACATTGTACGCGATCGTATGATGATCAATCCTGTTACAGAGTATGCTGAAAACACATTGATAATTGAAATGTATCCATATGGGGTCTTCGTTGTATTTGATTTTGAGAGTGAAGAATGCTACATCATTGACTCCTCGGATGTGGATGAAGAAAAGATGGTCAAGTACACCTGTTGGCAAAGCATAATTGACCCACCCAATGTTCTGCTTAATTAGAAGTTCATGTATAACTTATGTTTTTTGGTGTATGTATGTTATGATGTATAAGAACTCTGGTTTTAATGTAGGTTGTTTTTTAAACAACTTGTTTTAAATTTGAATGTCTTGTAATTGCACATTAGTATAAAATTATTGCACATCAGTGGTAAACCTTTGCATAAGTGAATAATATCGCTGCACATCAGTGGTAAAGCATAACTTATGTTTTTTGGTGTATGTATGTTATGATGTATAAGAACTCTGGTTTTAATGTAGGTTGTTCTTTAAACAGCTTGTTTTAAATTTGCATGTCTTGTAATTGCACATTAGTATAATATTACTGCATATCACTGCTACATAAAAGCATAAGTGAATAATATCTCTGCACAATAGTGTAATAGTATTGCACATCAATGATAAATAAGTGCACAGTTGAATAAAATCATTGCACAATAGCTTAAAATTGTAAAAGACGATCAAATTAAAAATACACAACTATTGTATGATTATTGAAAACAATCGTGTAATATTATTCCACAATGGCAGAAAAGTATTGCACAATTGAATAATTTTATTGCACAACATCTTAAAATTATATTTCTAAGTATTAAAAAAAGAAAGGACCAAAGTTAAAGGACCCAACTATTGAATAATTTTTATTAAACAATTGTATAATCTTATTGCACAACAGATTAATATCATACAATAAGGAGCAAGCACACAACAGATTAAAAAAAAATGAAAAGAAAAGCCCAATTATTGAAAGCCCAATAGCTGAAGATTGAATTATCATTTGCAAATATTGGCCCAATATTGAACAACAGCATTAAAAAAAATGAACTACACAAAAAAAACCTGAACAACAGCACAAGAAAACAGCACAACAAATATCTGGAAAACAAAATTAGGGTGAACAAACGTTTAATATTATTGCACAAAGACATAAAATTATTGCACAACCGATTAATTTAATTGCACAACATCTTAAAACTATACTTTGAAGTATTGTAAAAAAAAAGGACCAAAGTTAAAGGGCCCAACTATTGAATGATTTTTATTAAACAATTGTATAATCTTATTGCACAACAGTTTAATATCATACAATAAGGAGCAAGCACACAACAGGAATTAAAAACAAATGAAAACAAAAGCCCAAATATTCAAAACCCAAAAGCTGAAGATTGAACTATCATCTGGAAAAATTGGCCCAATATTGAACAACATCATTAAAAAAAATAAACTACACACAAAAAACCTGAACAACAGCACAAGTAAATTGCACAACAAATATCTGAAAAACAGATTCACGGATATCAACTGATTACTACAATTTCCAAAATATAACGGTTACAATATGACCGATATCTGCACAACAACTACAAAACTTATGTACTGCTGGTAATTGCATTAAAAAACATAAAGGCGTTATGTATTGATGATAATTGTTCAAACAAAGACACCATCCAATACAGAAAGAACTCCAAAATACAAATCAGCAAAATGAAGACAAAATAAACTTGAACTTATAGATAATGTTCAAGATTGACACAGCTAAACAAACTCAGTCTGACAGGAAAAAAAATAAAACACCTAAAACACAAAAAATAGAGTGATAAACAATCACTTCTTCAAGTTTTAACCTGCATTTCCAAAAAAAAAAAAGCACAATCAACAACCAGAAAATGAATGAAACTAATGATTAGAAAAAAAGATAAAAAAAAACCATAACATACATTGAATTCAGATTGATTCTTCTTCGAAGATGGCATGAGTTTCTTCTTACGAAATTCATCATATGACGTAATTCTCGTTTTTTTAGGGCGACCTGGCATTCGGCTAATCTTAGGTGGTAAAATCTTCTGAGACGCATCATGTAGTTCAAATCTTAGTGTTTGAGGAACAGGATTGATATTTGCCGCATAAATTTGCTTATATGTCCCAGTGAAAAAGCACTCATCTATATAAGTATAAACAGAATTAGAATACCGCTGAATCACTGCAACAGCATGCGCACAAGGAAAACCAGTTATTTGCCACAAATGGCATGAGCAAGTCCTTCTACTGATGTCAACCACACAAGAAATATCTGCTAACACCTCAAACTCACCACCAGGACACATATTAACAATCCAAGACATACCAAGTTCACTAAAAACAGACCATTCAGCATCCTTAATTGGTACTAAGGGGGTATTTCACTTATCAGATTGAGTCCTCCTTTCAACAAACCAACAAGAAACATTCTTCCGTATCCAATCACATAAAAAAGTCACAGGCAGACCACGAGCTTCAATTAGCCATTTGTTAAAGGACTCGGCAGCGTTAGATGTCATTTCTCCATAACGAATAATGTTTGGAGAGTATGCAACTGCCCACTTCTCGAAGGGAAGCTGTGCAACCCATTCTTCAGCCACTTTACCTCCAAGCTGGAAAATTTTTTGCAAGTTTTCCTCAAACAAACGCTTCGTTGGAGCGTAAGCACAAGCCTTAAACAAATCACACAACGAATAACGACTACGGTGCATTCTTCCAGAAGAAAAACGGCCTCTAAGGTTTAAGAGGAGATGCCAAAGACAGAAAAAATGAACATCATCTTGGAAAAGATGGTTGAAGGCTGCAATAATACCAGTATTCCTGTCGGATATGTAAAAGATTTTCTTCTCATGCTTAACATGATCTTTTACAATCTGAACAAACCACGTCCAATTTGCAGTATTCTCAGCAGACACAATTGCGAACGCAACAGGGAACAAACCTAAACAAGAAAATAATCATTCAAAAATATAAATCTACAGAATCTCACAAAAAAAAACAATGAAAATATGGAAAACATAGAAAATACCATTATTGCCATCTTTTGCAGTAGCTGTGAGCAGTATTCCTTTAGAACGACCCTTAAGGAACGTACCATCCAAAAATAACATTGGACGACATGATCGAAAACCAACTATCGAAGCATGGAAAGATAAGAAAAGCCTTTGGAATTCATTAGAAGTTTCATCCTTCTCAATAAACCCAACACTACCAGGATTTGTCCTATTTACAGCTTCAATATACCATCTCAAATTATCATATGAATCTTCATAACTACCAAATATACTGTCAACAGCAATATGAGATGCACGATAGCCTTTTTGGTAAGGCAGATCAATGCCATAGTTATTCCTCAAGACACTAACTAACTCAGAACCACCAATTGTTGGTTTAGACTTAACTTCTTTCATCATAAGCTGACTAATAATTTTAGAACCAAGACGTTTGCCTTTATAGTTTATCAATTTAGCAGAACAACTGTGTGCTAGATTTGATTTATAGATAACAAAATCACCAGTCAATATCCTTTTCTTAGCCCTAACAAACCATTCACACCCACCCTCAGCTTCAACGCACACAGCATATATGTAGCGATCAGTATTCCTGAGATACTTAAATAGAAAACCTAGACGGGTTGAGTACTTCACTAGTGATTCTCTAAATTCAACTGCACCCAGCACCAACACCGCCCTTCATAAGATCTACCCAAGAATCCGATAGATATGAAACTTTAGGAATTGGAGGATTAATGTCAAATGATGGTAAACATGAATCACCAGAAAAATCAGCTAAGTCATTAAAATCAGGAATTGGTGTAAAATCTGATGAAATAATAACATCAGTGCACGCACTGTAATCATCTTTAGGTTCACAAATACGCACAACTACATCAACTATATTAGTATGTAAACTACTGCATATGCTATAAACATTCAGGATATCATCATCACCCTCCAAAACGCATTCATCAACACTACCAAACGTGCAAAACAGAGAGAAATAATCTTTCTTAAGCTGAGACCATTTCATCATAACCTGCGCACAGAGTTCATCAAACGTACAGCGCCCACGCAGAGCTATCAATTTCCTTAATCCATCGAATTTCACAGCAAAAACCAGAGACGCTTCTTGTCGATCCATATAAACAAAAAGGAAAACAAGATTGCATGTAAAAATCAACTTGTCAAATATAAACCCTAACTCAATCCAAAAATCAGAAAAAATTGATACTCAGATGACTTTGAACGAAAAGGGGAGTATCTAACAAATAACCGATTTCAAATTTTTGAATTTGAAAAAAATAACAAAAAAATAAAAAAAAGATATGACATGAGATACGTATCTTCGGGAGCTGAAAGAAACGAGCGACATCGGCGGGATGGATGAGAGAGAGTGTAACAACCACCGAGATTATCTTGGAATGAGATACAGTAGAGATACGGAAAGAAAGATAGAGGAACAAATAAGCTGAGAGTCCCATTAAGGGCATTTTTGCCAAAACACACACTATTAAAAAAAGAGTGCACTTCATTGTAATTAGATGTGTACGCTAGCACCTCTCCGTCATTAATCCTTGAGATTTTATGAGAGATACACATGCTTAATTTTTCTAATTAGAAAATATATATTCTTCCCTATACTAATTTTTAAATCTTTTGAGATAAAATACTCTTTAATATTTAAATCTTAGTCATTATCTTATTCAAAATTCAAATTCAATCTCAAACCCTAGCCCAAACTTATGCTTAATAAATCTATTTATACGAGATCTTACCCCTAAAAAATTTTATATTCATAAATATATTTTCCAATTTTTTTCTACACGGTTTTCAATTCTTCTTCAGGAGATTATACGGTATTTTCTTCACTTTGCTATTTTTTTCATTTTCTTTTAACTTGTTCATTACTAAATTTTCATGTGAACTTATCTATAAATATATAACACACCAATTGCTTTCCTTTTTGGAAATGGGCGGGAAACGTTTGAGGCCATCGATTGTAATTTTTTGATTTAATCTTGGTCGTATATTTAATTTAGGAATGTTTTTTTTTTTTGGGAATTTTAATAATTATCTAAATTTAATAAAAAATTATTTATAGATGTCATTAATCAATCAATTAATTGGTTGATTGTTGTAATTAATTGCTTGATTGGTGCAACTTCATATCCCTATATAATGTCTTATTCCTCATCCACCATTGATGTCCGTGTTGTGACACAAATAATCGTGAAAGTACCCCACCTCGGCATACGTGCCGAGGTCCCTTAGGGGTCCCCCGATCTCGCCATAAAGTCCGACGAGCAGGTGAGCAAGCGAGACGAGCAGTCAAGCCAGCGAGCAGACTACGAGACCCACGTCGCCCCACCTCGACCCGACGAAGACCCGAGCTCGGTAGGCGAGCAGGTGACGGAGTTCGCATGGCGTAAAGTATTTAGTACAGTATGTATTAGATCAACAGATGTAAATAAAACCCCCCATTGTAAGAAGGAACTTTGCTTCCTCACAAATATCTCATATATGCAATATTCAAGGCAAGGGAATCCCAAGAGGATTCCCACTGCCATCTTCAAGGGAAGAACCCACGGTTCTTCCCCCATCGCTCGTGTTCATCTTTTTATATTAGTTGTCGATAAAATCGGTAACAACAATTGGTGCCGTCTGTGGGAAACGACACAAAAAGTTCTTGGAACACTACATTTTTTCCAGAAATCTCCAAGAACACTCACTGTTCTTGGTGAAAAATTTACATTCAACACCTTTTCAATATTCTGCAAAGATATTTCAGAATCATCTCTTACGAAGGTTTGCATTATCATTTTCTGCAAAAATGTTCATTCTCAGACTAGCAATGCTACGGCTAGTTGCCATCTTTCTGTTAAAGATCATTTCCAAGAATCATAGAAAAACCAAGCCTAGTAGCACTACTGCTACACCTTTTCTAAAACTACACAAATCCAACAATGCAAAAAACCACACAAAAATTCCAGAAATTCATTACGGAAACCACTCCAGAAAAATACCAAATATTTTCAATATTCAGTGTTCATAGAAAAGAAATCCCTCATATATCTTTCATACAAAAAAAAAAAACCTCAAAAAACCAGAAATGTTTCTTATGAAACTAGATCTCCTCAAACAAGAATATTTCAATGTTTCAAGGTCTACAGAAACAGAAAATTTCAGCCTTCTTTCATACAAGAAAGGTCTCAAAAATTCAAAGAAATCAAACTACAGGAGGTTATTACAGGTTATCTGCTACACTCATGGGTGCTCACCTGAACGGCCTATTCCAAGCTCCAAAAACTGATGCACTGCCACCGCCCCTAGCACTGGCCTTCACTCCGACGCGCCGTCTGTCGTGCGCACGGACCACCGCCGCCGCTGGAACCGTCCTGCCGTCACCACCGTCGACAGCACTGCCAACCTGCTGCTCTCCCTCTCCGGTGCTTGGGTCACGGTGACGACGCTGTTGCTATCTCTCGATCACAGCGCGCCGTTGCTCTCTCAATCCCGGCGCCGCCGCTGGAGCCGTCCCTCTGCTCCCCGCCGCTGCCGCCTCTCTGTCTCGACGTCGCCGCCTTGCGGCTTCTCACCACCACCGGTCTGCTCTCTCTCTTGCCGACACGCACCTCCCCGTGGGCTGCCCCTTTGTGCTGCCCCTGCTCCTCCTTCATGACGTCATCGCCGCCGGTGAAGTCAGCAGGACGACGCCCCTTTTCCTTGAGAAAGGCAACCAGCGGCGTAGTTTCTCCTAGGCGTAGGGATTCTGCTCCCACTTGCCGCCCTAATTTTGAGAGAGGAAAAGATGGGCCCATAAATTATTTTAGAGAAAATTACAACCTAGTGCAAGGCCCAAGTGTTTATTACAACCTAGTGCAAACACCTTTTTGTAATTACAAGCAGGTACAATTGGATAAGTGATCTTCCAAAAATACCCTTACTTTTGTATCATTGGCTAAGGTTAGATTCTCTCTCATACTTACTGAGGACGCTTCCTTCAGCTTGAAAAATCTCTCCCATTGCTGACGTCAGGTACCTGGGTTGCATCGTTTTTGTTGGATGACGATCACATCGTCCCGGCGTTCCCCCGTGGTAAATCATTCAAATTCAAATTCAAATTCAAATATCGTCATATTAATCTTACCTCCTTTCTCCTCCATCCATATTTTTTCCTCTGTCTCGACGAACATATCATAGCCATAAACAATTTACAGTGGGTTTTTCCAGCTTGAAGGAGAAACTGATTTAGTTGGCCCAACGTAAATTGTTTGGGTCTCTAGTTACATGCTGATGATTTCTCTATTTATCTGTGTTTCCACTGATTTCTTGCTTTCTCGCTGGTTTTAAGAGGGGAACGGTTTCTATTCATTCTGCCGCCTATGGAGCACAAAATTGTTGCAAGTTTGAAATTCCGCCACCAGCGCAGGTTGCTTTCACTGAATGTTGATTCAACGTTTGGTTGGTTCGAATCACAGGTACGTGGGACCTGGTCTGAGTTACAGTATATTCCAGTTTCGTTTGTTTTCTTGGTGGGTGATTATTCGAATACATGTTTAAATTGTGAGGATGACTTCTTGAATATGATTTTTTGTGCCATCACTTAAAATTGAGCTTGGTGGATGTTGTTGTTTCCTGTTGTAATGATGCTGATCAGGGTTTGGGGGATAGTACGATTTCGTCTAGGCATGGCTTAGGGTTAAGTGGAAACACCAATGGGGAGGGTTTGGAATGTTATGAACAAATTGATACTATCCAGTCCAAAGTGAACAATATTGATTCTAGATTAAATGGAAATGACCTTGATGTGAACGAACAATTTGACCCCCGTCCAGTTTACGATATTTGTCCACGGTCTTTGAAGACTCCTAAGCTTTCTGATCCATGGGTTAATATAATGAATCATGGTGTTGGTGCTGTTTTCCCGGGTGGTGTTGTTCAGTTTAGGACTGAACTTATAAAGTATTGTTCAATCCTAGGTTTTGGGTTTATTTACATTAGGAACATGAAAAGATATGTACATGTTGTCTGTAAGGAAAATCAGGGGGCACAATGTAAATGGTTTATAAAAGCAAAGCTGCAGCCTGTCTCTAATCACTTCATCGTGTATAAAGCTGATCTATTTCACTCGTGCACTGGGAAGTTGGTGAAGGATGAAGCTGCACGTTTATGTCCGAAGATTATGTCTGAATTTTTTATTCCGAATGTGCGCAAGCGGCCTGAAATTGGTGGTAAAGAGATTGTAGAACTAATGCAGATTCAATATGGTATTGATATCACTTATTCCAAAGCTTGGAGAACTATTGAAACTGCTAAAAATACCATTTTCGGCAGTTTTGGTGATTCTTATTCCCACTTGCATTGGTATTGTGAAGCCATCAGACGCACTAATCCTGGTAGCGTAGTCTCTCTCCAGTATAACCCCGAATCTTTCCACTTTGAACGCCTATTTGTGTCATTCAAGGCATGTATTGATGGGTTCCAATTTTGTCGTCCTATGCTTTTCCTTGATGGTACTTTCATGAAGGGCCGTGCACATGGTACTCTTCTTGTTGCTACTGCTAAGGATGGGGATAATGGTACGCATTTATGCATGAAATTCATATTTCGTTTACGCTGAGAAAACTGAATGATTCTTCCAATATATTTAGGGTAAACTGTCTTTCATTTTAGATGCTTTTTCATTGCGCTGCCTTCCTCCATTGCTCTTGATGTTGTTTCTGCCGAGGCATGCATGCTAAATCTTGTCCCTTTTGTATATTTTTTGTAGGGCTGTTTCCAATTGCTTTTGGTGTTGTTTCTGCTGAGACCACTGATAACTGGATATGGTTTCTTGAAAAACTCCGTGATGCTGTGAGTCATAAAAATCAGATATTTTATCTTTCGGATAGGAATTGTGGTTTGATGTCGGCCTTTAACATTGTTTTTAAAGAGCCAGTTTACTTTTTTTGCCTTTATCATCTATTATCTAACTTGAAAGGTCATTTTTCAACCGGTTGGTCCAATCTTAAGCGAGCGAAAATGGGTGAACATTTTAGGGACTGTGCCTATGCTCCTAATAGACGTCTATTTGATGAAAAGTTGGCAATATTTAAAGAGGTCGGTGGTAGTATTGCAGAGCAGTGGTTAGAAGACCTTCCATATGAAAAATGGGCAGTGGCGTATTCCCCACACATTATTAGATACGGTGAAATGACATCTAATGCCGCCGAATCCTTCAATTCATGGATTCTTGATGCTAGATCCAAACCCATCGTACAGATGATAGATCATATAAGAAAAGGCATTTGTCGATGGTTTGTTGAGAGGAGAGAAGATTGCAAATCTTGGACTGGGGCATTGGTCCCCCATAAAGAGGTTTTATGGAATCATCTCACTGATGTTAGTCGTGGCTGGTTTGTCGCTGAATGTCCAGGTGGCAATTATGAAGTTTCATCTACACCTTCAGTTTCCGTGAACTTGATTGCAAGAACTTGCACCTGCTATCAATGGCAGGTTTTAGGATTTCCGTGTGCTCACGCTGTGGCTGTTATTAAACGGCATCGTTCTTCTATTTCCAGCTGTGTAGATGAATGTTTTTTCACCACCAGTTACCGCAGATGCTATGAAAATGATCTTTATCCGATCCCTCAGACTGAAATGTATGAATGCCAACGCGAAGATCACGATATAATACTTCCTCCAATCCTCAAACGCCCCCCAGGACGGCCCAAAAAATCCCGGAATCCATCGTTCGGTGAGTGGAGAAAAAGGAAACCTTTTTTTTTGTACAAGATGCAAAAAGGTGTCCAAGCATGATAGCCTCACGTGTGGATTGATATTGGATAAGTCAACCAAAAATTAAAGGTATTCAATTGCAGTCTTTAAAATTATGTTTAAATTGAGATTACAACCTTTATGGATGTTTCATTTATTTTTTTTATATCTGTTTGTGTTCTTCGGAGGTTTATTGCTCGTTTAGGGTGTAAAGCACATGGTTTGTTTTCTCATTTGATCCTGGAACACGTACCAGGCTTCTGTGAATGTGTTGCAACTACGGGCTGACAACTCATAAGGTTTACGAGACTTTTTTTATTATTATGGTTATAATAGTGTAGTTCCTGACTTAAGATTGGGGGTTATGAGTCTGAGGCTGTCAGATTTGGTGATGTGGTGTTTTACCCTGTAAATCCTTATGGTGTAATGCCCCCTTATGAGCCATGCGTAGTACATAAACATGGATGTTAGGTGATTCTATGTTTGTTTCGCTATATTTACTGTCTTTGTATGGTTTTTCACAAGTTCGTCGTGCTTGTGGATTCTATAAATCACATGGTTTGGTTCGTCGCCTGATCCTGGAACACATTTCAATTTTTTCTCTAGGTGTTTTGCAATTCCAGTGCAATTCTGAAGGTCTGTAATGCTTTTGTTTTCTGGGTTTGCTTATAATAGTGCAGCAGTATATCTTACGTTAGTCTATTAGTCTTTTGAATAAATGGGCAGATTTTAAAGATTTAGCTTTACTGGCTTTTGGACTGTCACTTGTTCCTGGAACTTATTCTGTTTTGCGTCATGATTGTTAATTTAGATGTTTGTAAGCTGCGTTTTGTGTATCAGGTGAAAACTGAGGCCTCTGGCCTTTTTATAAATAGATATGATTCTTACATTCTGCATTCTAATCAAACTCGTCTAAATGTCATAACTTATGCAAATAATGCCTTGATTAAACCAGCACTAATCAGTACAGCACAAATGGTAAGGACATTTGCCAGAAATAGAGTCGGCATTGTAACTGCGTATGTTGTTGTGCCGATCCCGGAATTAGCTTGTGCAGCCTCGTCTGTTTTGTTTGTTGCACTTGTAATATCTTCTTTTTGCTGTTGCCAAGTTTCCAGATTTACAGGCACACACCATTCACACCATCCATGAGCATCACAGCTGTGATACAGTCTTCCTGGATTTTTACTCGATTCCGAAACTCTGATTGTTGTGATGATACCACAAATTGGGCACTTTAATCTCTTGTATCTCAAGTAATCCCCTCCTGAGCTATATCTACATTTGGATGACATTGTGCAGTGTTGTTATGTTCCCCTCTTTTATTCTTGTCTTGGGTTAATTTACTGGTATATATAATTGATGGAAGGCTTCAGTCTATATTTGCCTTGTGTCCAACGGTCAAATTGTATCTAACGGTAGTGTAGTCTAACGGCAATGTATGCTGACCGTTTGTGCATGTATGTAATATCCAGTGTTAGTAAGCAGCCCAATTCTGTTCTTTGTATAATGTAATACACATTTACATATGAAATTAATAGCAACTAATCTTACTTTTTTACCTCATGTACTTGTTGAATTGATTATACATTAGCTCGTTACATAGAATTATTTATCTTCGATTTTTTCGATTCATAAAATAATTAATAATATAGCAGAAAATAAATATTAATATTTTCCGTTTGAATATTATTTAACTCACATTCTTGAATAATTAGCTATTTATGCGGGATAGGCAGAATAAATTTATCGTTTCATACGTAACTACTGCTATAGCAGAAAATAAATATTCGTTTTTTTTTTTTTGTTTTTGTTTTTTGTTTGAGACATACCTTTCTAGATATAAATTGTGTGGCAAATACATCAAAATTAAACTAATAACAGTTGACTACGTGTATACAAATATAGAAATTGGTATTTTTAATGTTTTAAAAGATTGGTTTAATATTGTTATGTATCTCTATTAACCTGATTGCATATATTTTTAGAACTACTCTTCGTCAATGTATTTACGAAAATAATTTTGACAATATGTCTGATATGTCGTTCTTTATTTTATACAGTGTATTGACAGGAATTTCTAGCTTTATTACTGAGCACACGATGTAAATTTTTAGTAATTATCAAATATGTTTATTATATATATAATAGATGTTAACTTACATTTTAGATGCATATGAATTGAATGTGTTAGTGATAACCAACGGGCGGTGGGTTACTAATAGACGTCTAAGTTTAAGTTATTAATTTGAATTTATTTCGACCTACTAATCTCTCCTTTCTAGTTTAATGTCAACATAATACACTGCATTAATTGAAACCCATCATAAGTCACATTTCAGCCATATTACAAAAAAAATTTCACTAGTTGATTGCAGTTTTTTATTCAATGTTGCAATAAAAATCACTGCATTGCAGTTTTGATAGTTCGAATGCAATTATATACTCCGGAACAGTAGAGGTCTCAACGTTGCTTAATATCTTCGTCCCAGCGTCAATGAAAGGCTGGGCTTTCTCAGAAATAGTGTTATCGGTGCTGGAAGCCTCGTATTCGTCGCCGGCGAGGATTGAATTTTGAAATCGTTTTTTGGTTTGAAGAGCGCAAATTGGAGGATTACAGTGGGCGAAGTTCCTATCGATGCCAGATACAGCGTCCCTGCGGCAATGAAGGCCTGGGCTTTTGCCGGTAATAGAGCTGACGCAGTCGGAGGCTCCGTCTTCGTCGTCGATCAGCGGTGATATTTTTGAACTTCGTCTTCCAAAAGTGAGCAAAGCAGGTGGGTTCCTGAGTATTGGTTATATTTTAATCTTATTGCAATCAAATCATAAAAAAGGTGCATAGGAATTGTTGAGGAATAGTAACTAATAATTTGGATTCCAAGAGTGACTCATACTCCCACATGTAATTGGGAGGGTTAAAATTGGACTTTACTTGAGATTTTTGTACCCCCTTGTAATAAGAAAAAAGGCTGGCACCTATTTGTAATAAAGTGTTAGAGTGTGTACCCCTTGTAATGCCCCATTATTTTAAGTTGCTGGGCCCAATTAATTACAATTGGTGTTTATTCAGTTGGACCAATATTAACTTGGGCCCATGATTTATTTTAATTGCTGGGCCTCCTTTAAATTAAATTTAGCTGATGGGCTCTTCACCATTTAACTGATGGGTCATATTTAAAAGAGCTGGTGGATCCTTTCTCATTTAAAATTGATGGACCAGATTCAAGGAGCTGCTGGGACATTTTGGGGGCAAAAGTTAATTCACCGCGGAGCCGGGATTAATTCCAGTGAATCTACGGACAGTCCTTTTGTCCAGCTGTATCAGGTATTCTCGACGACTACCTATTTAAATACGTTGCTACTCGCATATTTCCCTACTTTTTATAAAAATTTGGGGCAAACACATGTATATTTTGAGACTTCAAAATTTACGCAACTGTCGAAAAATTATTTAGAAACCTTCAGCGGTTAAAAATTTACTCCCGAAAAATTTTCATATTTTAAAGGTAAGGATAATTAGAACTCCAAATTTTTTAAAGAAAATTAGACTCCAAACTTTTTAAAGAAATTTGGGGCATGTACGCACATTTTTTGGATTTCAAAATCTTCGAAATGTAGAAATTTCTTCACAAACCTTTAACGGTCTCGAAAACACCCTGAAAAAATATTTATACTTCAGGGGGAAGGAAAGTAGAACTCCAAAGTTCAAACTTCAAAATTCGGAAAAACGAAAGTACAAAATTTTTTCGAAAACAAGACTCGTGATGAAAGAAGTAAAATTTTCGAATCACCGAGCGAGCGGCCTTAGTGTCCCCTGCCTTTTCGGCATCGATTGTCCGCCTTCTGGGCGTCGACTATCTGCCTCTTCGGCATCGATTGTCCGCCCTCTGGGCGTCGACTATCTGCCTCTTCGGCATCGATTGTCCGCCCTCTGGGCATCGACTATCTGCCTCTTCGGCATCGATTGTCCGCCTGCTGGGCGTCGACTATTTGCATCTTTGGCATCGCTTGTCCGCCTTCATGGCGTTGATCGTCCGCCTTTCCGGCGTTGACTTGTCCGCCTCCATGGCGTTGACTTTATGCCTCTTCGGCATTGATCTATTTCGCCTCTATGGCATAGATCACCCTCCTCCGTGGCGTGGTCTCATCCGCCTTCATGGCGTTGATCGTCCGCCTTTCCGGCGTTGACTTGTCCGCCTCCGTGATGTTGACTTTATGCCTCTTCGGCATTGATCTATTTCGCCTCTATGGCATTGATCTATTTCGCCTCTATGGCATAGATCACCCGCCTCCATGGCGTGGTCTTATCCACCTTCATGGCGTTGATCGTCCGCCTTTTCGGCGTTGACTTGTCCGCCTCCGTGGCGTTGACTTTATGCCTCTTCGGCATCGATCTATTTCGCCTCCGTGGCGTAGATCACCTGCCTCCGTGGCGTGGTCTCATTCGCCTTCATGGCGTTGATCATCCGCCTTTTCGGCGTTGACTTGTCCGCCTCCGTGGCGTTGACTTTATGCCTCTTCGGCATTGATCTATTTCGCCTCTATGGCATAGATCACCCACCTCCATGGCGTGGTCTTATCCGCCTTCATGGCGTTGATCGTCCGCCTTTTCGGCGTTGACTTGTCCGCCTCCGTGGCGTTGACTTTATGCCTCTTTGGCATCGATCTATTTCGCCTCCGTGGCATAGATCGCCCGCCTCCGTGGCGTTGGCCTATCCGCCTTTTCGGCATTGACATTCCGCTTTATTAGCGAGGTTTCCCTCCTGCAGGACTCACGAGGAGCTTAGCCTCTCATCGACCCGGATGGACGCGTCCTAAATAAGACTCGCGATGAGTTTACTCTCTCGCCGAGCACAGGTTACTTTCCCTACAAAACTCCTTGCGACGAGCTCTGTCTCTCGCCCGAAAGCAGGCCCATGGTCTGAGAAAGACTTGTGAACGAGCCAAGCCTCTCACAAGCAGGGGGCACTTCACCCCCAAATCCTCGCGACGAACTCGGGCCCCGGCCGAGGTCAACAGACAACTATACCTGCGAGGTCTCCCAACTCCTTTGAGTTAGGGCGAATGAGCTCACGAATGGACACTGACTCCATAAGACTTGTGAACGAGCTAGAACCTATCACAAGCAAGGGGGCACACCACCCCCAAATCCTCGTGACGAACTCTGGCTACGGCCGAGGTCAACGGGCAACATTGCCTGCGAGGTATCCCGATTCCTATGAGTCTCGGGCGTTCAAGCCCTAACACGTGACCGGCTCACATAGGGTAAGATCCGCATGCGTGCACATTCACGATAGGGCAAATGAGCTCGAGCAGATTTTAATCCCTCAAAGAGCACCAGACAACGTATTGGGAGTCGTAGAAACCGACCAACCAATCTCGTAGGAATAAAACTCACGAGTGGACACAAGCTCGACAAGCACCCTAAAACTTCTTCACTGAGCAGGATCCTTTAATCCGAAAAATTTTCATTCAAAAATTTTTCATCACAATTTTCAAAGTCAAGCCTCGACTTAGAGGGACAAGCAGAATCCTTCGATCCGAAAAATTTTTCATTCAAAAATTTTTCATCACAATTTTCAAAGTCAAGCCTCGACTTAGAGGGACAAGCAGGATCCTTCGATCCGAAAAATTTTTCATTCAAAAATTTTCATCACAAATTTCAAAGTCGAGCCTCGACTTAGGGGGCCGAACAACAAATAGATTATTTTGAACCCGCGACTTATGATTTTTTCTATGGAAAATTGAAAATTTTCTATGGCATATTAAAAATCTTCAATTGATTTCCAGGAAATGGAAGAGCAAACCGAGCAAATGTTCAAAATGCATTTCGAGAAAAATAAAAAATAAATTTTTCTAACACCCGAGATACTGAAATAACTTCTCTCTTGTCATTTACAAAGTTTGAAAAATTAATATTAATTGCAAAGACCCCAACGGGGCAAATAAAGAAAAATATTACGAAAGCATAAACAGTAAGGTTAAGAGACAGGGGCACCATCTTCAACCTCCTTCAGACGAGCTCACCTCTCCGACGAGCTCCCTCCATCAGATTTGTTCACCTCTCCGGACGAGTCCGCCTCTCCGGACGAGCTCACTCCTTCAGACGAGCTCACCGCTCCGACGAGCTCCCTCCATCAGAATTGTTCACCTCTCCGGACGAGTCCGCCTCTCGGGACGAGCCTCATCGCTTTAGCTCGAGTTCACCTCTCCGGACGAGCCTCTCCTCTCCGGACGAGCCCGCCTCTCCGGACGAGCCTCTCCTCTCCGGATGAGTTCACCTCTCCGGACGAGCCTTTCCTCTCTGGATGAGTCCGTCTCTCTGGACGAGCCTCATCTCTTCAGCTCGAGTTCACCTCTCCGGACGAGTCCGCCTCTCCGGATGAGCCTCATTGCTTCAGCTCGAGTTCACCTCTCCAGACGAGCCCGCCTCTCCGGATGAGTTCACCTCTCCGGACGAGCCTCATCTCTTCAGCTCGAGTTCACCTCTCCGGACGAGTCTGCCTCTCTGGACGAGCCTCATTGCTTCAGCTCGAGTTCGCCTCTTCGGACGGGTTCACCTCTCCGGACGAGCCCCTTCTCTCCGGACGAGTCCCCCTTGCCGGACGAGCCTCATCGTTTCAGCTCGAGTTCACCTCTCCGGACGAGTCCACCTCTCCGGACGAGCCTCATCGCTTCAGCTCGAGTTCGCCTCTCCGGACGGGTTCACCTCTCCGGACGAGCCCCTTCTCTCCGGACGAGTCCCCCTTGCCGGACGAGCCTCATCGCTTCAGCTCGAGTTCACCTCTCCGGACGAGTCTGCCTCTCCGGACGAGCCTCATCGCTTCAGCTCGAGTTCACCTCACCGGACGAGTTCGGCTCTCCAGACGAGCCTCATCGCTTCAGCTCGAGTTCGCCTCTCCGGACGAGTTCACCTCTCCGGACGAGCCTCACCTCTCCGAGTGAGTCCGCCTCTCCGGACGAGCCTCATCGCTTCAGCTCGAGTACGCCTCTCCGGACGAGTTCACCTCTCCGAGCGAGCCTGCCTCTCTGGACGATTTCATCTCTCCGGACGAGCTCATCAGGAGCTAACAGACTTCATACTTAATGTAAGACGGTCCATCATTTACGCATCCAAGGAACTATTCACTATACTACCAGCTCGACTCCCAAAAGATATTTGGCAGCCGAATTGGGGGGCAAATGTTGTGACACAAATAATCGTGAAAGTACCCCACCTCGGCATACGTGCTGAGGTCCCTTAGGGGTCCCCCGATCTCGCCATAAAGTCCGACGAGCAGGCGAGCAAGCGAGACGAGCAGACAAGCCAGCGAGCAGACTACGAGACCCACGTCGCCCCACCTCGACCCGACGAAGACCCGAGCTCGGTAAGCGAGCAGGTGATGGAGTTCGCATGGCGTAAAGTATTTAGTACAGTATGTATTAGATCAACAGATGTAAATAAAACCCTAATATAAAGGGTATAGATCATTTTTAGCCTAGAAGCTTGGGCCTCTATAAATAGAGGCCCCTCCCCATTGTAAGAAGGAACTTTGCTTCCTCACAAATATCTCATATATGCAATATTCAAGGCAAGGGAATCCCAAGAGGATTCCCACCGCCATCTTCAAGGGAAGGACCCACGGTTCTTCCCCCATCGCTCGTTTTCATCTTTTTATATTAGTTGTCGATAAAATCGGTAACAACAGTCCGCAACCTGACTCTAAATTCGTACGAAATACATCTGTAGAAACTAATTATTTAGTACGTATTATCAACATATTTTATGCGTTTATCTCTATGTGTGTGAGGGAGAGAGAGACGAACCCCACGACTATGAGTGGCCACCGTGCGAAGTACGATTACGGGCAAAAACTAGTGCTTATAATATGTGTTGGATTATGTTTATGTTTATAATTGGATCATGTTTATGTTTATGTTTATGTTTATAATTGGATCATGTTTATGTTAGGTGTAGAATTATATACAATTATATGTGTTGACCTTAAAATTTTTAGTGTGTCTCGTATGTATGACTTGTTTAGAGTGCTATTAGTTCATATCTATACATATATAATAATATAATCTTCTACTAAATATAAAAATAAATTTTTTGATCAAATAGTGTATTACTAAATATGTAAAGAATTTCTAAAAGTTACTACATTAATTAATACTAATAATTAATAATATTTAATATACGTATTAATAATAAATTGCACATTAATTAATAAAATTCAAATATATGTTTTTAAAATACAATTGTGAAAATTAAAAATATTAAATTAATTTTTTTGATAGGTGAAGTTTTTTAAAAGATTTAGCATAATATTGAAACAATTGTATTAAAAATACAATTGTTAAAAAAATATATATTATTTGATTGGTGAATAGATGTAGTTCAAATATATATTTTTTTTTAATAAAAAAATCATATTATAATTTGTTTATTTTTTAGTTGAATATGATTAATCGAGTCGAATACATATAGAATGATGTTATTTTTTTGGAATTATAATTAAATATTTTATTTGTTTAGAGAATTGTGAAATGTTAGAAATCATCCCCATCTATTTAATTAAAATAGTGTTCACCATTCATTTATAATTTGAACTTGTATAAATAGGAATAAATATTTCATTAGTAAATCATTTAAAAAGTAATCAAATATCCAATAAAATTATTATTATTCAAAAATTTTAAAATACTCAAAATTTTTATTTTTATAATTTTATTAAAATTTTAATATTATTTTCAAAAAATAATATTTATAATGAGTTTAGTGTATAATTAAAAATATATATAATTAATTTAATAATTGTGAGATACTCATATATTTTATCTCATAAAATTTATATATTAGTAAAAAGTTTTAATAAAAATATTAATAATGAACAAAATAACTTATCTCACGTTAAATTTATCAATATTCAAATTATATATCGGAAAAAAATACTAGTATTTATTAATAATAAGGAATTAAAGGGAGCTGAACGCATAATTAGAATTTGAAAAATGTAAATGCAGAAGACTATAGTTTATTATTTAAAAAAATTATATTAAAAATAAGAAAAAAAATTATTACCCCAAACGTTAAATTTATCAATATTCAAACCGTGTATCGCACGGAGAAAAATATTAGTATTTATTAATAAGATCCATCCAAAGGGGAATACAATGACCGGATTGGTTAATGAATCAATAATTAGTATTTGAAAAGTACGGTATAGTGGTAGTGGACGTTGGATTTTATCTGAGTTAATATCATACCATGATTTAGTATGAATAATAAGAAATTAAAAAAATTATATTAAAAAAATAAGAAAAAAAATTACTACCCCAAACGTTAAATTTATCAATATTCGCATGAAAAAAAAATACTAGTATTTATTAATAAGATCCATCCAAAGGAGAATGTATACAATCGGGTTGGTTAATGAATCAATAATTGAGTATTTGAAAAGTACGGTATAGTGGTAATGGCGTTGAATTTCATTAATATCATACCATGATTTAGTATGTATAATAAGGAATTAAAAAAATTATATTAAAAAAATAAGAAAAAAAATTACTACCCTCAAATGTTAAATTTATCAATATTCAAACCGTGTATCGCACGGAAAAAAATACTAGTATTTATTAATAAGAATCGTCGGGTTGATTAATAAATCAATAATTGAGTATTTGAAAAGTACGGTATAGTGGTAGTGGACGTTGAATTTCATGTGAGTTAATATTGGATTTCATCTGAGTTAATATCATACTAGATTTAGTATGTATAATAAAGAATTAAAAAAATTATATTAAAAATATAAGAAAAAAAAATTACTACCCCAAAAAATCGAACCTTTGGATTTCATTTGAGTTAATATCATACCACCATTTTTTTAAAAATGGATAATTTCATGATTTAGTATGAATAATAAGGAATTAAAAAAATTATATTAAAAAATAAGAAAAAAAAAGTATTACCCAAAAAATCGAACCTGTAACCTTTTAGGGGGTGTTTGGTTTGAAGGATTGCCCAGATAGATTTGGTAATCCTATGTAATATGATGTTTGGTTTGATGGACTTAGGCCCAATATTAAATTTGAGTCCGGGTCTCAAATTTAATATAATCCCTCTCTGTTGGGATTTTGCCCATCCGCCCAAGGAGGTGAGATTGGCTTTGTCCCAAAAATTAAATTACTACAATATCCTCCTATTTTTTATTTTTATGACGAATATGCCCTTGAAGATCTGTTTAATTACAATATCACAATCATATACCCTTCTTCCCACCGAAGCTCTACCAGAACACAACCGCTATCACTCTCTTTCAAGAACAGGTTTATTTTTCTTTATTTTCCATTTTTTTCTACAATTAATGACATCATTTGATATCTTGGTTCACCAACTCTTTGCAGGACACCGGCATTACAGTCTCCGTCGACCCCTCGACATTTTCTACCTCTCAAGGCGGCGTTTGCGGTCGTTGTGGGCCCCTCGGCGTCGCCACTGAAGTCAGCATTTGCAGTTCTGTTGGGTATCGTAATCAGCGGGCAAGCTTCTATACAGGTTAGTTTCGTTGGGTCATAGGAATATGGTGGTGGAGTTGTGAAAAATTAATTTGAGTTGCAATGGAAATTGAGTTTTCTTCACTGAAAAATTAATTTGTTCGACTTGAGATTTGGCTATTCTAAAAATTGGGTAATCAAACTCTTGTATTTTATATACACATGTTAATATACACACACATTAATTTACTTAATTTTCCTTTGATGTATATAATTTTGTTGTTTTCTTTCCTCTGTTTCTTTCTCTGGAGAATTTTATTGTTTCATTACTCAGTAATTTTAGGCTGATATAATTTGATTCTTTGAATTGTTGTGTATGACCATTCCAATATATATTTCAAATTATTCTGAGATGTTCCGCCTCTTTCTAAAATTTTATAAATTCATTAGAACTTAAGTTTTGTTTCTCACTAGACGCCTCATTTTTCATTAATTTGACTTAGTTTTGATGCTCTTACCCATCTGTATTGTGTTTTTACATTCAATTAGAATTATGTGTTCTAACATTTTATTATGTGGTTTGTTGCATAAGGTTGCATTTGTATTTGATGCTACGAATTTCAAATACATTCTAATCCTTAAATCCAGATGCAACCTAAAAGATATTTGTAGGACAGTATAAACTTAATCATCAATAATATTCATCTAATAATTTTCGTTGGATATTTTATTATAATTATCTTTTTAGTTTGTCAAGCATTGATGTCATCCTATTTATTATAATATTCATCCAGTTGTTTTCTGCATTTGCATTTGAATAGAAGAAATCATCTATTGTATTTATTTTTGTACTTGATTATTTTTATTGATGAATATTGTTTTACAATGCATTGGAATTATGAAAGGAATGACTCGGCTTATGACGACTTATTGTGCCATGGCTGCATTACTCATTGAAATTAGAGCATTTGTGATGGCAATGACTTACAGTTATTTAAGGTTATATCGACGTAGAAACCTTAGGAATAATCGACATTATAGTCTTAGACTGAAAGTAACCCGTCAGTTAGAGCACATGCACTATTTGGTTAATTTCAGCGATGTGACATGCAAAGATCATCTTCGAATGAACAGCGATTGTTTCAATAGATTGTGTTTCCTTCTAGAGAATGTCGGTGGTCTTTCCCCTACCCGTCATGTAACAATTGCTGAACAAGTAGCAATTTTACTAACTGTTTTGTCTCACCACACTAAGAATAGAATCTTGAAAAAAAGTTTCAAATGTTCGGGCTACACAGTTAGTAAATACTTTAATATTGCATTGAACACTCTCCTTAAGCTGCATAACATTCTCCTTGTCGTACCACATCCTGTGCTAGACGACAGCAATGATAGTCGATGGAAATACTTTAAGGTAAATTGTGTAATATTCTTGTGTTTAAGTTGTATTAGGTTGTAATATAAACTGAAAAAATGGATTTGTCTACATGTTAGGGTTGTCTTGGTGCTTTAGACGGAACATATGTCCCTGTTCAGGTGTCAACTTCAGATATTTTATAGAAATCGAAAAGGACAAATTTCTGTTAATATTCTAGCTGTTTGTGATCAAAACATGAACTATATATATGTATTATCTGGATGGGAAGGTTCTGCAGCTGATAGTAGAGTTTTGCGTGATGCACTGACCCGAACACATGGATTGAAAATTCCAAATGGTAATTAAATTTTGCCAATTGCTTGTTTGTGTATAAAAAAACATGCATAATTATGGATATAATTTATGATTTTTGTAAACACTAATGTAGGTACCTATTATTTGGTTGATGGTGGGTACACAAATGGAAATGGTTTTCTATCTCCCTATAGAGGGGTTAGATACCATTTGAAAGAGTGGGATGCCACTTGTAACAGCCCTCAAGCCCATCAAGAGTATTTCAATTTGAAGCATGCAAAGGCGCGTAATGTTATTGAGCGCTCATTTGGAATCCTGAAAGCACAGTGGGGTATTCTTAGGAGTAATTCCTATTACCCTATCAAGACCCAAAATCGTATTATTTTGGGTTGTTGTTTACTCCACAATTTCATTCGTACTAACATGACCGTGGATCCTATGGAAGATGATGTGCCTGAATTTCAAAGTGAATTGGACGATAATCATGGTGTTGGTGAAGATTTTATAGATGTAGTCGAACCTTCTCAAGCATGGACAAGTTGGAGGGACAACTTGGTCATGCAAATGTTTGTAGAACATGCTTGAACATTTGCATTTGTCACAAATTTTAGTTGTAAAATTCTATTTTGTAATGCTGAATATTTGTTTAGTGTTGGTGGATGGATTTTTGGATACATGTATAAACGATTTTTAAGTTTACTTTTCAAGAACAACTTTATTTTTCTTTATTTTTGTTTTGTATCATTTAGTACATTTACTTAATTTATAATAAATAATTCATCTTTTTATTATTTTGTAATATTGATTTAGCACACAATGGAAGGAACAGACAATCAAACTAGTGGTCGATGCAAGAAAGCTAGTGGCACATGTAATGTTAGGAGGAGTTGGACCATTCAAGAAGAGCAAATTTTGGTGAACTCGTTGAAGGAACTCATTGCGAGGGGGTATAAATGTGATAACGGGTTCAAGTCAGGGTACATTACAATCCTGGAGAGTATGTTGATGTCTGCACTCCCAGGTATAGATCTAAGAGGAGAGCCAAATATAGTTTCTAAGATTCACGTGTGGAAGAAGCAATATGCTTCCTTGAAAGAGATGCTGATTAATGGTTCTGGTAATGGGTTCCAAAATGATACATATATGGTTGAGGCCACCGAAGAAAAATGGGCTGCCCAAATTAAGGTAAAATGTAAATGATGCTAGTGTTTTCATTGTTTTCATTGTTCAGTTATGGAAATAAAATTTTACAAAGTTGCATGACAAATGTTTTCAATCAAAATATTTCTTAATAATGGCAGGTGGTCATTGATCAACTCACACCTGTAGAATTATTCATGTATTGACTTTTAATATAGTTTCCAAAATATTTTTGTAACAAATTGTTTTATCATCAATTCTTAATAGTGATTTTAATTCTTATTTAAGCTTATATCTAATTAAATTATTAATTTTAATTCTTTGTTTGCAGAAAGATCCAAACGCTCGTACCCTGAAAAATAAGTCTTTTCCATTCTATAATGACTGGATAGAAATCTTTGGAAAGGATCGTGCTAATGAGGAAAATGCCCAGATGTTTCCCGATGTTATCCAAAATGTCTTGAACAACAATAGCCAGCCAGAACCATTTGTTGGGTGTAATCCATCACCACAAAGTCCACCGTTCAATGAAAGCTCTCAGACAAAGTTCCAATCTGGTAACCAAGCAGAGTGTAGTTCGGCTACTACCAAGAGTAAGAACAAAAAACGAAAGGTAGATCATTCGTTGGATGAACGCTTCATTGAGTCAATGAACTTGTTCTGTGACAAAACTGACTTAAAGATTGGTGAAATGACATCTACGATGAGTGAGGTTGCACAAGGGGCTGGATCGAAGTATGATTCTGCAAAAAAAAAAGAAACATTGTACGAAATATTGTGCGGGTAAGATTTCAATTTCACACTTAGTTTCTATTTTATTTTGCTAACATTTATATTTTGTCTAATATTTTTTTGTTCTATGATACTTTGCAGTTTCGAATTTCTCACATTAAAATTGAGAGTACGTGTTTCTCAGTATTTTGCAAGAAATCCAAATGAGCTGGACATGTTCTACAGCTTTCCAAATGATGCAAAAGCGAAAATGCGCGTGAACATAATGCATAACATCTAAAATAGTAGATTTGACTATGTTAAAGTTGTAAAAGACAACACTTTGCAAATAATAGATTTGACTATTCTTTTGAAGCAAATGTCAGTAGACTTGAATTCTAATATAGTAGAGGCAAAAATCTAAAATAAGCAAAAAAGATACAATACACTGGAATTATAATAAACAAAAAAATATATTATATCATTAGAATGATATTAAACTGTTATTTTAAAAATTGAGGTTAATTTTGTCATTTACCTAGAAATCCCACCTAATCCAACAATCCAAACACCAAATTAACTTTTTCATTTGTAAATAAAAAAATAGACAATCCTACAATCCAAACATATATTGGATTAAAAAAATTTAATCCCAATGATACAATCACATGTAATCTATCATATCTAATCGATCCCGTCCCGTGAAGCAAACGGCCCCTTATTAGATAGAAGAGTGATGACTTTACCACCAAACCAAATTAGGGATGGAGGGATTAATTTTCCTAATTTATTTTCTTTATGAATTTTATTGTAAAATTAATGGAGGGAAAGATTGGAGCCAAAAATTTCACCTTCAAATAATTTAATCAATATATGATTTAAAATTATGTATAATAAAAAGATCAAATTATTCATTTGTAGGATTTGAAATGGATAAAAGTTGGATATTTCTTGAGGATAGAACATTACTTCAATATGAGAATGGAGTTAATCAGTTTTTAGATTTTGCATATTCATCAATTGAATCTTCCCGAAAGATCAGATGTCCTTGTAAAAAATGCAACAATATTTATTTTCGAAGTCGAGAAGATGTTGAAGCTGATTTTTTTATGAACGGAATGCATAAGAATTATGTTACATGGATACTTCATGGCGAGGAGTTTGATTTGGATGAACAAGAAAGTGATGAAGTGACTTAGATGAATCTACTAGAAATGATGATAGTCATGGGAACCAAAATGATTTTGTGAACATGCAAACTATGCTAGAAGATTCTTTTGTAGCTGCAAAAACAAATGCTTGGGGGGAAGCTGAGTCTATGAGAAATGAGAATGCAATACCTGAGTGGGAATCTAATAGATTTATGAGATTATTGAAAGATGCTGATAAAGAATTATATCTCGGATGTAAAAGTTTCAGTAAGTTGTCATTTGTTGTCACATTAATGCATATAAAGATTGCTAGCAGATGGAGTAATAAATCATTTTCAATGTTAGTTGAGGTGTTGAAAAAGGCACTTCCTGATGGTGAGACCCTCCCTTGCTCCTTTTATGAGGCAAAAAAAATGATTCAAGACCTTGGATTGGATTATGAAAAGATACATGCTTGTAAAAACGATTGTGTGTTATTCAGAAAGGAATATGCAAAAGAAGAAGAGTGTCCAAAATGTTCAACCCCTCGATATAAATTCACAGAGATTGGTAATGGTGGAAATGGTAAAAGAAAGCAAAAGAAGATTCCACAAAAAATTTTACGCTATTTTCCGTTGAAACCAAGACTACAGAGGTTATTTATATCTAAGAAGACAACGCAAGTATGAGATGGCACAAAGAAAAACGCACGGATGATGAAGTTTTAAGGCATCCTGCAGATGCTCAAGAGTGGAAAGAATTCGATAAAAGACATGAGTCATTTGCTCAAGATCCTCGTAATATTAGGCTTGGATTAGCCACTGATGGTTTTAACCCATTCTCAAATATGAGTTTGTCTTACAGTACATGGCCTGTAATTCTTTTACCGTATAACTTGCCACCATGGAAGTGCTTGAAAGCTCCTTTTTTCATTCTGTCAATGCTTATTACAGGTCCAACATCACCTGGTAATGATATAGATGTCTTTCTTGAGCCTTTAATTGATGAATTAAAGGACTTATGGGATCATGGAGTAGAAACTTATGATGCCTCATCTGGTACTAGTTTTAACTTACGTGCAACAATATTGTGGACGATAAACGACTTTCCAGCTTATGGATTAGTATCAGGTTGGAGCACAAAAGGATATTTAGCTTGTCCTATATGCAACAAAGAAACAGCTAGCCTTTGGTTACCAAATGGAAGAAAAATATGTTACATGAGTCATCGTCGATTTTTACCACATAATCATAAGTGGCGTGATCTGAAAAGTGCTTTTGATGGCACATAAGAATATCGAGGTAAACTAGTTTTTTTAACAGGGGATGACATGGTTGAACAATTAAGCTCTTTGCATCCAGTTACATTTGGAAAGTCGCAATCAAAGAAACGAAAACGTGATGAAGATTTGAACTGGAAAAAATGCAGCATTTTCTTTAACTTGCCGTATTGGAGAACACTAAAATTGCGACATAACTTAGATGTCATGCATATAGAGAAGAATGTGTGCGATAATATCTTGGGGACATTATTAGATATGGATGGCAAAAGCAAGGACAACATCAAGGCCAGATTTGATTTGCAAAAATTACAAATAAGACATCAATTACATCCAAAGAAAGTTGGGAATACTTATTTGGTACCTCCAGCATGCTATACTTTATCCAAGGCTGAAAAAAGAAAGGTGTGTGCATTCTTAGCCTCAGTGAAGTATCCAGATGCATTTGCTGCAAGTTTGCCAAAACGTGTGAACATTAATGATTGCCGAATTACGGGTCTGAAGACTCATGATTGTCACATCATCTTGCAACATTTGTTACCAATTTCAGTGTGTGGCATTTTGAATGATAACGTGAATGAGGCATTATATGAATTCAGCACATTCTTCAAACAAATATGCTCAAAAACATTGAGAAAAGCAGATTTGGAAAATCTTGAAAATCAAATTGCTTTGACCCTGTGCAAATTGGAAAGAATTATTCCTGCAACATTTTTTGACATAATGGTACACTTGCCTATTCATCTTGCACGAAAGATAATATTAGGAGGACCGGTACAATATAGATGGATGTATCCCATTGAGAGGTAACATTTATCATACATTATAATTTAGATTCTTACAATATCTTATTTATATTATCATCTACTTTTTTCTAATTGGTTAATTTTTTGTTTTAGGTACTTGCACAAATTAAAACAATATGTAAAAAATAAAGCTTCTCCTGAAGGATCAATGGCCGAGGGTTATGTTGCTGAAGAATGCTTAACTTTTTGCTCAATGTACATGAATGATATCGAGACACAATTTAATAAAATAGAACGTAACTGTGAAATAAGCCAAGAAATTTCTGAAAATAATTTGTCAGTGTTTTTTGAAACCTCACGCCTCACTGGGAAAGGTACATACAGTTTTCTTGATGAAAAATCATTAAAGCAGGTTCGTGATTATGTTTTGAAGAATTGTGATGAAGTGATGCCATTCATAAGGTATTTCACTAACTAGTGTTTTTTTTTTTAATTAAAAAAATCATGTTTATAATTTAAAGTTTATGCACTTGGCTGATAAACATAATGAACTTGTATATTAGATTAATATGAGTAGTCATTGTATTTTTATGCTTTATTATATTAAATTTTCTCCTAGAAAAAAAATATACCCACATTTATTTTATAAATTTATTTGGAATCATAAAGAGGTGAGAGATGTATTTATGTTATTATAAGTTTTTTAAATACGGTAATTAATGATAAAATTACTATTACCTATCAAGTTTAAGCAAAATTGTTTTGATATTCAGTGAACACAAAGAAGAACTTAAGCAAAAGGGCTATGTGGATGTGGAAAAGAAGCATGAGGAGTCTTTTGCGAAGTGGTTTGAAGAGATGGTAATTTCTTTTTCAATCTTATAACGAATTTGCCAATAATGTTTGTTTGCATAAATATTTCATACATTTTAAATAATTAACAGGTCAAATTGGACGTTGGAGAAAATCATCCTACTAATGAAGAACTTTTGTACTTGGCATATGGTCCTGATAAACGGGTGACTCATTATGAGATTTGCATTTTAAATGAATTTTGTTTCCACACTAAACAACGTGAGATGCATAAAAGAACTCAAAATTCTAGTGTAGTTGTAAAAGTTGAGGATTCATCCGACTTTCAAAATTATTATGGTATCTTGCAAGACATTGTTAAGTTAGACTACTTGGGAAGCCATCAGGTGGTGTTGTTTAAGTGTGATTGGTATGAAGGTAGGTCAGTTCAAACGGATAAGCACAATTGCACAAGTATTAATGTGTCACGACTGTGGAAGACGAAAGAACCATATGTGTTATCATCTCAAGCTCAACAAGTGTTTTATGTGAATGATATGAAACTAGGTAATAATTGGGAAATTGTTATTGAGGTTCAAGCTCGAAGTCTATGGAGTGTGCTTGAGAACAACGACATTGAAGACATGGTTATTGATGAATTATATCAACAAGATCAATTGCACGATACTTTTGGTATGGCTGAATGTTCCAATGATATCACAGACGAATGGTATAGAAATGATATACCAGCAACTACAATTGATGCAAATGAAGTAACACCCATAGAACGTGCAAATGAAGAAGAAGAAGAACAATTGATGCAAATGAAGTAACACCCATAGAACGTGCAAATGAAGAAGAAGAAGAAGAAGAGGAGGAGGAGGAGGAGGAGGAGGAGGAGGAGGCAGATGAAAACGAGGATGGGTAGAGAGATTTGATATTTGGTCTTTGTGACATCCTTTTTAATTGCAAATTAATTTTTTTGGAATAACACCAATTGAATTCTAGGATTCTTGATTTTTCATGAATTAGAATTATTTGTAACATCTTTTTTAATTGCAATTGATTAATTGACTATAAACCGCAACATTAATTAAAATAGAGCACTACTACTCACACCCCAAAATTCTCTAAACACACTCCATACTTTAAAAATAAAAAATAAATATATGAAAAATGACTAAGTTATCCTTATAAAAATATAAACGCTATTTAAATTTTGTTAACTTTATTTTATTGTTAAAGAAGGAATCCTACTTTAAGATTGTTTTTTTTTTTTAAAGATAAATTAACTAAGTAGAAAAATCAATATAAAAAATGTAAAAACAAATTAGATTTATTATTAACATAAAATATAAAAAAAAATTAACTAAAATATTGAATACACATAAATATAAAATATTATATAACATTTTGTAACATTTTGAAATGATTATTAAATATTTTATTTTGTGTAGAGAATTGTGAAATGTTAGAAATCATTTCCATCTATTAAATTAAAATAATCTTCTCCATTCATTCATGATTTGAACTTGTATAAATAGAAGTAAATATTTTATTAGTAAATCATCTAAAAAGTAATCAAATATCCAATAAAACTATTATTATTAAAAAATTTGAAAGTAAATAAATTTTTTATTTTATAATTTTATTAAATTTTTAATATTATTTTCCAAAAATAATATTTATAATAAATATAGTGTATAATTAAAAATATATATAATTAATTTAATAATTGTGAGATATTAATATATTTTATCTCATAAAAATTTACATATTAGTAGAAGGTATTAATAAAAAATAAAATAACTCAACTCACGTTAAGTCTATTAATATTCAAAGCAGTGTAAAATGGATAGTGGCGTGAAATGAGGTTCTCCCTCTCTCTCTTTAAATTATTTCATTTTCTTTTTACATATTCTGATTTATTTAAATTATTTATAAGATAACATATACAAAATTGAAAATTATATAAAAAATAATAAAAATATAGGACTTTTATTTGTTTTTAAATATTTTTAAAGTATATTAGCAGAAAAAGTTGAAGCTTTAAAAAAATACACAATATTTGATTAATTTTCTGTTCATATTAATTTTTGTATCTGATATATAATTAAGTTTATTTTTTTCAAATGATTATATTTAAAATGCAATTTAAAAAAATAAATAAATTAAAAATTATAATATACAAATGGTAATGTTAAAAAAGATTAGTAGTTCCAACCCACGTCTGTCAACATACGTCCACTTTCTTTTTAAGTTTTCATTTCCGTTTACAATATTTTCAATTCCCTCCATAATATTTTCAATTCCCTCCTTGAATACTCTTAAATGCAAAGAAAAGGAAGAGGAAAGTCTACTGGAATTTCTGTCGAGAAAAAGAGACGTGGAGGTACACGCCTAGATGTCGTCATCCATCCACTTAGGAACAGAATTGAGGGGACAATGCAAAAGATTTTAAAACTGGAGCTGTTGTACTTCTAAGACAACCCTTTCAGTACCTATCACTGGAAGGACATTCCCGATTGATATTAAAAGAAAGATTTAGTATGATCAAGCAAAAATTCAATCCCCAAAAGAACATCACGTTAAAAAGGTTGTTTATGGCCAACTAAATCGACAATATACAAGTTACCGAAGTAAATTACATAAACTTTATTTGATGAATAAAGAGTGTCCTGATGATATCAACGAAGACGATTGAAGCTACTGGTCACTTATTTTGAGAGTGATCATATAAGGTACGTAAATCTTGTTCTATTTCGTATTATGTAAGGTGAAAAAAATTATATATATAATCAATAATTAATTTATTCTGATTAAATTTACATGCAGAAAATTAGTGAACGAAACAATAATTAATTTATTCTGATTAAATTTACATGCAGAAAATTAGTGAACGAAACAAGCAAAATCGCCAACAATTGAAAATGATTCATACCTGTGGAACAAAATCTATGTGCAGTCTTATTATGAAGATGTAAGTGAATTTAATATTATTCTTTTATACTTAAATTTGATATATATTTATAACTACAATTATACTTTATTTATATATACGACAGTGTGATCCTGAGACTGGAGAAGAGCCAACACGGACATCTACATAGAAAAAAACTCGATATAGCAAAAAGAAAAAAGAATGGGTTGATGTGTAAGTATTTTCATCAAATAAAAAATTTATATTTATCCATCCTTTAGTTTGCTAAGACTCTTTTTTATTATTGTTTAATTTTTGGTTCCATTGTAACAATTCTGTCGTTTCATTTTCTCTCTCTTTTTTTTTTATAATTTTTCAGGAAAAGATTCGTTTGGTTAGACTCTTTTTTATTTTTGTTTAATTTTTGGCTCCATTGTAACAATTCTGCCGTTTCATTTTCTCTTTTTTTTTAATAATTTTTTCAGGATAAGATTGTTGAATTACAAGATAGAGATGATGCAATTCCTGAAGACGAAGCATTTGTGGAAGCACTTGGGAAAGAAAAATCTAATCGACTACGTGGTGTGGGGATGGTTTGAAGCCACCTTCAGAAAAAAAAGAGAGGATTAATAATGAACTGGAAAAAGAAAATGAATACTTTGGTCAAGAGAAAGAAGAGGTGGAAACATAACCAAGAGATGGCTTTACGATTGGTGCCAAAATTTCTGAAATCCTTCAAACATTGAACCAAATAACTCACGTTCCAAAAGATAACTTTTGAGTCAATTGATGCAGTAGGAGTCTACGATAATTCATTATTTATGTAATTTTTTTAGACATTTGATTTTAGTTTAGTAGTTTACTTTAGTCTAACGACTGACACTTTTGGTTTAAGTATTGATTTATTTTAATTAAATATATTTTATGTTCTAATCATAAGTTTTGCTTCTTTTTTTTTTTTCAATACGCAAATAGGTCATTTTATACGAATACAAAAAAATATTGAAATATATTGTCACTATCTTAGAATTATATATAAATGTATTTGTCACAATATCATATTTTCATGTTATTTTATTATTTTAAAATTAATATTTACAAAATTTTCTCGAGAATTTTAGGTTTTAGTGACATTGCGACTATAGTTAAATTTTTTTAACACAATATTATAATATTATTATTTTTATTAATTTTATTTTAAATATTAATATATTTGATGAGATTTTGTAGTCTTTAGTGATAAGTAATTTTTTATTAGTGACACAATAATAGTGACTAATTGTATGAAGTTATAGTTACAATTAATACTTTGCGATAAAAATATCATATTTTAGTGACAATAACTAATCATGACTATAGAACTTAATTATAGAGATAAATATCAAATGTGACTAAAACATTTAGTAATAGTTATAACAAAAATGTGTGATTAAAACAATTAGAAACAGTTACAAAAAAAATGTGTTACTAAGACATTAAATAATAGTAACAACAATAATGTGTGACTGAAACTTTGTACAATAGTGACAACAACAATATGTCACTAAAAAATTGAGTAACAGTGACAAAAAATATGAGTGACTAAAAAATAAGCTTTTGTAACAAAATATGAGTGTGACTAAAAATATAATTTATAGTGACAGTTAAGACATTTTCGTCACTAATCTTATAGCGGCACAATTTATAGTCACAAGCTATCGACAACCACTAAAATTGTCACTAATTATTTTCAGTGACAAAATATAAGAATATAGTGACAAAAAAAATTGCCACTAAAAACACTTTTTTTTGTAGTAGGAGCACTTCAATATCTCACTCTAACCCATCCCGACATTGCATTCTCTGTTAATAAGTTGTCTCAATATCTTCAAAATCCTACTCTGAATCAATGGAAAATGTGTAAACGGGTACTTAGATATCTAAAAGGATCAATGTATTTTGGCTTGTCTTTTTTTCCCGTTTCAAATTTCAGGTTATATGGCTATGCCGATGCCGATTATGCAGCAAATTTGGATGATTGAAGGAGTACTAGTGGTTCTTGTATCAAACTGGGACATAATCTGATTACATGGAGCTCTCGCAAGCAACAAGTCGTGGCTTGAAGCAGTACGGAGGCAGAATACCGATCCTTGGCCTGTGCGACAACTGATATCCTGTGGATTCAATCATTGTGCAAAGAGATCAACCTTCTGCTTGAAGCTCCTGCTGTGTTGTGGTGTGATAATTAGGGTGCGATCAAACTTGCCTTTAGTCCAGCTTTCTATGGAAGAACAAAACATGTGGAGATTGATGTTCATTTCTTACGAGAAAAATTTCAAGCTCAAATCTTGGATGTTCAATATGTTGCAACGGAGGACCAATTAGCTGATGTTCTCACCAAGTCGTTGCCTCCATCAAAGTTTCAGAGGCTTTGTCATCAACTTGGGGTAGTTTCTGATAGCTGAACTTTCTTTAGAGTATATTGAAGTATTAATGTATGCTGAACTAAAGTGTATTAGTTGAGTGCACCTTATGTTATGTACACTCTCATTAGGATAGCTCACTTTGAGGTAGTTAATTATACCAGATTCTGTTAGTCAAGTTGTTAGACGGTTTTGAAGTTATAACCGTCACTCTTCTGTATAAAACACTCAAGTCAAGCTCATTTGGAGCTTAGCTATGAAAATACATTGTTTAACAAATTCGTATAGAACAAAATTCAGCACTTAAATTGACCAAAATCAACATCCAAAATTTCCAAGAAAGTATTAATAAGTTAAGATATAATAGTATAGGTAACAAAAGTTGTTATGGAGTGAGGAATGAACCACGACAAATAGCACTAATTTTGAAGTTTAAGATTTCACACCCACCATTTGTTGTGTGTTTTTTTTTAACACACCATTTGTTGTGTTTTAGTGTAGTCTTATTGCGTAAAAAAAATTTTAATCTTATTTCTTTTCGTATAAATTTTAAAAACTAATAGTAATTTATGTGTTGTTGTGTAAGGAATATTTGTCCCAAAGAATCACCACGTGGCACACTTGAGAACGGTACATCCAGATCTCCCCAAATTGCGAATAACCAGGCAAGTAAGACACCATCGAACGGAAGCTACTCGCCATATTGGGTAAGACGAACAAGGTCCCACCGAACAGGAGCAACTTGGCATCAAGGAGGCCAACGACAGGAATAGAGAGGTCGACAAACAACATCGCATTGAGCGATGAGCGAGGAGCCATCCTCGCCGAGCAGCGGGTAAGACGTCGTGCACGCCTACCTGCGAGGATCATACCAAGAAGGAAAAGATATCGCCATAGTCGTGCATCAATCAGACCATCTATCTAGTTTAGGAACAAATCTTCCCCAGTTAGAATATCCTCATACGACAAACAGCTAACATAGTATGAGCGGACCGTGACCTGCCAGCCGTACAAATCTCTGTCACGTTCGAGAAAGTAGAGATTCATGCATCATAAATCTCAACATTTAATACTTCATATACTAGGGCGACACAATTTAACTATACAATCATTAAGGCACAATGGAAGAGTAAATTTTTTGGACAAATTAAATAAAAAAATAGAAGTAAATTTTTTGGATGGAGAAATATTTTTTAAAGTTAGTATGCGTTTGAGTTAAAAAAAAAAATTATTTTTATAAATCGTTTGTGAATTTATATTTATTGGATTTTCTTTTAGATATTATTGTTGTATACACAAAATATTACTCTCTTTGTTTCATATTGAATGCATCATTTGCTCAAAAGGTATGTCTCACACTAATGCACAATTTTTTAAAATAACAATAAAATAATTTTAGTATTTTTATGAATCTCTCTCAAACACCTCAATATTACACCATATGTTATTACTTTTTTCACCAACTCAATTTAAAATGGCAAAAACTTGTATGAGACCGTCTCACGCATGAGACCAAATCACTTTTTAATAAATTGTTATCACTTTTTTAAAAAGTGATACAAATTAGTATAAAAGTGATAACAAATTAAAAAGTGATAACAATTTATGAAAAGTGATAACAATTTATGAAAAGTGATAACAATTTATGAAAAAGTGATAACAAATTATGAAAAAGTGATAATAATTTATTAAAAAGTGACTCCGTCCCATGCCCGTCTCATGCATGAGACGGTCTCATACAAGAGTGCCTCATTTAAAATTATTAAACAACTCTTTATTAAAGTTGAAAAGATTATCCTACTTTCATAATTAAAAAAACTTATATTATTAAACAATGCTTACATTAAAATTTATATTGAATAGTAAATATTATATTAATTCGGGACGGTGAAAGTATTATTTAAAAATATTAAATGCTATTGTTGACACTTAAGTTATACACAATAATGCTTTCGAAAAAAGTTATACACAATAATTACATTTGAAAAATAGAGTTTATTGAGATTCTCTTTTATATCTTAAATAAATCTTTCGCTACAAATATGGTATAATGCGCGACCTGTTAGACGCGCAATAGCGATTTAGAATAAGTTTGTTTATGCGCGAAATCGCGAATCACAATATCTAAGGGCAATTTGGGCAGGTAGACACTCATCCTCTACACGCTAGCAGCTTCTCTGAGACTGAGAGAGAGTGAAAAAGCAAGGGTTTCGCGAAACGATGCCGTGTTTGAACCTGTCGACTAACGTCAGCCTGGAGGGCGTGGAAACCTCCTCCATCCTCTCCGAAGCTTCCTCCTCCGTTGCCAAGATCATTGGAAAACCTGAAGCTGTCTGCCTCTCTCTCTACTCACAATATACATATACATATATATATATATATACACATTTCGAGCTTATCTTTTATTGCTTTATGTTGAGAAATTAGTTGTTCCTGAATTAGGATTTTATATCTTCAATTTTGTATTTGTCTAATTGGTTATGTGCCTTTGCTATTAATGTATTCCGAGTTTCATGGTTTTTGTGAAATTGTCGCTGCGAAGTCAAGTAATTATATGGGGGAAATGTTAGGATATATGGAAACGGGTTGTGAAATTATTGGAAGTTTCTGTAAGATTAGGTGTAGTTGCATTTCACAATTGAGATTTGGTGGAGATGGGATAATGTACCTTTTCTCCAGAATTTATTGTGCCTGGTGTATAAATTATATTTAAAAATCATTCGGAAGGAATGGAATTGCGACTTACCCTTAGAGTGCTGTTTGATTAGGTTGTTGTACTGTGAGGTTTTCTGTATAATGCTCAATGCTCTGAATGTTACCTGTTGCATTGTACAATCTTTATGAATTCTGTAGAATTGGAGATTGGATTTATTGTGTTGAGCGTCTTCTGTTAGCAATATTTTTTAGTGATTACGTATTGGCATAAAAATGTATTACTTTATATTTACTTTTTACTTTCCACTTAAATATATTTTTACCTTTTGCTAGTCCAAGATATGTGATCAACCAAAAGAAGATTAATATGTGCATTTGTCTCTTATTTTCTCTGTTTGGGTGTAGTATGTGATGATTGTGTTGAAGGGATCAGTACCCATGGCATTTGGAGGGACAGAGGAGCCAACTGCTTACGGAGAGCTGGTCTCGATTGGAGGTCTCAGCGGTGATGTGAACAAGAAACTAAGTGCTGCTATTGCAAATATACTGGAGACCAAATTGTCTGTTCCAAAGTCACGATTCTACCTCAAATTCTATGATACTAAGGTAAGCAAATCGAGAATAAATTGAGTTGTTTTGCAGAAAGGTTCCCTTGCGATGCATTAGTGTCTTCTCATTTCATTCTTCTGCTTGTTTAGGCCAATCAGAGTCAAGAATATGCACAATGTCTGCATGCTTTACACCAGTACTAAATCTTGCAAATGAAACTTTCACTTTTTAGAGCCGTGAATGATTAGAGGTTCTATGTTATTATCATATATCAAGTTTGGCTTTGCTTGTGAATGTAATTGCATTCTATTTAGTTTTAATTTTACTATTTTCTTCAAAATATAGTTACATGTGTTCCATGTTATTGTGTTGCATCCATGATGTCAATCTTTTTCTGCAGGGCTCCAACTTTGGGTGGAACGGATCAACTTTCTAGGTCTCTAATGTCGAATTTCAGAATCATGTCTATGGAGACCACTTTCATGTAACTGCATTTTATGTATCTGCAATCTCTTGGGCGTATCAATTTATGTTGCCTATGCTCATCTTTTATCTTGCATTTTCGGGCACCTTTTATTTTCATTAGGATTCTGGATGTCATAATGAAAATGCTTAGCATATGACATAAATGAATGTGATTGATGTCATTTGCTACCTAGCAATTGACAAGTTCTATCTTTCATTATCAATCTTAGTCTAAGTCTACTTTTTTCCTATTTCAATTGAATATGCATGCACAGTGAGACTGCGAGTCCTCTTAGGTTGTATCTGCCTATCTGGATAGATAGATTTGAAATTAGTTGGCATAGGATTAGAGTATAGTATTTATGGGATTGTATCTGCCTATCTGGATAGATAGATTTGAAATGCATAATAGTTGACATAGGATTAGAGTATGGTATTTAAAACCCATATCTGCAGTTTGTTCGAAATTTTGTTTGGTTTTTCTTAACATGTGGATATGAGTTCCATTTCCATTAAAGTGAGGTGGGGGTCACAGAAATTAGTACTCCCTCCGTCCCGGAAAAGACTTCATGTGTAGGTGAGCACACACTTTAAGAAAAAAGAGTAATGATTGAAGTTTTGAGGGATAAATTTGTAAACTTTTATGTATAAAGTAAAAAAACTTTATTGGGATATGTGTATGTGAGAGTAAAGTAATGGCATTTGTGTAAATTAGTGAAAATTGTGAGGGTGGAGTTTATAAAAGGTTTTCCATTTTAAGGGTGTGAAACTTATATTGGGACGGACGAAAAAGGAAAGTGTGAAAGCTTTTATGAGACGGAGGGAGTATTTAATTTATCATTTTATGTTTCATATTTTCACGACACATCTACTTGCAACTTCAATAATTCAATTGCAACTTGCAAGTCAAATGAGCAGTACGAAATTTGTCATTGGGGTTGACTTAGGCTTAGATTTGTTATTTATTCACAAATGAATTAAAGTTGAATTTAGCTGTTAGAAAAATAAAAATATCGAATTTATGTAAAACAATTTTATTGTAAAATTAATTCATAATTATCAGTTAGTATAATAATTAATACTTTTAAATGAACTACTGATATTGAAAAATTAGTATACCAAGTATATTTTAATGAAATAATTAACGAATGCATGTAAAATGCAAATTATTTTTTAATAGTTCCTATCAAATAGAAGGGAGACTTTGTTTTAAGGTAAAACGTAAAATACAAATTATTTTTTAATGGTTCCTATCAAATAGAAGGGAAACTTTGTCTCAATGCAAAATCTCTATTTTTACTGCCATCAATGATAATAAAAATAAAATTTATCTTATGTATCTATTCATACAAATATTACTCTTGTTTCAAAGGATGCTTAGTGTGATTTGAATATAATTTTTAAGAAGTTGGATTAGCTATTACCGTTTGATTTCTTTGTTCATTTTTATTATTCCGTGTTATACATTTAAATTAAAATTATGAAATATAAAGTCAAACATAAAAAATATAAGTAATATCATTCCAATTATAAATATATATATATGTGTGTGATTATACATGTATATTTTATCTTGTAAACACCATGTCACCAACTATACTCCTTCAAATTAAAAAATAAATAAATAAATACTTGGTTTAAAATATGCTCCATAGAAGGGTTTCGGGAAAAAAAATGCTCCATAGAATGATGATATTATTCCACGTGATATATATCGTATTTTTCATTTCAGTAGAAACAATGCATATCCATTAAATCGCCAAAACCGGAGCATCCATGGACGAATTTTACATTCAACACACACACACACAGACACACACTCCTATTTATATTTATATTTATATTTATTATTATATTGTATAGTATTTCCGAGCGCCAAATCAAAAAACATTAAGAAATGGCCGCCAATTCCTCTCCCGTAATCCTCCCAATCTCCGACACCCATAACGCCACCGACGGCCAGCAATCCTCCGCCAACTCCGCCCTCCGCATCTTCTTATCCGGCATATCACAGACCATTCGCTCCGGCCTCTCCAACCGCCGCCCGTGGTCGGAGCTCGTCGACCGCTCCGGCTTCTCCAAACCCGAATCCTTCTCCGAAGCCACCGTCCGTGTTCGAAAAAATTACTCCTATTTCCGCACTAATTACCTCACCGTCATCACCGCTGCTCTCGCCGTCTCTCTCTTGACGCATCCGCTCTCCCTGATCTTCCTCGCCGCCCTTCTCGCCGCCTGGTTATTCCTCTACATCTTCCGTCAGCCGTCCGATCCTCCGGTCACCATTTTCGGCCGCCAATTCTCCGATCGTGAGACTCTGTTTTTATTGATCGTCTCTACCGTTGTTATCATTTTCCTCACCAGTGTCGGATCCGTTCTCGTCTCCGCGCTCATGGTCGGCATCGCCATTGTTTGTTTGCACGGCGCTTTTAGGGTTCCAGAAGATCTTTTCCTTGACGAGCAGGAAACGCCGGGAGGGTTTCCCTTCCTCTCTATATTCACCGGCGCTGCTCCCATGGTTTCTCAGCCCACCGTCAGTGGTAGGGGTTGAAACCATTCGTAAATCAGGGCATTGAAATTCAATTTTCATTTCCCCAATTTTTTAGATTAAAATTAAATAAACATTCTTCCACGATGAATACACATTGATGATTGATTAGATGAATTGGTAGGAAATGCAAAAGTGTTGTAGATTATGTTTCTGGTAAAACTTTGGACGAACTCTGTGGCCAAATCTGATTCCATTCCCATAATTCGATGATTATTTGTTCATTGTTTAGTTTGTTTCTCTGTCATCTTTTTCATGGAGATTCATGAATTTGAAAAAGATTGATTTATGAGAGATTCAAACTTGGAAAATGGATTATGAACATAGGAGAGATTCAAACTCTTTACTCTCCTGGAATTTTGATAAACCTAATTGTAACTTGCATGATTTGAACCAATCAAAGTTTGTTTAATCTGGATTCTCCGACAAGTCGTTCCGTCTAAAAAAAATGGGAACATTTTTTTTTTTTTTTGGAAAGGGCTATTGTTCCTTTTTTCAAAAGTGGGGAAAGGAGTAGATAGGTGGTTGAAGTAATGGTGAGATATTATTACTCATTTTCACTTTGCGGACATTTTTTTAGGTGAAAAATAAAAAGTGGGTAAAATACTTTTTTATTATTAAAATAAATATTTTACACCTTCTTTACATTTATTATTATGACATGAAAAGTTTCATCACACCAAAGAAATTGTATGTTGAACAATTTCGAAAAAAAAATATATATATAATGATATGACAATATCGTATTTTTGCAACAACAATGTAAAATAAGCACCGTTACACAAAATTATTGGTTCTTTGACATTATAATCTTACTCTCGGTTCTTTCATGTTATATGATTTTTTAGGGTTTTATGCGTGACATACACTGATAAAATGATTAAATTTTGAGTACCATATTAAAATGGAACACATTAAGACGACAAACTGGACTGGTAATCCGCCAGAATTAAAAGGCAATAAATAATACTTGCTTCTTCCTTATTTAATTTCTTATTTTGCCATTTAACTTACTATTACTTGAAAAAAAATACAAAATAAAGTGTTTCAATTAAAATAATACAAGATGATAAAAGATAAATAAATAAAACATATTATAAAAATTAACATTTCTTTTTCAAATTTAATAAAGTTGTTTTTATTTATAAAGTATATCTCTAATACTCCCTTGTCCCGAAAGAGTTTGTGTGGAATCTTTGCATAAAGTTTAAGAAAAATGTGTGATGAGTGGGGGTATATAGAAATATTTTTGTAAATTTTTATGAATAAAGTAAATGAATTAATGGGATTATGTATAATATATGTGTATCTCAAAAATATATGTAAATATGTAAATATTGTGAGGGCATGGTTTAATGAGGATTTTTTTTTTTTTTTAGAGTGTGCAAACTTTTTTGAGAGGTTTCACTATGAAAAATATATTCTCTCTGTCCCAACAAGTTATGCACACTCCTAAAATGGAAACATCACAATATTAATACCCTCACAATATTATGCCCACAGGTGGACACCAATTTATATGTCCAACGCTTATGCGACATGTTAATCACCTATCATGTGATGTCAAATATACAGAGGAACCCACTATTATTTAATTAATTACTTACTTATGTGGCATCACATGATTGGTGGTGGACATATAAATTGATGTCCACCGGCATAAGATCAAATCTGTATTATTTAAATTACAAAAATGTCACTTTTATTCTACTCTTTACTTTATTCTCTCTCCTACTTTATCTCATTAAATTATCCAAAATATCCTTACACTTTATTCTCAAAAAAGTCAACAAAGTTAAATTTTCTTAGTTTCCGTATTCCAAAAAATATGCACGAGGAAGTACAAACTTTTATGAGATAAAAAATATTTTTATTATTTCATATGACTTTAATTTTTTTTTAAAAAAATTATTTCTTTATTGAGACTTGAGTTAAGGTAATCAAAATTTAAATAAAAATAAAAATTAAAGGTTAAATTAAAATGCTTATAAAATAATTATTATATTGAAATTCAACCTAAAATTAAATCGGGCATTGTTACAAAATTAAAACCTAAAATATGCATCGTCAGTTGTCACTGTGAGTATCTTGATTTTATTAAAGGAGATCCGATGAGTGTGTGACGCTTTTGACGGTAGCAGCTTAGCCAGCAGTTATCAGAAAAAAGCTACCCATGGATGACTTTCCGATTGACAAGATCCAAATTTCCGGCGCCGCCTTAGCATCACTCCTCCACCGTGCCTCCTCCGCCGCCGGAGACATTCACGGCTATCTCTTCGGTCATGCTGCTGTCTCCACCCTCAATTCCCTCTCCGATCACCCCACCCCCAGCGCTACCGCCTCACTTCTCGTCGCCACCATCACCTCCTTTCTCTCCCTCCCAGCTCACATCGCCCTCCCTCCGCCGTCGACCACCGCCGACTCCACCCACCTTCTGGGCTGGTTTTCTGCCCGCCGTAAAACCCCTCTCCGCCCCTCCTTGAAAGAAACAACCGCCACTTCTTCTCTCTCTTCCTCCGCTTCTCTAGCATTTACCCCGCAAAATTCTTCTCTCTCTCTCCCCCCATCTCTTTTCCTCATCATCTCAACCCCTTTTCAGGATCAATTAATTCACACCCATGAGTACAAGGCTTTTCAATACAAGGGGAACGCCTTCGAGCCGAAGAGTTTAAGCATTGTTAATCTTGGCCCATCTTTTCGATCTCAGTACGATTCCTTTAGCCCTAATGTGCAGTTTCCGATGATGGATTGCCAATTAAGGGGTCCAAATGCGATGGTAGAGGATGAAAATCGGGAGAGTTTAGCCCATAAAAAGAATCAATTGAATAATCAGAATCAGTTGGATACGTGTGCAGAGGGGTTTGAGATTGCGAGGTTGAGTACATTGATGGGTTCTGAGGCTACTTATACGGCGGAGCTTGAGGATTTGTATGATAAAATGCTGGCTAAGATTGAGGGCTTATCAAGATTAGTGGAAGAGACCAATGCCAAAGTTTTGGAACAGGTGATTCAATCTTTGATCAGTTATTTGATATATGATGTGATATTGTTCAACAATTTTTATATGGTTTTTATTATTAAATTGGAGGTCATTTGTTTGGCAGGAGACTCATAATATGAAGTTGAGGCACAGAGTTGCTGGTTTGGAATAATTGTTTGATAGTATTATGGTGATCAAATTTTCCAGCTGAGGTAATTCTCTTGCCCCTTTGTTTTTTTGTTATCAATATTTCCACTTGATCAATTTTTTTATTGCTTCTTGAGCTTTTCCTTTCTTAGCATGGCATGATCCATAAAGTGTATCTAATCGAAAACTTGCTTAATGCAGTAGAAAATGTCTCCTATATTATCATTTTATTTTTGTTGTGAAATCTTAGTAGAAAAACTGAAAATGCAGTATGTTAGGATGGTCTGTATTGAACATAATCGTTTTCCTAGCATCATGGTTTGAATGGTCATATTGAATCTAGACTCGAATTCTTGGGTAGTTCTCTCTGGACTTCAATGTTAAAAGACGAAAGGTCTGAGTGCATCAATGAAATTTGTTGTAATGTCAGCCTCATTAAATTCTCTCTTTTTATATTGCTGTTGAGATTTCAAGTATATCAACTTTCTCTTTATCCGCTGACGTGCTGCCACGTCTTGGTTTACTAATCGAATGTGGCTATATCTATAATGACAACCTCATTAAATTCTTTCTTTTTTCACCGCTCTCAAATTCTACTTCCTTTTGTTTGTTTCCTCTTTTTTGTCATCTTCAGATTCCTTTTTTTTTTTCCTGTCAATAGTTTGGACTTTGGACATTAGCACATTGGTTGAAGTCTTTAGATTGAGACGTTGAGTGAATGTGGCTACATCTGCAATGACCATCTCATCAAGTTCTTTCGTTTTCACCTCTCTCAAAGTCTACTTCTTTTGCTTGTTTTTTGTTATTCGTCACAGCCTTTAGATTTCTCCTTTTTTTTCCTTATCAATTGTTTACTTTGGACATTCAGTGCTCCCTTTTTCCCTTGTTTTGCTCTTACATTGAACAACTTGGTTTGTTTTTCACTCATTATACTAGAGCAATCTATTTCATCAAATACCAACATTGTGATAGTTAACATTTTGAATTCTGGGGTCTAACTGGAGTTGAAACTGTCCCTTCACCAACTCATACTAAGAAAAGTTTGTTTTCAGAAACAAAACTCCTAGGTTGGTACCTGCATGTTTGAAAATCTTTGCCATCTCCTTCTGTTGTATTCTCCAAAAACGATAGACTATATCAGCGATAAACAAGTTAATTTTTTTGAAGTTACAATTTTGATTACAATTATGTGGTGTTATGCTCTCCATTTCCCTATTTATATTCCTTCAATAGTTGAAAAGGTTTGGTCATTCTTAGACATCACTGTTTGGAGTAGAATATATGCTTATGTGATTCAAACTATGATAGCTTGGCTTCAAAGTTTTTATCTCTCAAATTCTTTCGTTGACTTTTGCAGATTTCCCTGGAGGGTTGGTGAAAATTTCACGTTGTTGCTCAACAACATAACCCTTCTAAAATGTGTTCCTAGATCACCTGAAATTAAATGTACCCTCTCTGTTCCCCTTTAATGTACAACAGTTTGCATGTTCTGAATATTAATAGATGTAACTGTAACTGAAGTTGTGGGATTGAAAACTAAAAAACCAGAATCGACGAGATGAGGTTTCGGGCCCTCTTTTATCTTCCATTGCCACTGATGTTTTTTTATACTGCGTGGGATGTAAGTTTGTAATTTTGTGTGCTCAATTCTGCTGTTATGGTGGTTGATCACACAATTCTTGATTGTGGTTGCTCATTTTGGCATGCAACAAAAAGAATGCTTGGTGTGTTGCTGTGAATGGTGGAAAGAGCATGGCAGGATCGATATCTTTACAAAGGTTCTTTGATGAAGAGGATGATATCTCACTTCTGCGTTATTAGTATTAAAATTGCAATTGACAATTAGTTTGACTGAAATCGAGGTAATGTTATTAACCTTCTGATGAATGTAAGTATGCGTTAATACAATTACATGGAGTAAGATGTTGAATAATCGAGAAAATAGTCAAAATAAACCAAAGGTTTATGCATGAAAGTGGAGAATCTTGTATGTATTTCTGTCGATCGTTGCTCCGTTCTGCTGGCTGCCGCTCATTTAAAGTCTAGGAATAGAAGCCATTGCCGACAGCAGCTGAATTTAAGGCCACCATAAGCATGATATGTTCAAGAGTCGTCGCCCCCAGCTCATAAACTGATGTGAACCAGCCACCCTTGGTTGGCTACTCGTTCGTTCGCAGATTTTTAAGTTAAGTAGTATCTTTCTCAGTATCAGACCACAGCAATCTCCATGGTCCACTTCTGGTGCTTAACCTGAAATTAACAACCAACTCAGCCCTCCAACGCTACGACCAATGGAAGACAATATCTTCTTTTTTTTTTTTTGTTTTGGGGACCCCTAGGGGTGGATATATAGTTACCTCAATATTCCAGCTACTACGCGCAAAGCCATAAAGAGAAACAATCCACTCCATACACCAGCAAGACCAAACGAAGGTGTGGCTATCATTAAGAAGACTGAACAGATAAGTGCAACGACCACCTGGACATGGATATCAGAGCAATTAGTTTCTTTGAAAAAAATAGGCTGTCAGACAAAGAGAAAGAGAATTAGTATATCACCATGGAATATGCAGCAAATCCAAAGTCTGAAACCCCGTAATATAGCCCATCCAGAACAAAAGCAATAGCATTCAACGGTTGCGATCCAGCAACAAACTAACATGAAAAATCAACGAAATGTTGAGGAATTAATGACATTTAACCTAAAGCATTTTCAACCTTTATAAAAGATTACTTGAGCACAAATTCATGACATCAATCAAATAATATACAACTTTGACATATAAGACACTACTAAATAGCAAATACTAGGATGATTTGAAAATAAGTTACGAAAAGAAAACCAAAACAATATTCAATTAGCTAAACCTAGATCATTTTGCGAAAAAAGAAACCCATTGCCCCCCTCCCCAAAATCAACAATGATATTCAAGTTCATTAATCGCAAGTAACCTCTATAAGTCCTCCCATAAATTAATTGTTTGACATTAAATCATTTATTTCCATGTTTTGACTTCCGATATTTCATTTTTGGGGATACGTTTTATTTCCATATTTAGGAGACTTTGGATTTTTAGAATTTTATAAATCTTATCTTATGAAAGCTAAAGTTTGATATTGTTTAAATTTTAAAAAAAAAAAAAAAAAAAAAAAAATTGATACTGTTTCCTTAATATAACATAAGGTCCCAGTGCAGAATGGTAGTTGTTGAATGAATAAAATTTGAAATGGTAGTTCTCTATTTGAATCAATGTTGATTTTTCTCCCTTTCTCTACAATTATCCGGTATTCCCTTGGCGAATTAGTGAATTCTCGTGTTGGATTCTTTTAACTATTGTATCCCCTGCAGGCTGCAACATTGTTGTTGAGATAAGACTGGAGTTCCAGTGCACCTAAAAGCCCTATTGTATCATTTTTATCAATGGATAATGGCTTATCATGTTTATAGGGCCAAAACCAAACCTTCCAAGAGGATATACGCATATCAGTATTCCCAACACCCCATACTCTCTCAAATCAAGACCAGATATCTCTTGTGCTTTTCTACAAAAAATTTAACTAAGTTTTATACCGACATAGCTGAGCCTGAGATTCTCACCAGGGTTCCGGATTGGGCAATTTCGAGAACTTCCGAGTCAGAGCTAAATAAACTGGACAGAGTGCCAAATCCAAGGAACAAAATTACAGCCAAAGCTACTCCCATGACTATACCAACCTGATGTAATTAACGTAAAACAGAAAATCAGTAATCATTCGCATTAATCAACAGAGACATCATTTATACTTGATAGATATTATAGAAAATCGAGGATCAGATACCAAACCTGTAACACTTTATAAGTAACTTGGTGTGCCAGACCATAGTTCCCTTGAGAATATTCACTGGCAAGGAGAGTCTGCAAAGAATGCCAATTGAGAAAAGTTTGAAGTATATTAGAAAAACTGACAGCATACAGCAGATAGAACACTGGGATTATTAGCTTCAATAGAGAGCAAAGAAAGGTTTCTGTAACTAACCCTATAATTATTAGTGGGAACTATCTATGTTGAACTGACTCAAGATAGCTTCTGTAACTAACCCTATAATTATTATTCTCCCTTTATATTCATTATTTCAAATAAAATGTGGTGGGGTACCTGACCAGCAAGTGCTAAAGCGTCATTTAGCAAAGATAGAGCCAACCAGACTTCAAAACAAATTTGAAAACCAGCCATTTGTATGGGGCCTTCCCTAGCTGCCATTGATGTAGCTAGTGTGGTGATTGTAAGGACTGCTAACGTTCTGACTGTCAAAAGACCACCTGCATAATTAAATAAACAAGGTATTACCATATGTTTGGCTCATGTAAGTAGTCAAAAATATTCAGAACATCCGTGGAATTTCAGTTTAACAGAAACCATTAGACCTTAATTGTTATTTTTATCTGAGCAATCAATTTTGTCATTTTAGAGCTATGTCTCAACGTTTGGTTGAAAGAGGATTTGTTGTAGCATCTATTGCCTTACATTACTGTAATAATTATACGGCGTTCTAGAAAAGTATACTTTCTATAAGCATTGTGAAAACTAAAGTTTGCATGCTCTCTAGCCTCTAGGAACGTACCAGATCTAAGATACTTAAAAACCCTTTGCCCACTGATATTTGGAGTAATAAGCAAGACTTCATCATTTAACTTCCACAGAAGAATTAGAGCTGTCAAGTACCTGACAAAATATACATACAAATTCATAAGGAAAAGTAAGTTGTATCACGGATAATGCTTTTGATGCAACTTTTGTGCTAGTTTTACCACATCACTGACGTACTCAGAAATCACAGTAGCAATGGCTGCACCACTAACGCCAAGACCAACGAAAAATATTAATATTAGGTCCAGTGTCGCATTAAGTAAGTTGCCAGCCACTGAAATAGGTAACAGATATAATATGAGATAAAAAGAATTAACAAATGGGACTTAAAAAGTAAGAAAGAAAATCAAGAATTACAGAATCCGTAGCAATCATAGTTTACCTTCAACTACTTAAATCTCTAGTTAAGAAGTCGATATGTTAATTAATTATTCCTACAGAATCCTTTGACAGACATATGTATTTGGGCAATTAATATGCAATAGCGCCATGAAAGATTATAAGCCCCATTAACCTAATATCACTCACCTAAGGGAGAGCTATTTTGTTTAAAGGTTTTAAGGTGCTTAATTATTTGCATTTATTATGCACTGCAGTTTAAAATATCTTGATTATACAGGTAAAAGTATAATTTACAAAGACACGACAGAAAGACAAGCCTTTCCCACTGCAAGTCTGTAACCAAGGGCAACTGCTGATAATCTATTTGAAATTGCAAGCATAGTAGATTATAAAGTCGGGTGATATTTTCTTCTACGGGACAGAAAGATTTCAGTTTTATAACTTAAGAACCTTTTATTACAAATATTTCAGTTTTATAACTTAAGAAACTTTTATTACAAAAGGAATTAAGTTAATTATGCAACCAGATCAAAGTCCTTCAAGCAGCTTATGTGCAATGATCTTCCTAATACGAGCAACATCAGATACTTTCAAAAGGAGATCCTTAATGGTATCAAAAAAAGCATCAGAACTTGCCAACGGCGTATAAAGGTGTCTTTGTGTCCTTAAATCCACGAAAAGTTCCTTGAGCAGCAAGAGCTATCACAATTGGTGGAGCACCAAAGGCCCTCAGTGTAAGGAATTGTTCAGCTGGCATGCGCATTGGTGAGTCCTGAAGTAGGTCAAATATGAGTAAGGTCAACAGGTGCTATAGGCTAAGAACAATAAATCAATTAAGAAACTGATAGAGAAATCCAAACTAGAAGTAGAAAGGGGGCAGCCCAAAAGAAATAATCTAAAAAGTTGTTTTGCAAAAATGCATGTTCAACAACTTGAGACATACTTCACATTTTACTTGAAATGTCTTAACCAAATAAGCTGAATGCGTAATGCTTCAAGTTATTTGTATCAACGTTCAAAATTTATAATCATCAAAATAAAAATTAAGAGAGGAGGACCCAAATATGGCCATAACAGAGTTGCTTGATCAGCTAAACAATACATACAACAGGTATACCCATCGTATCCATTAAAAAACTGGATCCTGCATAAAGTGCAACAGCTTCTATGATGCCTAGGCCAGCAGCGAGCATTAAAGCATTTGATACTGAAGGAAGAAATATCTTGCTTTTGGGGTCTGCAAGACAATATTGTGAAAAAAAAGAAAAAAAGAACATGATATGATCCTGTTAAAAGATGTAAAAGGATTGACAAAATTATAGAGATGCCCAGGTAATAGAGTACCTTCGGCAGTTTGATTATTGTTAACAGCAGCCTTTATAACAGAAGCCTGCTCCTCAGCAACAAATGATGTTGTGACATTGAGCAAAGGTACATTAAACAATTTAGAAACAAGGTTGAAAATGGCAGCAGAAACACCAACTGCAGCCAGTTCAGCAGATCCTGAATAACACGACAAGAGTAAATTAACCATGCTTGTAACGAATTTGAGGATGTCATGAACAAGGATTTAACTAGTTAAGGAAATAAAAAGTAATCCCAGCCAAAGCAAACATCTAAAAACTTACTAGTGACATTATCTACAAATCCAAGAAAATTATGAACAAGCAATGTCCAGTACAAATTGTTTTGCAGCTTTTGCTGGTATCAAGACAAAATAGTGCAGAAATATAAAGGAAAGAGAGAGATGCAACTTACTAAAATTCAAAAACTAAAAGTTTCATTTTAGTTCTCAATCTAGAATCTTATGCTTAACATAGGTAGCATAAACCTACAGGAACTGAACACTTGTATATAAAACACCTTCTGGAGGAATCGGGTTGCTAAAACACAAATAATATCCATGCTAAAACAAACATTGAAAAGTACCTATATGACCAACGAAAGCAGTATCAACTAGTGAAGTAATTGGGTCAGCAGCAAGAGCCAAAGCTGCCGGCAATGCGATGGAAAGAATCTGCGTTCCAAGTCCATCTAGTTTAAATTCCTCCCTACAAAATCCCAAAGTAATAAGTGCTCGTTTCTGTATGGGCAGATAAAAATGTTAATTTCAGAAACTTTGGAAATGAAATTGAAAGCCGAGAAAAAAAAAAGATAATTTGGAACAAACTTATGAATTAGCCATATCTTTAGGTGTATCTGTACAAACATTTTCAGTTCACTTCAGAGCCAGACTAAGGAGAAGGATCTCCTGAGTTTTCCCCACTACAATCATATTCCAATATCAAAGCTATCATAATTAAAGTTCATCAAATAACGAATTTCAAAATACTTTAAATTAACTACCGAATACGATGCAGAAGGGAAAATGAATTCTGATCAGGATCCGGATCAGGAGAATTGACCCGTTTTCCTTCGACTCCGGTCTTCGGCTTCTGCTCCACTGTGCTGGGTTTTTTGTTAGCTGATGCATTTGGGATGCTTCGAAGTCGAATTGAAGAAAAACCATTGGCTTGTCTCTTCGAAAACTTAAACGGATAAACTCTGGAATTCGGCGGATTACTGTTAGCGCTGAAGCAATATTTTGCATGAAGAGAGTGGAGGTAACGGCAATAGTGTGTGGGCATAAAATCACACGCCATGTATGAATCTGTGAACAACTTTATGGTGATAATTGCGGTAGTTTCACGAAAGATTCACCGAATCAAGTAGCTGAATATCTTTGGAGTGCATCTTATAGCAGTGAGATCATGTGGAGTTTCAATGGCTGTAATACGAGCTCTGTTGCGAAATATCTCGGCGCCTTTTGGATTCGTTTTGTAAAATATGTCAGTTTTTTCATGTTTTTAATCCGAATGGGCCGGATTTGTGAAATACAAAATTATAAAGGGCCAACTGTGTATGGAAATAGATAGGCTGCCAAATTGTTGAAAATTGATGGGCTGAATTACAAACTATAAAGCCCAATTGCCTACGAAAATAGATGGGCCGGAGAAATGCAGCATAAAAAGATCTTGAATTTTTTACCAAGAATATAATGAATAGTTTATCATAATAGTATTTTAAAAACTAAAAATAAAAAATAACAACAAATTAACTGAAAAGTATCATAGTACAATTCGAGCGCATGCATGAACTCATCTCACATGAGTTGGTCACTTGTGAGATGAGTTCATGCATGCGCTCGAATTGTATTATGATACTTTTCAGTTAATTTGTTGTTATTTTTTATTTTTAGTTTTTAAAATACTATTATTTTGAAAGTGAGTGCATGCATGCACCCACCTCATATGAGATCAAACCTATTAATAGAAGTGTATATAATCGAGTCCTTAGAGGAATGCATATTACAAAACTCAATTATATTTGGAAATGGATGAGACTTTTTACTAAGGATGAATTACCAAACATCCCCTTCAATTTGTCCAAATTACAAATATATATATATATATATATATATATATATGATTTGAAATATTACTATTATACCCTTTAGAATGAAAAAAAAAAGTATTTATATACTCGTTATTCCGTATAATTCAAGTATACTTTTGTATGATATTAGTTATTTACTAAAAAATACTATTAGGCAATCAGTATTAATTATTTTCCACAAATGTTATTAATTATTTTTATTGAACAATATTAATTGTGCAATTGATGCATTTCTTTGTTACTAAAAAGAATTATTTGGACCATTAAAAAAAAAAAAGAATTATTTGGTTGATTACAATGCAAAATCGTTTTTACTTGTTACTCCATCCGTCCCGGAATTATCTTCACACTTTTCTTAAATGGACGTCCCACAATTATCTTCATACCACATTTTAGGAAATAACACTACGTATCAATCCTCTCACAAACACAATTTAATTTCAAAAATGTCATCCAGTTGGGCCCACTTTTATTTTTGTTTTCAGTCAATTTATAATTAATTTTAATACTAACCCAGCCCAATTAAAACTAACCCAGCTCAATTAAACCCAATTAACATTAACCCAAAATAATTAAACCTTAACCTAATTAGACTCCTAATCGATCATTCTAGGCTGCATCTCTCTCTCTCTCTTCACTCGCCGCTCCATCTTCTTCCTTTCTTATCTCTAAAAAAACCCTAATCGATCTCTTTTGTTCTTAAAAAAAAGTCGATATTTCTGTGTATGATCCTCAAATGTCCACCCTCTCTCTCACCCTTAACTGTAATCGATCTATATTCTTCTCGAAACAAATGTAGATTTAAACAGATCTCTTGTGAAATTTGTATTTTCTGTGTCTCTCTCAAAAAACCCTAATCGACCGATTTGTTCTCTAAGCCATGTTGTTTGGGGAGTCCGATCTGATACCCTCTAACCTAGGGTTAGAGTTGGCATCAGAAAATGCCTATGAGGCTTTTTGGCCGATTCTCCGGTGCGACCCGCCACCGTTCTCGTGAGTATTCTTTTAACACCGATGAGGTGTTTGTCGACTCTGGTTATGAGCCAGTTTTCACCGATTCGGTGATGGTCGATTCTGGTAAGATCGTTTCTGGTAAAAAAGATTCTTTGAGGATATATTCCACCACAAAAAAAAAACGAATTTGGCGAGGGGGTTAGCGAGGGAATTAACGAGGGGGAGGGGTTTGGCGAGGGCTTTACCGAGGGAAGGTAGCCCTCGGCAAAAACCTCATCGGTAAACACTTCCCTCGCCAAATCCCTCGCTAATTGCCGAGGGATTTGGCGAGGGCGAGTTTAGCGAGGGCTGAATTGGCGAGGGTTTTAGCGAGGGGCGTGTGGCGAGGGTTTTGGCGAGGGGCGTGTGGCGAGGGAATTTGCGAGGGGCTCGGCGAGGGCCAGCTGGCGAGGGAATTGGCGAGGGCGGGCCCCTCGTCTCGCCCCTCGCTAAAATCGTTCCTTATAAAAAAGAATTGCGGCCAGGGGGGATCGAACCCGCGCCCCTGGCCGCGGCCTGGGGGCTAGCTGGGTGTATTTTTTTCGTGTGGCAAAGGGTTCGAACCCGCGACCTCCGAGAGAGTGGAGGAGAGAGCTTGGGTGCTTTACCGTTTGGGCAAAGCTAATCATTCGATATGATTTTGCTTTTAATTATATTAATATCATATTATGTTCAATATTTTATATATATTTAATTTATAATTAAATTGTATACTATATATTTAATTAAATTGTATACTATATATTTAATTAAATTATCTACTATATATATTTAATTAAATTAAATTGTATACTATATATATTTAATTTATAATTAAATTGTATACTATATATTTAATTAAATTATCTACTATATATATTTAATTAAATTATATCATTTTTAAATTTTTATTATTATAACATATATATTCAATTATATATATATTTACTATATATATTATTATTTTATAATATTTATTATTATCACATATAACTATATTATCATGTTTATATACTATATTCAATTAAATTATATATATATTTACTATATATATTATTATTTTATAATATTTATTGTTATCACATATAACTATATTATCATGTTTATATACTATATTCAATTAAATTATATACTATATTTAGTATATATATTATTATTTTATAATTGTTAATATTGTATATATTCAATTAAATTGTATCCTATAATTCACTATATATATATTATCATTTATTATTATTATTATCACACATATATATTATCATGTTTATAATTATTATTATTATCACACATATACTCAATTAAATTGTATTATATATTCACTATATATTATCATTTATAATTGTTATTATTATTATCACACATATATATTATCATTTCTATAATTGTTATTATATATATATATATATATATATATATATATAATTAAGTTGTGAACTATATTATCATGTGTTTATATATGCACTTTTCATGAATTAAAATTAATACTTTAAACAATTAAAATTCATCATCTTAATCAATCAATATTCAGAAAATACATAGTTTTAAATGTATATAATGAACTCAGCGCCTCCGAGACCCACGAGATGAGTGATCAGAACCACTCGGACCATTTGGTGGATTACCACCACCAGCTGAGGAACACGGGTACCCCTGCATCCACTCTTGGAATTGACGCTGCATTTCCGCTCTCAAAGCTGCGTCTCTTCGCTCCATCTCCGCCTGCACCTCTGCCTGCACATCTTGTATTTGTTTCTGCGATCTCTCACGCTCCTCTTGGAGCATGCGGTCGACATCAGCTTGGCTGTAGGTGCCGCCAATAGGAGCATCCGATGAGCAGGAGCCGGAGGGGATGCGTCTGGACTTACCTAGCTGACCAAGACCCCGAACCCTCCCGTGTTGTTTTCCAACCGTCTGGACATAGATCTGGGATAAGTCGGCATGGGGTTCGGAGCTCAACCCCTCGAAGGGCATCTGGGAGGCCACCTCTTGTACTTCATGTTGTACGAATATTTCGACAATTAAAATTTTAGATTACAAAATAGACATATATATATAATATTTTATTATAAATTATTACATAATATAAAATGAAAATACTTACAAGTGTGTCACTAATAGCCTCGTAGGTGTACACCCCGTCATTATACTGGTGGTAATGCTGCACTATGTCCCAGTCCGTGGGGGACGTCCATGCCTCCTCTCCTGTATTTATTTAATTAGAACCACGTGTTTAATTAAAATATTGAACTAGCATTAAAAAAATACTTACATAGTCATATGCATACTCGGCTAATCCACGGGATCCGCCTTTATGACGGGAGATGCCAGTACCCAGGCCTCCAGGCTCCGACATGCGATTAAATGCGACACACGCTGGCTTTTTGCTCTCACGTCTTCTCTATCCCATGATGGCGGCGATCCATTCCAGACGGCGTCATCCCATCCAGGCCTCTGCTGCTTGGTGACCCACAACGTTCTCACGTTGTTCAGCATATCAGTGTATCTACTTGCTGCCCTACGAAGGAACAACTGATACACCTCCGTTGAGTTCGTAACGGAAGGGTCCCACCTAGTCTCTCTCTGCCAAACAAAATATTATTGTACTTAACACTGAGTTAAAGTTTATAAATTAATCAAAATTAAATAGCGAATAACAAAATATAATGTACCTGAAATGTCTCCCAGTACAACTGCAGCCTCTCAGGAGATATCATCCGGAAAGTGAATGCACCGGGCTCCATGTGTTGAGACATAATCTCCCGAATAGTCCTGGATACCGCATTCGATGGCATCAACCTGCAAAAAGGGAATAAACACGCAAAATTAATAGACATATAAATATGACATAGTTTATTATTCACAAGTATTTAACTTACGTGCTCTGGTAGATCCATATATCCAGGACCCTCCCCACTGGAGCTGGAGCTGGAGCTGGATGATGGTCATCATAGGCCTCAGGGCCGACAGCCTCGTCGTCCCCCTCCTCCTGAATAAAGGGTACCAGTGCTACCCCCTGCCATCTCGACCCCCGGACCCCGACGGTCCGCTCGACCCATCTCCTCTAGATCCGGATCGTCCCCTCGATCCAGACGGTCCGCTCATCTCAGTAACAATAATTAAAATTTTTTAAAAATTTCTAAAAATTTTGTTTTATTTTATTTTATCGTTTCCCCACTTAATATATCAAGTTAAATCCTAGTGCATCCATTTCCGACTTAATTAAAATTAATCAAGTCGGAACGCACATTCTACAGCAAACAATACCAAACAATTCATCAACCCTCAACTCCAACATCAACTTGAATCGAACATCGATTCAATTTTTAAAATTAATATAATTGAACTATCATGCAAAATTTGATCGAACATCGATCATCATATATATATATATATATATATATAAAATTATTATATCATATGAGCATGCAAAATAATTTTAAATCAAATAATTTTTAGAATTAAATTAAAAGCATATTTAAATAATTAATTAAAAAAAGAATACTTACGGTGATAGTGGTGGCTATGAAATTATACTCCCAGATCGAATCTTTTTTCAATAAACGTACACACCTACAAATATATAAATTATAGCAATTAAATTAAAATTATAATAATATTAATAATCAAAATTATATAATTGCATAATTACTAATTAATTAACACTAAATAATTATATAATAATCTTATACTACTAATTTTCTTAAATAATTACTAATAATCAAAATACACATAACAATTACAAAAATTAACACTAAATAATTAATAAATCACCAACTATAACAATAAAATTATATAATTGCATAATTACTAATTAATTAACTCTAAATAATTATATATAATTCATATACTAATAATTTTCCTAAACAATTAAAATACACACAACAATTATACAAATTATCACTAAATAATTAATAAATCACCAACTATAACAACAAAATTACACAAATACATGCATATGAAAAATTTTAAATACAAAATATATCCACTAAAATAACAATAAAAATAACCGATTAAATCTTAAAAATTTGCCGTAGAAATGTTCCCGGGAATGCGTACTACAAAGCCCGACAAGATTATCGTCAATTTTCCGGTGACAGAGGCGGCGGCGGAGGGCGGCGCAAGATGGCAGCAGGAGGAGCAAATTCGCGAACAGGGGGAGGAAAGGGGATCTGGGTGGTTATATTTTCGAAATTGGCGAGGGGCACCTGCCCTCGGCAAATTAGCGAGGGGCCCGCGCTCGATAATTGGCGAGGGGGCCCGTGCCGTCGTTAATTCCGTCGGTAAAAATTGGCGAGGGTTTTTCCGTCGCTAATCCCCTCGGTATTTCGCGAGGGGTTCGAACCCTCGTTAACGCCTTTGGTAAATTAAACCCTCGCCAATCCCCTCGTTAATTCGCGAGGGTTTCGAACCCTCGCTAAGTCCCCTCGTTAAATTGCTATTTTTTTGTAGTGTTCTAGTAAGATCGATTCAATTAATGAACGTGTTGTCGATTCTTTTGTGGTTAATTCTGGTTTTGAAACTACGATACCCTCTGACCTCGTGTTAGAGAAGGCATCTAGTTTCACAAATGATTTAGTTGTGCCGGATTCTGATGATGAACTTGTTCCCATTACGAACCAGAGAAAATATTCTCTATTCTCATCTAAGAATAATCTGACATATTCTAGATCTGTTTTGAAGAAAAAAAAATGAGTGAGGAGATAGAAAATACTATCTTTGAAGCCATCTGTATATGGTGTCCAGCTTATAGGTAATTTTCTTAATTTATTTTAAGTATCTATATAAGTTTACTGATCTGGGATTATTTATGAGTTTTTTAATTTTGGCCTTCTGTGTGTGGCCTTCTGATTATTTAGATATGCATGTTTTTAGGATTTAATTTATGAGTAAGTTAATTTTTGTCTTATGTGTATGACCTTCTGTGATTTATTTACTGGTTTAATGGTTTAATGATTTGTGTTTGTTAATTTTGGCCTTCTGTCTATTTAGATATGCATGTTTTTAGGATTTAATTTATGAGTAAGTTAATTTTGGCCTTCTGTGTATTTAGATATGCATGTTTTTAGAATTTAATTTATGAGTAAGTTAATTTTAGTCTTCTGTGTATGACCATCTGTGATTTATTTGTTGGTTTAATGGGTTAATGATATGTGTATGTTAATTTTGGCCTTCTGTGTATAGTTATCTGTGATTTATTTGCTGGTTTTATGGTTTGATGATCTAAGTTTTTTAATTTTGGCCTTCTGTGTATGGCCTTCTGTGATTTATATGCTGGTTTTATGGTTTAATGATTTGAGTTTTTTAATTTTGGCCTTCTGTGATTTATTTGCTGGTTTTATGGTTTAATGATCTAAGTTTTTTAATTTTGGCCTTCCGTGTATGGCCTTCTGACGGTTTATTCGCTGCATGTTTTCTTAGGTAATGATGTTGGCCTTCTGATGATTTATGTGTTTGACCTTCTATGTATGGCCTTCTGTGATTTATTTGCTAGTTTTATGTGTCACCACTACATGTCCTAGTTTGGAGACTTAGACTTTCTAGGTTATTTTAGTTACCACTAGTACTGCCTAGTTTGGAGACTTAAAACCTGCATGGCATTGTTTGTCACCACTAGTGTTGTCCTAGTTTGGAGACTTTTGTTAGTCACCACTAGGCAATTCCCTAGTGGGGAGACTTAGTCCCTATGATGAAATTACCTTCTAAGGACCGTAGGCTTGATCAAATTAAACTTGTGCTCATAAAGAATGAACTGAGGGCCGTAGGCTTCATCAAATTTGCATGATTTTCAAAAGCAAGCATACATATTTAAATGAATTACAAAAGCAAACATACATATTTAAATGATTTACAAAAACAAGCATTCATATTTACATGATTTACAAAAGCAATCATAAATATTTGCATGATTTAAAAAAGCAAGCATAAATATATGCATGATTTACAAAAGTAAGCATTAAATTACAAGAGTAAACATAATTTCATTTCTAAAATAAACTTGTTTAATGTTTACAGCATAAACATAATCATTTTCCCAACAAAATATCATACATGATTTCTATGTTTAATCTGCAAACAATGATTAGTTTCTAAAACTGTTCAATAACTATTCAAAAACTGTCCAAAAAGTAATTTACCCTGACCTTATCTTCAAAAACTTCCAAAAAGTAATTAACCCTGCCATATCTTCAATATCACAACCCTATAATTAGGCTGCTAATGTCATAAGTTGATCCTTCTACTTGCCCATTTTCAATTAAAAACTGAATGCATTCTCTCACAAGCTCTTCATTCACTTGTAGAACCATAGACAGTCTGTCTTCCCTTATGAGTTTATACTTACCCATATGTGGCAGCTTATAGTTATTCTGACCCTTACCCTTCATGATCTCAATTAGACAAGATTGTAGACTTAAAAAGACTTTGTTAAGTGTGATGGCTGTTAAGTTTTCAAAAGACAGCAACACATTCTTAACTAAGTCATCCACATTATAAGAAGCTGTGTCAACTTGAAGTGATTGAATTGTCCTAAACCAACCCAAATCTAAAATATTTGTATCCGGTGAGTTTGGGGGCTGGCATACAAGCTGTATGTTGAAGCCATCTGAGCTTGCAGCTGCTCTAAATTCTGGATCATCGTTGCTTATGTGAGGCTTTGCATTATCTTATTGTATGATAATGTGTTTGCTTGCATTAGCAGGCCACTTGGCCTTAATTGCTGGTATTATCTGGAAAAAAAATTGAAAGATTAGCATGATTAATGTCACCAATAGAGGTTGATCCTCTATTTTGGAGACTTAATCATTGCTGACTACTGGATGATGATAAAATAATCTGACAGTTTAATTACCTGGTTCACCAAATAATTTTTGATAACTTCCTTGGTGATTGATTCAATTGGCTTAGTCACCAAAGTACCCCTCACCCTATTCTTAGAATTTCTATTTGCTTGTTCTTTTGTAGTGAATGGAAATAGTCCAATTTTTCCATCAAACACCATTTCTCCAGTCTCATATTGAGGTCTTGAAACAGCCCCCATAAACATAATTTTTGGAATGAATCGTTTCCTTTTGCATGATCTATAAGGCTCATTCTCTTCGGGCACCATGTAATACCTTTCACTTGCTTTTGACATATAGAACCATTTTTCATCAATGTGTACAGTGTTATGCATACCTGAAAACTGTATTTGATTGCCTTCTAAAACCAGTGTATTCAAGTTGTACTTGACTCTTTGAATCTTGTTCAAATCTGTTAGTTCAGGCTTAATAGCATTTGTATGTGGCTTTATCACCCCTACTTTAACCCATCTGCCTACTTGGTTTTTGCTCACATTGAGCTTCCTTGCTAGCCTCCTTATTGACAATCTTTTTTCAAAAGCAATACCCATCATTCTCTCCGTATCAAATTGCAAGTATTTTATTTTTGGTACTCCCTTCCTTTTGTTAGTAAAAATGACTGGAATACCTTGATCAATTTGTAACTTTGCTTCTGCCCAAATGTAATGGACTAATCTTCTGCTCACATCAAATAAATCTGCTGCCTCTTTTATCTTTCCATTGTGGACAGAATCATTTGTGCTATTGGCAATTAAGAACTGAGCAATTCGATTCCTTTCATCTAAGGTAAGACTTTTTTGGCTATAGACATTTATTGTATTTGCAATAAATTTGTTGACTGTGGTTTGTGTTTTGACAGATAGGAATTTTGAATGGCTGCATTTATTGAAGAATGGATGTATTTATTGCCATTGTTGTTGGAGGGAAACTGAAAATTTGGGATCAGTGGCTTAAATATATTTTGGGGGAAATTTTTGGATCATTTCATGTAATTAATGCAGATTAGACTGCTGCCTTCATTCTGTAAAAAATCTAAATTTTTGTTTTTTTTTTTATTTATGAACAGTGAATAGTACCGAATGAACAATGTAAAAAGTGACAGCTGCCAGTATTTATGTTTTCAGATTTCCCTCCAGTTTTTTAATTAGTGTTAAACCCAAAAAGTAATCTTTCTTTTATCTACCACTTGAAAGGGCGAAAATACCCTTTAACAAAAAGCAAAAAATAACTTTTTTATCAGCTTTCTTAAACAACGTGTCGGTGCATATGTGAACCTTATTCCGGGACGGAGGGAGTATATTTTATGTGGATTTATTATATAGTTCGTAATTTTGCCAAATTTTTATCATTCTAAGGGATATATGGGTTTTAGTAGTATTATTTCTTACGGGTTCTAGGACCTCTAAAAAGGACGGTAGCCTACTTGCATTTTCTAATCATATTGAATATAATATTACATTATTATTATTATTATTATTGTACTGAAAATATATTAATTATCTATGATGTGATTTGACATGAATTTTTCATATTCAAATTAAGACATGATTTGATATACCAAATTCGATAAAGTAATTTTGAATATTCTGAATTCACAAGTTAATAATTGGGACACCGCCGAATTAACCAAAATTTTGGGAATTAAAGAATTATGTAAATTTTCGGTTTGGTTCAGTCAATAATCAAAATTTTAATTTCTCGCTTTTAGATTTAATGGACCCTTTTTTTTTTTATCAAATGTAATTGATGGCTAGTGGACTTAAGTTTCAAAATTGAAAAGAGTAAAACTCTTATAAACTAATTTAACCGTTCTACTTCAACTATATTAATTATGTTTTATATAATATTACTATTGAATTAATATATTTTAATACAATAATATTATTAAAAATATAAACAAATTTTATAATAAAATTGGTACAAAATATATTTTTCATTTAAGAATATGAATTATATATGGGTGAACTTAGATTCTAAATTGAAGTGAATCAAAATAAGTGAAATTACAAAAAATTAAAAAAATTGAAAACCGAGCTGATCGAAATGCTTAACACCAAATCTCTCTCTCTCTCTCTCTCTCTCTCTCTCTCTCTCTCTCTCTCTCTCTCTCTCTCTCTCTCTCTCTCTCTCTCTCTCTCTCTCTCTCTCTCTCTCTCTCTCTCTCTCTCTCTCCTCTCATATTATTTCTTGTCCTTTGGTGTTTTCTGCAATGTTTGGTTAAAGTTTCAATTATATACCTGAAAAAGGGAGAAAGGAGACAACAAGAATTGGAAAGGTGAAAAGAAAATTGCACGAGTTGGCACGTACTGATATAAATAAACCTAATTTTAGCTTAAATTTGGAAACCTATCTAACACTCAAGCAAGAAAAGACTCATCAATTGCATGCATTTGGGTATCAGTCTTTTTTTTCCTGGTACTACTAATAAAGCAGATTCCTTACACTTCCTCCCACTCAACCAAACCTTATTAATTAAATTTCATGTTTGTGTTTTTGTTACTATTAACGAAACTTAAATTAAAGTTCAAATATTGGGTTTCATTCCTTCACCCACAACGCGCACAAAAACTAAAAGACTCAACACAGCACAAAAACCAAAAAAAACAAACACAAAAAAAAAAGAAAACTGAAGATCTGATGTAGCTTAACTACATTATTTTTTTTACTTATATTTTGGCATAATATATTACCAATAAAAACTATCTTAATGAACTAGGAATATATGATATATATCATATGACGACGATTAAAACTTGTGTTAACTATTTTCATGAGGACGTTGTTTAATTTACTATTTCTTAAATCGCATGTCTGATTCGAGTTAGCTAGATAAACATGTTCAATCCCCTTAATCTACACTGTATCACCACACATGGTACTTCCCATGTAGTTGAGACCTCAATGCATCTATAAATAATATTCTGCGTGCTTTTACAAAATAATATCGCCACAATCAATTGAAAATGTAAAAATTTGTGTATACTTTTCTTGTACGGATAGAATAAATGGAACGCAAAGTTTTTTTTTTTCCAAATATTTAATATTCCGTGTGAGGTTGAATTCGTCCTTCCATTGACCCTGTACAATAGAAATTAGTTATTTTCTGAAAAATATAACTATTTCATTAAAAATATTAATTAATTATTATTATTTTTAAGGGTAATTAATTATTATTACTATTAAAAGTAATAATTGCGCATCTTTGTATTGTGCCAGCAAACGACCAGTTAATTCCTTGAATAAATAAGGTTTCAACTTTCAACCTTGTTGCCTCTATCCAATATTAAACATATTGAATATTCAGTTATATTGTAAATTACACGGAGATTCCGGGCCCATTTTCATGATATATATAATATTCAGTTATATTCTCATTCCACATTTTCAAGCATGTATACTTAGAATTATAGACTAAAACCAAACCTTTCAAATCAGTCTCACATAATTAGACATAACTAAGATCGATCATTAAAGGGGAAAGAGGCCAAAAAGGTAACACTAAGGTGTAATAACTTAATAAATTGAATTAACCATGCTGACAATTAATTAAATACGATGACCAATTAAATAAATAAATAAATTGAATGAACCATGCTGACAATTAAATACGATGGCCAATTAAAATTTAACGTACATTATGCAGGCACGTACCCACAGGTCTGGCCATAATTTATTTTTTTCTGCTTGTAGTAATTAATGAGGACAGTACGAAAGAACCCATGAAACTCAGGATGGATAGCGCAGTAGAGATCTATTTCAAATCACAGCCCCACCACACCGCCACCACTTCCTCCGCCGTCAAAGGAGGCGGAGTGTCAATAACGAAAGATCATTCACGGCGCTATCCCTCCTGAGCTTTATAGGTTCTACCTACTTTCGCCGACTTGGCAATAGCAAAACCTGCATGCATGAAATTCAGGAATTCACACACACATACGGTTGTGTGTTATGTTGAGAAAAGAGGAAAGGAGGAATTGTGTTGAAAAGAAATGAGAATGGAGGTTTATTTATAGCAGCAAAGTAACGTGGGGAATGCCAGACCAACGTCATGTTCAGAGAGAGAGAGAGGGATGAGAGAGAAAGAGAGATCCATTAGAAATCTTTGACTAAATTTTGTAGCATGCGTTGAAACTTGAAAGAAGTATATATTTTTTTAATTTTTTACTTGAAATTAAAATACGTACAATTGTATAGTAATTAGTATTGAAGTCCCCTGCCGACTACGTTACTTTCTTCCTCTCTTGAAAATTGGAATAAGTACGGTTTATGAGGAGTTCTCCTGCTTAAAATGGCTACATATTTCTTGAAAATTTACAATCGTGTCCTTTGAGTTAGACTTTATGGGGCAAAAATATTTTCTTCTTGTGCTTCATCATTACTTTCTCTATTTTCAACTAATATTCGAGTTAATGATGGGAATAGATTTGATTTTTGTTAATCAATTTCACATTTGTAACTTCTCAATTTCTTTAAACTTAACATATTATTACATCTTTCTCATAAAATTTATATTTATCTATTTATATATATGCATACAATATCGTCGAGTAGCATTGACATATTTCCTTACCAATAAAATAAATCTTGAATTTCAGAAAATATCAAGATTTAATTAATGGTTTTAACAGCCTATATGTGATAGTAGTGAATGGATGTTGCCACTTTACCTATAAATGATATTTAGTCGGAAATTTCAATACATCGTCGCTAAAATGGATCATTACAACAACCAAACAGACATTAATTTTCTACCATCATTTTATAAATTTGTGGACAACTTGAGGGAATTAAGACTCGAATTTCCTTATCGACATCTTATCATCTAAGCCTAATTAGGATTTACATTCAATAAAGAAATACATATTACATATATATATATATATATATATATATATATTTTTGAAATTTTAATTTGTTAAATTATATTTCATCTTTCCCATTAAAAGCTTTATTTTTTTCTTTTAAATTTTTCCCAATAAAAATTTCTCATTTATTTTTTTGGCATATCATTCTCATACATTTATCCTTACACTTTACATTTATTTACATCAATTGTCACTTATTTAATATACTAAATTGCATTTAGTTTTATTTTGTTACCTCTCTCGATCACATTACTTGTATTATACTGCTCTTATAATTTGGTCTTACATGCACTCACTCTATGCATGCATTCGAATCCGCCATAAAAAGTGATAGGTGTTATAACTGAAAAGTGATAATTACTATGAATAAAATGTGTCAATTATAATAACAGAAAAGTGTTAGGTTTTAGCATCATTGAAATGTACCAGCAAAATTAACTGAAAATTGTTATAACAAAATCAAAGTGCATATATGCACTCACCTCACAAAATGTTAACTATTACTCCCTCTGTCCCAAAAAGTTATGCACACTTTCCTTTTTCGTCTGTCCCAACAAGTTATGCTCACTCCTAAAATGGAAACATCACACATTATTAATATCCTCACAATATCATTTAAATCACAAAAATATCACTCTTATTTTACTCTCTATTTTATTCTATCTCTTACTTTATCTTATTAAATCACCCAAAATGCTCTTACATTTTATTATCTCTCTTACACTTTATTCTCATAAAAATCAATAATTTTTTTTTTTTTTTAGTTTCCGTGTCCCAAGAAGTTGCACTTCTTGGGACGGAGGGAGTATGTTACACTTCTTAATTTGTGTGTAAAAAATAAATAAAAAAATCTTCACTATGAACGGAGAAAGTACATTTTTATGTAATCTAAATTCAGATCATGTTCTTCAAAATATTAAAATGTCATTCTTTCGAGTTTAATTTATTGATGATTCTACAAGTCTAAAATATGAAGAGTAGTTTTGTACACCAAATATATTGTATAATTTAAATGCTATTTTGAACAGTATAAATTATTTTAATTAAAATGTATAATTATTTTCAACCGTACATTTCAATCAAAACAAATTATTTGTTTAGAAGACCTCTCGGATTAAATTTTGTATGTTGTTTCTTATATATTGAACAAGTATGCACTATGTATCCCCTCTCTCTCTCGACAAGGCTGAATTTCTGGTGACTTATATTTTATTGAAACTATTATCAAATTAGAGGGCTTCAAAAAACGCTCTTTCCACGTGGGTATCCCTGTAAATATTCGAGTTTTCAGAAAAATAAATTTTAATAATATAAAATAAAGAAATTGACTAGACAGTCATAGAAGTGAGGTAAAATGCTAGTAGGTAATTAAATTAGGTGGGGTTAAGGCCTTAATAGAATGGACCCTTGCCAAATATCTGGCTCTAGCCGATTTAAATGACTACTTTTGAGCACCCACATTAATCATTTGTCTCATCAAAAGTCGAGGTTTGATATGAGTACCGATCAATAGCCCCCATACAAAGGATGGTGCCACATAATTGAATTTTAAATTTATTTTTTCACTTAAAAAAAATTGTCAATTGTGAGCATTTGTATTGAAAATTTTAGTGATGAATAGCAATATAGTAAGTACCCGTTTGGTTTCCCTCATTAATTATCCGGTAGACACGATTGACTTCATTTTACCACTTGTCAGTCCATGTTAACTCATTTGTTATGCCCTAATCATGCAAATCAAACGAGCACTAAGAAGTAAGTTTTAGTTAGATAATCATATTATGTGCGATTTTTTTTGACGACTCGATGGAAATAGTTATTGACATGGCATTGCAAGATGACGGTGTGGTGTTTCCAGCGAGGAGAAACTTGATCATTCTATATTGTTAATTTGAGACGGGATATAATTTGAAAATGATGATTTACACTTTAAAAGGAATAAATACTAATTTGTGCTAATTTAGGAATCATCTCACACAAGTTTTTGTCTTTGAAGGTGGACGTGAGAGAAATTGTGGGCTTTATTGAGGCTCTATCATGGATCAAGAATATGAACTTAGAGAATTTTATTACCGAGGGTGATGCTAAGATTGTGGTAGAGGTCCGTGTTTTGGCAACTATATAGATGTTTGTAACTATAGAACTGTTATTCGAGTCAAGTCGAGTACTTGAAGTTTGAATTTGATTTGAGCATTTATCGAGTGGGTCGAGTTCGGCTCAATAACATCAACGAGTTAGAAAGAGAGTTCAACTTGCAAACGAGCCTAACGAGTCGAGTCGAGCCTAATAAAATTAGAAGATGATTCTTAAATATCAAGTCTAACGAGTAGAGCTCGAGCTTAATATATAAACATATTATTCTTTGATTTAAAAAATAAATACTGTATACACACTTAATCCAAAAAAAATGTGCTTGGAGGGTTGGACACAAACTTTAAGAAAAAATAGATAAAGCAAAGAGAATTGTAAGGTATTGAGTTTATTTATTAATATAATGATTATTTGAATAAGTGATGATTGGTGGGTGAAGATAAAATATTGTATCTATAAAGAAAATTGACATATTTTTTTGTGGGACAGACAAAAAAGAGAAATAAACACATATTTTAATAAATAGAGGGAGAATATTAGTATTGTACTTCCTCCAATTCAAAATATATGTCATTTTGGATTAATGCACACATATTAAGAAAATAATTGATTTCTTATTATATCCTTAATAAATATCTTATCATCTCATAAAAGAACACATGTATATTAACATTTTAATGACTTTAGGGGTAAATTTGAAAAAATATAATTAATTTGCATTAAAAAGTGTAAAACATCATCTAATTTACAAATAAAATGAAATGTCACAACGATGTTTATTTGAATAGGAGAGAGTATGATTGATTAATCTCTTTATATACTAATAGGGAGTTTAGTTTTGCTTAGTTGTCATATTTTTCTTTATCTTGATGATGTGTCTTATTCTCATTAAATTTATACTTATGTGTTAAAATAGATTGTATTACGTGGCATCATAATATTGAGTAATGTGATGATGTATCATTAAATAATAAATTGTTTAAATTAAGAAAAACTTATGAAAAAAATGATTAATATGAGAAAATTTGACTAATATAATAAACCCCTTAAAGTCAGTATATTATCTCAAATATTTTTATTTATAAAAAATTGATATTATCTAATTTTAATAGTATATATAATTTTAAATTAATGTCTAATTAATTATTAAAAAAAAAGAAAATAAAAACAATAAGATCACGCATCGATCTAGAGGCATGACCCTCATTCAAAACAAATAAGGGTCCATAATTTTAAATTAATGTAATTAATTTTTACTTTATATAATATAATTTTAAATATGTGATTTCTCTTAAATCATAATATTGAGAATATTGAGTATAATGATTAATTTTATTTTATATTATACAATTTTAAATAATATATATAGGAGTATAAATATTATATTAAAATAAACTTTAAATTTTTATTATATGATATATTATTTAAATATTTTATAAATTTGATGTATTTGAAAAATAAAATTTTAAAATATACTCCATCTGTTCACCAAAAGTATGCTCACACCGTTTTTTTCAATAATTTGTTTTGCTTCACCATTTAACCATCACTTATTTTTTTCATATGTTGTCAATTTTATACTCATAAACAACCACTTAACTCATAAATAGACCACACAATACCCCAAAATATCCTTACTTTATCTATTTTATCTACGTTTTCTTAAAACCTATCAAAACCAAACGAACATACTTTTAGTGGCGGAGGGAGTACATAATAAAAAAATTATTACATACTTTTATATATATATATATATATATATGTTGAATATGGTTATTTTATAATATAATTATATTATTTTACACAATATAATTATATACTATATATATTTTATCAATTTAATTTGAAAACAACCTGCGTAAACGCGGGCAGTAATCTAGTAAAATACTATAAGGGTCCGCTTGGTTGGGGATATTAAAAATAGAAAATGAAAATGACTAATGATTCATTCACATGATGCCTGACAATATTTACATTTTGGAATGAAATTAAAAATGAGATAATCACTAAGGTGATGTTCTTTTTCGGTTTTAAGTGACTTTTAAAAATCAGTTTTTGAAATCTAGGAGTTTTCCAAATTTAGAGGTTTTTTTTTTTTTTAAATCTATGTTTGTTTTGAGTTTTTAAGTAGGGTAGAATTAAACTTTATGATGTAAGTGTGAAAAATGTTATATTATTATATTATTTGTTGAGTGTTGTTGTAATGATTAGATAATTGAGATATATGAGAGAGAGTAAAGATGAGAAAGAGTTTTTTTTTTTTCTTTTTTTTATAGATTTTTAAGTTTTATAGGTTTATTTATAGTTGTGTACTAGGTTTTTAAAAATCACACTTTAAAACTCAAACTAAAATAGATTTTAAATTTTAATATATAAATTCAGATTTTTGAAAACCAAAAAAAAAAAAAATACCCTAATTTATTTTGATTACCTAATCTACCCATATAATCAATCACTCATCAATTATTCATCTTTCCCTCCCCTCAACTTTTATCTTGCTCAACTTTCTTTTCCTAAGCATCATCAATGACAATGAATCACTAATCATTCTCATTACCTACTTATAATACTAATTTAAAAAATGACACTCTTGATTTATTCTACTTTATTCTCTCTTCTGCACTTTATCTCATTCAACCAACTAAAATACTCTTACATTTTAATCTCTCTTCTACACTAAATTAAATTTTCTTAATAAATGTGTCACTTCACATGTGAAAATTATCACAGGACAGAGGTAGTATATAAAAGCAGCAACTAGAAAAACCCTTGAGAATGGATTCTTAGATTTTTATTTTATTTTTTGACAAACCCATATTTGAAATTAGACTTAAAATTTGGAAAGTTCATATTCTAACCCGAACTAAGGTAATACTCTATCTGTCCTATACTCGTTGTGACATTTATTGTTTGACATAAATTTTAATATAAAAATTGTTTAATAATATAAGTTGTTTCTTTATAAGGATAGGGTAGTATTTTTAACTTTAATAACAGAGTTATTTAATAATATTAAATTGGGTTAGTGTGACAAAAATAATAACATATGATGTAATATTGTAGTGTTTGAGTGAATATATAAAAGTGAAAAAATTGTTTTATTACCATTTAAAAAAAAAAACAAGTACAAAACTTATTTTTTAGCAAATGTCACAACGAGTAATGTCTGGCCGTGGGAATTTAAAGTAGGGAGTCGTCACAGTCAAGCCCTTGTTAGTTCCATTATTGTACTAAAATTTGTACGAATCCTTCAGCTCTAATATTGGACGAACAAGGATATCTTGGAATATATTTTTCTCCGTCGTGTTTATCAAATATGGAAATGAAATATTTAAAATCATCAAATAATTACGATTATGTAAAGATAAATATCTCATACATCGACTATGAAATTATATTAGAAAATTAATTGCACATAAATTTCTTCCCAACGTCGTTATTAAATTAAGAAGTTTGAATGTCTCTTTATGTGAATCAAATTTTCATCTATTTGTGGGGTCCTAATTAAAGCAAGAACAAAATTCTATATGAACTGATCTATTCAAACAATTGATTGCACATAATAAACTTAAAACCTAAGACATATATAGTATCACACTCTATAAGCCTCAATCCACCAATAAGCCAACCCTTTGGGTTCATATAAAATAAAAACAAATAGTATAATGATAATATTGAGAATTGACTATGAAAATTTTGATATAATTGTTTTTTTTATCGGTAATTATAAAATAATTGTATTTTTGGTTTATAATTAAAATCTACTATTTTTGTAAATTTTGTTTGGTTTGCCAAATTATTTAAAAATATAATCAATTTGAATTTTTATCTTTTTATGAGACAACATTATTTAAATATTTTTTTTGATTAAATAATATATTCTTTTGTATTAAAAATAATAAATTGAAAAATTTTAGTGCAATTTTTAAGGTGAAATGATAGTCATTCCACACCCAAAATACTAAAAAAAAAAGAAAAAAAAAAGAGTTTTCTTATTTTTAGAATATTAAACCGCAAAGTAAAGAATATTGCACCAGAGACTAATTTTCCATTTCATATCCATTTACATCCACAAAACCTCCATCCAAACATTCCATGAGTATGTTTGGTTAAGGATGGGTCATCCGGATGTGGATGACTCTATTTTGGATAGGCCCCATCCAAATCTCCATCCAAATACCCATTCAACCATATAATACATCTACACACCTATTTTAATATATCTCAATACAATCACAATTAACTCTATCTTTCACATTAAATATATTATATTATATTTATTTCTCTCTCTCACTTCATATTATACCTTATTAAATTAATCATTATCCCACTAACTAACAATAATATAATATTATACCATCTTCTATCACAATCATTCAATCATTACCTCAACCTACTAACAATATTAAAATAATACAACATCAACTTTGATTTGACATAAAGCTCCATCCACCCCTACTTTTCCATCTCTAACCAAACACACATTTGTTATTCACAGGATTATCCCCATCCTCATCTCCATCCTCCATCCCATCCACCACCATCTCTAAACAAACATAACATGAATGTTTTAACACATATATTTACACATATTAATAATTTGTAAAAGAATATGACAAAACATTAAAAAGAAAAAACAATTCGACCCTTTAACTTATTTTTTTTATCGGTAAAACCAATTACATCAGTGATTGGTTTCTAATATCTTGGTAGGTATATCAATAATCTCAATTTTATCGATAAAAAAAAAAAAAAATGAATAAACCCAACTTCATAAACTTTCTCTCTTTTGCCCAAAAACAATTTTGGATAATTACCTTATTTCTCCATTTTCATAATACCCATACCACACAAATTCAGTTGTCAAAAACTAACACTACCTTGTTTTTGCCCCCGCTGCACATTAGAAAATAAATTGAGGTGTACCTTAACTTGGTTGTGCATTGCCAACGGGATTTGAAGCCATTTCAGCACTTTTGTCCAAATGCCCTGCGCTCCAAGAAAAAGTATGTGTAATACTGTAATATTGAGTTATATAAAGAAGATAAATATATAGGTTAAAGTTATTTTATTGGTATTTAAAAATAATAATGTATTTAGTACGGAATAATTTTTTTTAATAAATACTCCCTCCACACTTTTTAGGAGACGAAAATAATAAGAAAAATTAATTTTGTTGACTTTTATGAGAATAAAGGATAAGAGAGAGAATAAGGTGTAAGTGTATTTTAGGTGATTTAATGAAATAGAGTATAGAATAGAATAAGAGTGTTATTTTTAAAATTTAAATGATATTGTGAGAGTATTAATATTATGTGATATATTTTTTTTACATAATTTGTTGGAAGAGAAAAAAATATTTATAATATTTTGGGACTAATATTTAACATGTTTTATTATGAGTAATTTGTTTGAAAATTAGTCAAAAAGCATGTTGATGGTTAGGAAAGAATAAATTGTGAGAGAAGGGGTAATTTAGAAAATATGGGGTGAATGATGGGTTGAAGGGTTGTGATGAGAACATTTATGGGAAATCCCACATTCCATCACCCTTCACTGAGTGAAAGGACGCATTGGAAATTGTACCAAGTTCTGACTTCCACAATAGAGCAATTAATGCCCTTCAGAATTATTATTATTATTATTATTATTATTGTTATTGTGAAGTAAAGTTGGAGAAAGAAAGAGCCAGAAACACCAGATTTCCAGACTACTTCACGATCCTCGAGGATCGATGGAATGATCATAGACAATGATGCATCATTTTCAAATCTATCTATTTTATTATTATTATTATTATTATTTCTTTTTTGCTTCTTCACTGTGCTCCCATCATAATATTTCTCTATGTTTTAAATACTCCAATACTTTAGATATCGTATGTAGAGTTTCTAGAAAATATATAGATAAATTTTTCTGTGTGACATGATTGATATTTTTTATTATATATATAAAAAAAATTATTCAGAAGGGCATACCATATGACAGCAATAGAGTGCAGCTTTTCGCATCTTAGCAATCTAATTGAATTTAATCATTCTATATGAAATGATTTTATAGAAAAATGTATAGACATGAAATACGCGTAAATTCGTAACAAAGGTTTTACAAAAATAAAGCTATTCTACTAACTCTATATATGTATATATTTTTTTATCGGACTTACTCTATATTTTGGATACATGTATAAATATATTTACTAATATATACAAAATAACAAAAGGAGAATGGCTTTTCACTTATCATCAATAATTTACCAACCGTCCAACCCTCACAATACCAATAAAAATTTCATTTTTAATAGACCTTTTTCTCCTTAAAAAAAAGTAGATCCTTTTCGTTTTAATTAGATGGTCTCATGATCGACTTTTTTATATCATAAAATAAAAATTATTTCACACAACAAAGAGAACATCACAAAAATTTATGTGAACATTATCTATTATTTTCATTAAAAAATATTATTTCTTTACACTAAAAAAAACTTTTTAATTAAAACAATTGATGCTGTTTAAAAATCAATTTAAATTGCATGATGTGCATAATTAAAAAAAACTTTAGGATATAATTCATCGTTAACACCGTATGCAGCATCTTTAGCAGAACAACCACCGAACACTTTGCTTAATTAGGAAAATAATTGATATTTTCTTTAATTAATTCAGATTTGACTAAAAGTTATATAAATAATAATTGTAACATATATATAAGGCATGTCATATCAGATGTATGGATTGGTGGAATGTTGGTGGCAAATTAATTAAGCCCTTTCTAAACGAATCATCAACCTGTGCTATATCACATGGAAGAATGAAATAAATAATATTTAGAGGGTGTCATATTTAGTGTGGACTTGAGATGAGTTTATTATGAATTTGTTCAAAAATAAAGGAATTATTTATAGTTCATTTATTTAAGTGGTATAATTTTGATTTCATATCCTTATCATTCTATATCTATTTCATTCTTTATAATTTTACGAAGCATCCCAGAAACTACTACATTTTATATATTGTTTGGTATATTGTGTAATTACACGTCTAATGTTTAGGTTAAAGTGCAGAATGATCCCTTGTACATATATTTATGGGAAACACTGTAGTTTTGAATATTTATTATTAGAACTTTTCTAGGGAACTGAAATTAAAGAATACATTCTAATGAAAACCTTTTATTTTCACTTAACACATAAATTAAAAAGTGTAATATAATATTAATATAGTATAAGTGGTGTGATTGAAAAAAATAAAAAAAAGATAAAATATAATTTAATATATTAAATGAGTGACAATTAATGTAAATAAATATAAAGTACAAAATAAATGTATTAGAATAGTATGCTAAAAAAGAAAATAATTTTTTTTATTGAGACAAACTAAAAAAGAAAAGCAAAAAGTTTTTTATGGAACGAAAAAAATATAAAACAATACCACATCTGAATATTTAAATATTTTATATTTTTCCACCTCACCATCTTAATAAATCTGAATATAAATATAAATTTAAAATAAATAACAATTCATGATATACCTAATCAATAAACATAGTGTGAAATAGACTACTAACTAATTGATTTCGATCGATCTCTGTCAAAAGTATGAAAAAGTAATCTATCTACAAACCAAATAACAAGCACTCAATCCTACTCCCTCTTATTTAAAATAAATAACATTTTGATCTTTCATTTTCTTTGCAATTTATATGACATTTTGTATTTTTCAATAAAAATTAATTGCATATTTTTCATTTTTATCCCTAAAATTATTAAAATGTGTAGTTAAATATGTTCTTTAATTTATAAAAGAGACAAACATTTATTAAGGATATAATAAGAAACCAATAATTTTCTAACCCCAAAGGGTTGACCTAGTGGTGAGGGTTTGGGGCTTACGAGTGTGATGCTCTATAGGTCTCAAGTTCGAAATCTATTGGGTGCAAACAATTCCTGAGATGGACTAATCCTGGAGTTATCTTCACGTGTGAAGAGATAAAGTAAGAGTGACATTTTTTATATTTTAAACCGGAGAGAATATTATTTTAGAACACATCGATCCTGGAACATGAACGATGGACCACCAATGATGGTGTAAACATTTTTTTTAATGGAAGAACCAAACCCGTTTTATTTGGACACGGGTGGTTCTTAAAACTTAAATGGTCCCCTCAATTGTGTAGGGGTAAGTAATAAGTGAGTGTAAATGCAATGACGATGATGATGAGTTGATGACAGAAATGGGGTCCAAACACAGTAAATTTCGGGGATTTTTACCGTGTATTGACTTTTAAAAAAATATTTATTAATTTTTATAATAAAATTAAAAATTAATTTAAAAAATGATATGTTTAGCAAAAAAATATTATTTTTATATTATTTTTCTCTTCTCTCCCATTAAAAATGTCTTTTAGAGAATAAAAAAAAAAATTAAAACTAACTTGCAAATACCCATTTAATCGAATGTTTAATGTTTGTCGGCTTATAACTAATACACCCAACGACAGACCCGGATCAGGCGCCCCCTTCTCCCTGTCCTCTTATTAATTCTCATCATTAAACGCAAAATGGTCCCTCTTTTTTCCCATTCCCCTCATTTCTTTTCCACTATAAATCATCATTATTGTTGCGCTGAGCCTGTTTTCCCCCTATGTTTAATGCTCTTATAATCCTATGATCAGAGTAGTAACTTGTAATGTTTACACTTGATCATCATACCATACCCAAAATTCTACTTTGAATAACAGATATGGTGGTTTAAGAGTGTATGAAAATGAAATTACAATCAATGGTTAAACCGTTTTGCACTCACTTTTTATTAGTTACAAAGTTAAAGTTAGTCCAATATAAATAGACATAAAATTTTTATTACATTTATTTATAAAGTAGATTGGGTGGAGAACGTTAAAAGTATTGTTGTCATTTAAAATAATATTTCATTCATAACGTAAATTCAGTGTAATAATATTTGAGTAAATATATGTAAATTGAGGTGCAAATAATGTGAAATTTTCATTTTAATCTCTTCACACCTATATTGGATGAAGGAAGTAATATTTATTTTCCATAAAAATAAAATGGTGTTTATCCGAGGTGATAATAAGCTTCGTAAAGAAATTATTTTAAAGAGTTTATCAGATTTTAAAAAGTATTTGGTAAAACAATATATTAAACAATTTTTAAATTCTTAAATAAATTCTTTACCGCTTTATCAACACACCAACTTATTTTTGTAAAATCATTGAAGCTATACTTATATACTTCCTGATGCGGATAAAAATGATAGACCCACTTATACGTAGGGCCCATGGATATTCGGCCCAATAGGGCCCAATAGCATAACCGAGCACCCTCCATAGAGGGAATCGAATCCGAGATGGGCTTGAGGCCCAAACTAATTACAGAGAGACTATAGAGCCCGAACCTGGCTATAGACAGGCCACGAGGCCCAAGCCTGGGGATAGGTAGGCCACAAGGCCCAAACCCAGCTGCAGGTGGGCTGCGAGGCCCAAACCAAACTGCAGGTGGGCCACGAGGCTCAGTCAACATTTAAAGCCCTTAGGCGAGTATTAATCAAGCTTGTATAGACGAATTATCTGATAAGACCGAGAAACGCGAGAAGTAACAATCAATTGAGAAGATTAAGACCCAAGTCAAGGAATATTCCTCCTATTCTTCGTTGACTGGGTCCAACCTCCGTCCAAGGAGGGAAATCGTGGCACAATCAATTTTCTTGAGAGAGAAGATATCAACGCACGACATCATGAGAGAACGTGCGGGATAATGCCAGGAAACCATAATGACAGTTATTATTCCTAAAGTACGTATAAATAACACACCGAGGAGGGAGGTAACTGTATCGAACAACTATCACTCTTACTAAGCTATTTCTTACGTACTTTCTTGAGTGTTTTCCGGTGATCTGACTTGAGCGTCGGAGTGTCTACGCCAGAGAACCCTCCGGCGTGCTTTTGCAGGTAAGTTCGGGAAAACCTAGGGATTGCACTGCGTAAAGGCTTTACCCACGTGGAACCCATGTGGGAAAAAAAACCCAGGTCAGTTTTTACGCATCAATTGGCGCCACCGTCTGTGGGAAAGAAGAGCTGAGATGTGAGTTTCAACTTCTTTTCTGTTATTTCAAAGGAAGATATCATGACGGGTAAACGTACACCCATGAGACCAATTGCACTAGTACTAGCTCGGGGAAGGACAACCCCTGCAAATCTAACTCAGGGTGAGGCTGCACCCAACCCTGTGCCACCTGCTACTGTGCCCAACACTGGAGTAACACCACTTGTTACGGTGGTACGAGACAAAAACTCGACTCCTGGTCAGCGCCACCCAGGAGTAGAAGCTGCTGCTAGAGAGAGAGGCTAACTTACCCGCTTCTTCCTCTGCGATTCTAGAAGGAATCCCTATAGCTGGGGTCCCAGGAGTCACCAATGCTCCACCCAGGGGGACACCTCAGAGAATGTCAGAACCAACTGCCCCTATCACTCTCACTCAAGAGCAACTGGATGACATGATAGCCCGAGCCGCGGCAAGAGCAATGTCGGAGGGGGGGATGACCCCCACCTGCAGGAAGTATAGAAGAAGCAGGACCGGAAAACCTGTCTGCTCGATCCCAGCCTGGGGAAGTAGACAGGACGAGCATCAAGAAGAACGAAGAAGAGAGGTGGAGTCCAGAAACCAGGAGGAGGTCCTGGGAGCAGAAGAGCCCAAGAAAGAAGATCGGCAATTCCCAGACCAAGGGAGACTGGTCCAGAAGAAACTGCACGGGGGAGGAAGATAGCCCCCTACAGCGAGGGAGTAAGATCGAGGATGAGGAAGAGGGTACAAGATATACCCAGTCAGAAGCCATGAAGGACCAGATCAGGTCCCTGAGGAAGCAGATGGATAACATGAAACACCAAATGGAAAACCGAGTTAGTATGCCTAGACCCGTTACAGGTTGTCAATTTACTGAGAACATCTTACAAGATGAATTACCTAGCAATTTTAAACCTCTTAATTATGAATCTGATGGTACGACTGACCCCTATGGCCATTTGGTGATATTTGAAAATTCGGCCCTCCTCCATCAATATAGGGAGGGTGTGAAGTGCAGGGTTTTTCTTACCACTCTGTCTAAAGCGGCCCAGCAGTGGTTTAGCCAGCTGGAGCCCAATTCCATTGGCTCTTTCGAGCAGTTTGGAGAGCTGTTCTTGCACCAGTTCGCCACTGCGAGGAGACACCCTAGAGCTACGTTGACATTGTTCAACATGAAGCAAGGAGAAAGTGAGAGCTTGCGGGCCTTCATGAAAAGATTCAATCAGGCGGCACTGGAAGTCCCAACCGCCACCCCAGAAGTCAAGATTAATGCTTTCGCCAGCAACCTCCGAGACGGAGACCTATTCTCCTCTCTGGTGAAGAAGCCGGTTCAGACATTTGATGAGTTGTTGAGGAGAGCAGAGAAGTATGTCACCTTGGAAGAAGTAAGGAAGGCAAAGAGAGCAGAGGTCAAGCCAGATGGACCTGAGAAAAAGAAGGAATCAGCCAAGAAAGGCTCAACGGCGGAGCCTGAGAAGGCACCATAATCTGGACCTCGCTTCAGGTTTGACAAATATACCCCCCTGAAGCTGGAACCTGCGGAGCTATTAGAGGTGGCATCCGACTACCCTAAAATGAAGTTTCCTTGGACACGATCCAGAGGGCCGATGAGACCCAAGTCAGATAAGTTTTATCGTTTCCATAACGAATATGGACATGACACTAATAATTATTTTTACTTACGTGATGAGATTGAAAGGATAATTCAAACAGGTCATCTTAAAGAATTTGTTTACAGAGATCGGGTCAGTTCCAGGGGGCAAAAAAGAAAGGAGGCTGATGACAAAGCTGAAGAGAAAGGAAAGATGATTGAAGGGAGGCAGGAGGAGAGATCCTCCCAGAAAAGAGGACTAATCCAAATGATAGTAGGAGATCCAGCCGAGGGAGACTCGTTCCGTGCACGAAAGCTGGAGAGAGGAGTCTAAGGAGAGAGGTAGGAGAAATGTCAAGAGAGACGAACCAGAAGGAGGTGGGCCATACACCCCAGATCCATTTTGGTCCAGAGGATGGAGGTCTCAGGAAGGAAGACCACAGTGATATGTTCCATATTTTCCCAACACATAAAATAATCAACCGCAAGTGCACGGTGTCTATCCTAGTGTGGTAAGTACGAGTCGATCCCACAGAGAAGGGTTAGTGTAAAAGCGATGTACGTTGGCCCGATTCTATCTAGACACGAACGATTCTAAAATCTAAGACTAAATCTAAATGCTATCTAAAATTGTAACTAAGAAAGCAAATAAAAATAGCCCAACCCAAATCAACAACAAGCTAATGCAAATAAACAATAAATGAAATGTGGTCCTAGGGAGTTGCTACACCTAAATATCCATCTATGGTAGAACGCTAAATTCAAATGGTATTAGTAATGATTTTGTAAGGTGGGTCACTAAGCAAGAGTTAGAATGATTAATTAAATTCAATCAACTCAAAGGAAAATTACACTAGCATGCATCTCTACCCTACTAGCATAATCAACCCAATAAACCCTAAGACCCTACATACCTTCCCACTAATTAATCCTTTGCTCAAGCGACAATTAATGAGTTATGTGTCCAAGGTAAATTGTTGGATCAAATTTCTCAATTAAACCCAAACAATAATAAGTAAAGCACACAATCATGGCCAATAAAAGCATGCTTATAATAAATGATAATTTGAACACATAAACAATAATCACCAACAAATACCAAATAAAAGAAGAATTAAACCATAGATATCAATTTAGGCTTCACAATCCCTAGAACCAAAATGGTTCTAGGATAAATCCTACATAATCAAACTATTACAAAAAATAAAATGACAAAAATAAAAATATAAGAGAAAAAGAGAAGAAAGCTTAGTCTAATGTAAGTGGAGAATCAAAATCTCAAGCTAATCCATCTTCTTGAGCCCAAAATGTGGAAGATCCCTTGTAGTGTGTGTGAGTGTGTGTATATTACTGTTGTTGTCGTGTGTGTAATCTGCTACCCTTCCTTTTCTTCCTTTCCAAGTTTTTTTAAATTCCCCCCAACAACCCTTAAGCCTTGTTTGGTCCTTCTCCCTCCAAAAATTCGATTTTTTCTTTCTTCCTTCACGTTTTCAGAGAGCTTCCAAACGCAGGCTTAACATCAGGCTCTCTCGACTCGAGTGAGCTCACTAGACCGGTCGAGCGGCCTCATAAATCGCATAATAATTCTTCAATTTCTCACTCCAGTCGAGTGAGTTCACTGGACCAGTCGAGTGGGGTCTCCTTCCAGGAATTGTCTGATATATCACCCCACTAGACCACTCTAGTGGGGTCACTCCAGTCTAGCGAGATTTTAACACTTTTTCAAAATGTTAAGCACTTTCCACACCCCGCGGGAGTCTAGTCGCCCCACTAGACCACTCTAATGAGAGCCACAATGAAGTCTTCTTCGAGCTTTTCGTTCGTTCTTTTCCCGACTCTCGCACGAGCATCTCAATACCATCCGAAAGGTCTTGTTTACCTACCTAAACACATTTTTCTCCTCTTTCTCCAAATCAAATGTAATTAGCCAAAATTGAGTAATAAAAGCATGAAATTATATAAAAAATTAGGCATAAAATGCGCAATAAAATCATGCAAAAATCACCCGAATCATGATGCGCTAGTCATCACAACAGAAGTGGCTGGATACACTATTGCGAGAATCTTCGTAGATACGGGGAGCTCAGCGGATATCATTTTCTTGGAGTGCTTCAAGAAAGTGAATTTAAATGCAGAATTGCAGCCGGTGGATACAACACTGTATGGATTTACAGGAGGGACAGTTTACCCTCTTGGTCAGGTAACCCTCCAGGTGGGGCTGGACGAAGCTCCACGGAGGAGGGTGGTAGTGGCGAATTTTTTTATTGTCGATGTACCCTCATCTTATAACATGATCTTTGGTAAGCCAGTATTGAATTTATTTTAGGTGGTCATATCAACCTATCACATGAAACTTAAGTTTCCAGTGAATGATGAGGTGGGTGAAGTAGCTGGTGACTAGCTGCAGTCTAGGAAATGCTACATGGAGGCAGTAAAGATGGCTGATAAAGAGCTGCATCGCAGCTTGAAAAGAGACAAAGAGGTGGATCGTGAATCCAAGAGATGTAAGATCACGGAGGAAGTTGATCCTCTAAAAATGAGAGCTGAAGAAGAATTGATGATGGTCGAACTGTATACAGACAAGAAATGGTACACGACGAGGATTGGAGCCCAACTGGAGCCAGAATTGGAGAAAGACCTGGTAACAGCTTTACGAAGAAACACATATGTGTTTGCTTTTTCTTCCTCTGACATGACAGGTATTCCGGAGGAGGTGGCCCTTCACCACCTCAATGTGGATCCTAAAGCTAAGCCAGTAAAACAAAAACTGAGAGTCTTTGGACCAGAAAAGAATGTCATCACGAAGGCAGAAGCAGAGAAGTTGTTAGAGACATGACATGTTAAGTGAATCCAGTTTCCCACCTGGCTATCTAATGCAGTGTTGGTGGCAAAACTAGGGAGAAATGGAGAATGTGCATAGATTTTCGAGATCTGAACAAGGCATGCCCTAAGGATATTATCCCTTATCCAGGATTGATCAGATGGTCGATTCTATATCTGGATTTGAGTTGCTAAATATGATGGATGCCTACCAAGGCTACCATCAAGTACATATTTTCCCTCCAGATATTCTAAAGGTAAGTTTCATTATCGCCAATGGAACTTTTTTCTATATTAGGATGCCCTTTGGACTAAAGAATGTAGGAGCAACCTATCAGAGAATGGTTGACAAGATGTTCCAAAACCAGCTAGGGAAAAGCATGAAGGTTTACGTAGATGACATGCTGGTGAAGAGCGTGAAGGCAGGGGGACATGTGGCTGACCTAGAGGAAGCTTTCTCAGTGCTAAGGATGAATGACATGAAGCTAAATCCGGCGAAGTGTTCCTTTGGAGTGAGGTCTAGGAAATTACTCGGATACATGGTGACTTAGCAGGGTATTGAACTCAACCCTGCCAAGGTGAAAGCTGTGCTCGACATGCAGCCCCGGCCCCACTAACATCAAGGAGCTGCAGAGACTAAACAGAAGAATTACAGCATTAAGCAGATTCATAGCCAGATCTGCAGAGAGGAGCCACCCCTTCTTCAGGATTTTGAGGAAGGGATCCAGGTTTGAATGAGATGAACGATGCCAGCAGGCGTTTGAGGAGCTTAAACAACACCTGGCCCAGTTACCTACGTTAACGAAGCCAGTACCAGGGGAGACACTCTACCTTTACATCTCTGTAGGTGGGGTCTCACTTAGTTCAGTGCTGGTGAGGGAAGAGGGGTCAACCAAGAAATCTGTTTACTACATTAGTAAACTAATTCAAGGAGCAGAAGAGAGATACTCGGAAATAGAGAAGGCAGCCCTAAACATAATGGTCACGGCTCGGAGGTTACGACCATATTTCTTATCACATAAGGTCATTGTTTGGACTAACTACCTTCTGAAACAGGTAATCGACAGAGTTGATCTCTCAGGGAGGATGGTCAAATGGGTCGTCGAGCTGGGGGAGTATGATGTGGATTTTGAGCTACGGAGAACCATCAAAGCACATGTCTTGTCTGATTTTATTCAGGAGGGTACACGTGCGCTGCAGGAAGGAGAATGAAAGGTATACGTGAACGGCTCTGTATCTATGCAGGGTTGTGGAGCTGAGATCGTGATTATTGATCCAGAGGGCCAGGAAACGCAAGTTGCAGTGAGGTTCAAATGCATCACCTCAAACAACGGAGCTGAGTACGAGGCCTTGATTCGAGAAGCGGAGATGGCCGCAGAAATGGGAGCAGGTCGAGTGGTCATATTTACGGATTCCCAACTTGTAACCCAGCAGGTTACAAGTGGGTACGAAGTCAAAGATGAGAAAATGATAGTCTACCTGTTGGGTCCCTTTAGAATGAGTTAATCACGTAAACAGGATGTCTTCTAGTGATAATCTAGAAGGGGGGGGATGAATAAATTATCAAAAACTTTTTCAAGCTTAGATGATCTATCAACTCCAAAAACAATTTTACAGCGGAAACAGTTTTCAACTAAACTCAATTCAAATAGGATCTAAAGCTTTATCAGATATTGAATTTGTGATCAAGAAATAATCAATGTAAACAAGTAAAATCAATAAGAAGAAACAACACCAGATTTATAGTGGTTCGGATCAAACGATCCTACGTCCACTCTCCTCCTTCAACTTGAAGAAGGGACTCTACTTACTGTCTTACTTCTTTCTTCCTTTCTTCGTTTACAACGTATATCTTCAGCCTTACAAAAATGACTCTAAATCTATTCGGCTTTTGAAGATTCAAATAAAATGGTGTTCTCTAAACACCAAAAAATGAATGAACACTAAGTGTGTTCGTGAATAATGTGTATACAAGTGATCGTGGAGAGAGCTTCTAATTCTTAGATTTCTAAAGTGTTAAAATGCTAGGTTGCTAAGTTTCTTAGTTATGAAATTCTGAATCTATGAACCTATTTATAGATCTTTTGTTGATGACGGTTATAACTTTCTTGTTCTTGTTGTAGGTGGTTGTAACTGATTAACCAATTCTTGAAACCGCTTCTTGTTCGGTTGTAACTGACTCTTGATTTTAACTAACTCTTTAGCTTGTTTGACTTCTTACCCTGTCTGATTCTTTACCCTATCTGATTCTTTATCTTGTCTGTTACTTTATCTTGGTGAGTGTCTTGATCTTCCTCCTCGTCTGTCTTTGACGTCGTCTGATATTTTGTTCTTGTCTTCATCTGACTTTCTTTGAACAACCTTATCTTACTATCCTATACTTAGTCTATTTTACAAAGATTACATTACATCAGCTGGCTATACATTATTTTTCAGCTGGTCATCCTAGTCTTATACTTTTAACTCATCAAAACTAAGTACATCTTTTTCATCCTAACACTACCTTCGGCGAGTAGCAGAGCTGCAGGGAAGATTCAGCTCTTTTGAGGTCAGACAAATACCTCGAGAGGAAAACTCCAGAACGGATAGCCTGTCCAAACTGGCAAGTTCCGCAACACCGCAAGGAGGGGGGAAGATCACCCTGGTCACTACAGAGGCAGAAGCTACGACTTCCTCAATAGGGGTCATCGGAGCTGAAGATAATTGGAGAACCAACATTTATCGAGTGTTGCAGAATCTGGAGAGCTGCCCAGATAAAAGGAAAGCTCAGAAATGGAAAATCTGATACACGATGATCAGAGATAAAATGTACCGGCGGTCCTTCACGCAGCCTTTACTTGAGGTGTTTATCCCCTCAAGAAGGGAGGTACGTTATCAAAGATATACATGAAGGTTGTTGTGCTGACCATGCAGGGGCCCGAGCAATAGTTCGAAAAGCGTTGAGGGCTGGATACTTCTGGCCTACCATGACCCAGGATGCCAAAGATTGGGTAAAGAAGTGCGAGAAATGCCAAAAGCATGACTGCCTTATCCACCTCCCTGCAGAGGAGATGGGGGCCATGCACTCTTCATGTCCCTTTGCGAAGTGGGGGATAGACTTGGTGGGCCCACTCCCGATTGCAGTAAGCCATCGAAAGTTTCTAGTGGTAGCAGTGGACTACTTTAGCAAGTGAGTCGAAGTTGTACCTCTAGCGAGGATCGAGGAAGGTAACATAATCAAATTTTTATGGAGGTATATTGATAAACTTAAAAGCAAACACTCACCCTTCAAGTGTAAAGGGATCATGTAGCAAGTAAGTTACCCGGTTAAATTATCGATCCAAGAAAATCAAGTGGGAGATAGCCCTAAATTTACTAATTTAATTGCAATTATAGCACAAGTCATTCAAAGAGTTCAATAATTCAAGCAACAATTAATTAAAGCAATCAACGAAATTAACTAGCAACGAGATTTAATCAATAATAAAGATGTGCTCGGGTGCTTATCAACAAATGAGTATCAATTAAGCAATGAATTCAAATAGGCATTTATCATGTTAATCGATCAATAAGAACAATCTTTAAAACAAGCAATAATCCTGTACTTGGTAAGCCTAGGAACTATGCTACGATAAATGCACGAAAGATTGAAAAGACTAAGTCACATTTTCCTCCCGGGGCAAGAACACGAGTCAATAGGTTCCCTTAGCGTGTCTCCCCTTCGATACTAAGGCACTTTCCTATGGTCTCTTCACTAATTACCCTATTTATTGTCTAAGTATTAGTGTGGAATTGATGCAATTCTAATAGCAATAACCAAATCTTCTTGTGTTAAGCTATTATTCACTCTAATTATCTAATTAATTCCCTCACCCAAATGAGTTATCTAAATACCCAAGTCTCCTTGTGATAATTAAGCAACTATACATGGAATTAGAAATTAATTAAACAAATAGATCATTCAATACTCATCAATCCAATCAATTGATCAACAATCAAAATTACCCATGAAAATTCAACACAAAATCAATCACCCATAAGCATCAAAACACCCTAGCACTAGGTATTTAGCCAATCATAATTAAAGAAATTAAACCCATGAAATTAATAAAATAAACAAAGACCATAACAAGAAATTGTAAGTTGTCATGGTATTATAGAGTCGGACACGGTTTTGCAAAATTAAATCTAAATTAAACAACTAAGAATAACCAACAAGCAAATTACCAAGAGATAACAAATATGAGAAAAATATGCTCGGGTGCAAATTACCAAGGAATCCTTAATTACAAATCACACATGATCGGGGTTTCAATTAACGAGGGATAATAGGAGCTATCTAGCAAAAGATCACATATCAACCGTACTTGATAAGCCTAGGTTTAATACATCAAATAAGCACGTAAGATAGTTTAGAGACGACACCTTAAGTCTCCTCACTTAATCACTAGAAATAAAATCGAGCAATTAACGTATTCTAATGTAGGTTCTAATGAAAATTAACCAAGTCTCCTTGAGTTAATCTAATATTAACTTCAATCACAAAACCAAGCCTAACACCTAAGCATCAATTCAATAAACCAAATATCTTTGAGCAAATTAAATCAATTAACAAAGGATCAAAACCTAATCTAGCAATTAAATCGTGCAAATCACATTAGAATAATTAATCATCTCTATAAATGAAACACTCAATCACATGATCATAAAAAATTAATTCATCCAAGGGTCAATACACCCAAACACAAGAGAGAATTAGCCAAACATTATAAAATGAAACAAAACCATGAAAATTAAAATTAGGGAAAACATGATTAAAAAGAAATTAAACCAATAGATTAATGAAATAAGGAGAGATGCCACCTTGTAAATGTGAAATTCACTTGATTGTATGAAAAACTATCACTAATCCTAATACTATGTGTGTGAGTGTGTGTGGAGAAAAATGGAAAAAACCCTAAAATTCTAGAAACCTACTGCTGCCCCTTCACGCTGCTGTTCCACACGGCTTCCCCCCACTTCACGCCTATTTCTTGTTCTTTTTTTATAAGTTGCTGTCTTCCTTTTTCAAAAAGCGTGGCTCATTTCTTTTAGCAACTTTTCCTCTATTCTATTCTTTTCCTTTTTTCCTTCTTCTTTTGCGGCCATATGCCCTTTGTAATTAATTTGGCTGGGCCTCCAACAAATGGTCCTAAATTCTTTTTTTTTTCAAGCCCAATTGTAATTTTTTCTCATTACTTGCTCGACTTTTTAATTCTCTTTCAATTGACCTCACAAAATAATAGGCATGCGTTTTGCTCTAAATATTCTCAATTTACCTACAAAAAATAACAAAACAATACCCTTCTCATCTCAAGTGCAATTAGTCAATTTAGTGTATATAATGTAAAAAATCCTATTAAATTAAGCAAATAAAATGCATGAATTTCAAGCAATTTTCACACTAATAAGTTAAGTGAATCTGAGTATTCACTTAGGAATTTTAAAGGTTAAAAAATGACCTTAAAATGATTTGAGGGCTCAGATAGAGCCCGGATTTTGACTAAGTGAATCTGAATATTCACTTAGGATTTTTTAAGGTTCAAGAACGACCTTAAAAGGATTTGAGGGCTCAGATAGAGCCCAAATTTTAACTAAGTGAATCTGAATATTCACTTAGAATTTTTTAAGGTTCAAGAATGACCTTAAAAGGATTTAATGACTCAGATAGAGCCTAGATTTTGAATAAGTGAATCTGAATATTCACTTAGGACTTTTAAGGATCAAGAATGACCCTAAAAGGCTCTAATAGGGTTTTGTTTTGTTAAGATTTTTTAAGGTTCCCGAGAGAGCCTTAATTTTTTTACGAATTGTTAAGTGAATAATAATTCACTTAAGGTTTTTTAAGGTTCCCGAGAGAGCCTTAATTTTTTTTTACGAATTGTTAAGTGAATAATAATTCCCTTAAGGTTTTTTAAGATTCCCGAGGGAGCTTTAAATTTTTTATGAATTGTTAAGTGAATGATAATTCATCTAAGATTTTTTAAGGTGCCCGAGAGAGCCTTAAATTTGTTACGAATTGTTAAGTGAATAATAATTCACTTAGGGTTTTGTAAGGTTCCCGAGAGAGCCTTAATTTTATATGAGTTATCAAGTGAATAATCATTCACTTATGATTTTTTAAGGTTTAGGAGAGAGCTTACTCTATTCAGGTCAATAAGAAACAAATTTGTTCGGAAATAAGATGAGTTTTTTCCAGAATATTAGAACGAAAGCAATTGCAAGTTAGACTTACAAGAAAGAGTGTTATTTTTGGAGCATGCGAAAGGGATTATGATCAAAATCCCATACGGGGTCTAATAGTCAGCAAAATATGAGGGCTTACGGGGACACAAACAGCCCCGCAGAGGCCCCTAGCAATATCACAAAAAGGCTTATTGGGGCACAAATAGCCCAACAGAGGCCTACCAGTTTGACCACGGGACACAAACAATCCGGGTTAAGAGAAACATTGTTCAAAAACATAAAAAGTAAATTGTTCAAAATAATAAGAAGGAAAAAGAGTTCTGTTGGGAGGGGAATTAACAGTTTCCTTTTCAGAATGGTGGCTGGAATCGCCGCCTTCACTTTCAGCTTCTCTTCCTTCGGCAAGTCCGGCGGTGTTGACAGGATCTTCACTGGGGAGGATTGGGAAGGGAGGGGCACTCATAGGAAGCAGGCTGGTGGCACTGACCTCAGCATTTTGGAGCTTCCTAACAGCTACGCTAATACAGGGAAGCCACCACAGCTCGTCTGGGTTGCCGTCCCCATCACCAGGGAAATTAGGTAGAGGCTTCAAGGTTTGAAGGGGAGCCTTACGATCATACTCTCCCTTGAAATTGGGAGCCTGTTGCTGGGATATAGTTGCGTCGAATCCGTGGTCCACAAATAAGGGGATATACTCTCCCATATCCCCTAAATAGCTGGGGCTGCTCCTATACGCCTTCAGCGAAGAAGAGTACAAATCCCCCAGGAATTCTTGCCTTAAAGGGGAAGTGAAAAGGGCGTTCAAACAAAACTTGACCCCTTTAGCTTGAGACTCCGATTCTGCCTCTTTAACTCGTATCTGCGCCAGCCTTGCCTCCTGGTTAGCAGTAGTAACTTGCGAATGCAGCTTCTTGCACTCTTGCACCAATTGATCACGCACTGAGGTGAGCTCTTGAACCTTGAGTTTTTCTAGGTCCAGGAAGGACTCCATCTCCTCCTTGGCTGCTGTGAGCGAGCTATAAGAGGTGGTGGTCAAATATGAAAATAGGATGCCAAACTAGAACGAAACACAAGGATTAATGATCAATTCCCATCATGAATGCATGAGTAAATGGAGAATAAAGGTTTACCTCGGCAAAAGCTTCAGAGACGCGAATAATCTTTTCCGGGAGGGAAAGGCCAAGTAGCGATCGGGAGGTACCTGTGGAAACATACTTACGACAGAAGAAGGAGAGGGACTTCTCTTCTTCAGGACTTGACTCTAGGTCCACATGTGGAATAGATGGGGGATTCACTTTTTTCCCTTTGAAATGCTTCCTTGCGGCTTCGCTACGAGCTGGAAGAGGGGTATCGTGTGAGTGCACTGTTTTACCCAAAGCAGCCCTCGTCCTTTTAGAAACTAAAGAGGGGATTAGCATGGAGCTAGCAGGGGCAGGGGGAGCGCTTTTCATGTTAAGGGGAGCAGGGGAGAGCTGAGAACTGGTGGAACCAGTGGGCTTCCGGACACATTTGGACATCCAACTCATTTATGCAAAAAGAAAGAGAACAGAGTTTAGCATAAAATGCCAAGTTATGTAGACACATATCAGTGATTATGATATATAAAGGAATTAACAGAAGATTACCATCCTCAGACTTCAAAGGAGTTTCGGGAGGATCAAAACCGAAATGGGATAAAAAACGGGGGTTACTAGAAAGTTCAACAGAGTTAAAACGGCCTCGCTTCTCCGCGTGCTGGTTTAATTTGTGGATGACCTGGTAATTTAAGTCAGAGCTTGATCGAGGGTGGGGATCTTTCATGAGAGGGTTCTTGAGGATCCATTCCTCGTGAGGAAAGCCCCAAGGTTCGGGGGGAACCCCAAAGAAGTACCTGGAAGGGCGGTAAGAAGAGAGAATGCACTAGAGACGTTAAAGTCTGGAGAAAATTTTACTAAAGACAATGAAAGAGGAGAAGAAAAGGAGATAAAACTCAGGAATTTGAAATACAAATAGAGGGGGAGCGGGGTTCCTGTTCCAAGGATGGAATATAACGGGTTTAGTCTCCTCACTGGGCGGTTAAGGGCGGTGTATTGATGACTGAAGTGAAGCGCGTGATGTTTGATAGGACAGCTTTGCACCTAGACTGGAAGCTGAAGAGTCTCTTGGTCAAAGGGCCTTAATAGATAACAAATTACTAAGTTCCAAAATTTCCGACTACTCTCTCGGGCCCTACATGTCCCAAGAGAGTAGGGGGAGCAATTGATATGACATAAATATGTTCTGGGCCGAGCCAGACCCAAATAAGGTCAAGAGACCAAGGAGAGGGCGAGAACCCAAAGAAAGGCTCGGAGCGAGAGATGTATAGATAAGCCGAAAATATTGATATGTGATCAGATTAATAGGGCAGGTAGTTAAGATAATGGTCGAAAAAGGTGCTAGCGGTTAACAACAAACTTACAAAAAAGGGATTAGCTAATAAGTAAGTGAAGACTCTGTCAAACAGAGCCGGAAAATAGTATGGAGAAGGATCTAGAAAAGGATATTCCGGGAAAGGAGGAATGGGACGTGGAGGATGGACGTAAATGTGGGAAGAACATGATGAAGAGTGGAGAGCTTCATCGGAGGGTGGAGATAAACGTCCTCTTCCAGGTACTATTTATGTATAATCAGTATGAAAAAGAAAGGTACAAATTCACTTGTCTACTGATCACACTTTGAGCACGTTAAACTATTTCCACTAAAACTCACTCAGCTAGTTCATATTAGCTCCCAGAGGTCTCTAACTGGGTATTTAGGGCCCTCCTTTCATATTCATTCTGATCACTGACTTGAGTGTCGAAGTCGGAGTCCCTACACCGGGGACCCCTCCGGCGTGTTTTGCATGTATTCAAAGCTCGGGTACGGGTCTGTATTGCACGATTGTGGTACGTGTTCAAAGAGGTGGTCTCACGAATCTCAGGTATGGGGTTCGATTCTTGTTAGCGTGACTTTATTGCACGCATCAGTGACATTTATTATTCGACACAAATTTTAAATTGTTTGATAATATAAGTTGATTTTTTATGAAGGTAAGATAGTATTTCAACTTTTATAAGAGGATTAATTAATAATATTAAATTAGGTTGGTGTGAAAAAAAAATATGTGGCATAATATGGGGGAGTAATATATATATATATATATTTAAAATTAAATAAAAAAATTGTCCAATTCACCCACATCCATCCAAATTAAGGTGGTCCGACAACAACGACATATGTTCAATGACATTCGGAGGCGACGACAATGTCTGACAACGACATATGTTCAATGACATTCGGAGGCGACGACAATGTCCGATGGCCTCCAGAGGCGGCAACAATAAGTGATCCCTCAACATAAAATACTTATATCAAATTATTGACAAAGTTATAAATTTTGTTATTAAATACTTTAATAATTTATAAGCTATTTAAATTATATCTTATATATTTATGAAACAATTTATAAGATATTAAAATTTATAAAGTAAGCTTTTAAAACAATTTATAAAATGTTAGAATAAATATCTACGTCGCCATTAAAATGAAGGTAACGAAATTGTTTCAGGGCTTTTCCCTAAAAAGATAAAAAAAAAGAAAAGAAAAAGAAAAGGCCCAGGATATTCACACACAAAAAAAATCTTAGCACACACAATTACTGAGTACGCACATAAAAAATTTAGGTACACACACTCAAAAGTTCAAGAATACCCTTGCAATATACTTCCCCCTCCCTTACGTTTTTTTAAAAAAATTACAGCACACACACACAAAAAAAATTTCCTCTGCACTGAAACGGCAACCGCCGCGCAACCACCGCCGCACCTCGCCGCCGCACCTTACGCCGCCGCACCTCGCCGCCTTGTTTGCCGAAGTTGTCTAAGACAATGACTGGAGTAGGAGGTTAGTTTTTTGTGAAAAATTTCAGAAAATGAACACATATATATATTGATATTTTGCGCAAAATATGTTGAATTTTGTTCTTGTTTATGATGTTTAGTTAGTTATTTACGTGTATAATTGATCGAAATGTGTGTTTTGTTACCTATATTTCTTGCGTATATGTATATTTTTTTACGCATATGGGTTGAAACATTGGAAATCATGTTTAGGGTTTGCTAAATGTCGATTTTTACACATAATTTATGAATTATGTGGTTTAGAATATTTGTGTTTGATTAATACGTTGTAAAATTGAACAAATTTGTTGGTTAATTGAATGAATCAGCTGGGTTATTGTGCGACACTGGTTCAACGCACGAATTACATTTGTGCGACAATAATTTTCGCACAAAGTGGTTGTGTTCGAAAATTTTTGTCGCATAAATGTAATTCATGCGTTTTTTTTTCCGCATTACATGTGATTTTTCGACAATTTTTTTCGCACTTAATGCATTTGTGCTATGATTTTTTTCGAACAAAAATTAATATGCATACATTACTTTTTTTTATTGAACAGATGATCCTCAGGGAGGGAGAGTACGACCCACTGCATCTTATAGACGTAGGAAACAAAAGAAGGGTGATGTTGATCCTGAACCCCCACAACCCAACACGGTGGATGTTATACCCGTTGGTGGAGAAGAGGGATATAATGAACAAGGGGCTCGTGAGGAAGAGAGAGATAATGAGCAAGGAGCTCGTGAGGAAGAGAGAGATAATGAGCAAGGAGCTCGTGAGGAAGTACACAATGAGGAGCCGGTGGATGTAGATGTTGATGGAGGTGATGATGATGAAGATGAAGAAGGTGACGATGGCGATGAGGGAGACGATGATGATGATGGTGATGAAGAGGGAGGCGATGGGGATGAGGACAAAAGTGATAAAAACACGGCGGAATATGTCCCATCACCTCCCTTGCTTCATGGCTTCCAAGATCATGTTGCTCGACATATATGGCAGGGTACCGAGAGAGGTGTGTTGAGATGTCAGAGCCATATTGCTAAACTCCTAGCATGGGAGTTTGATACTGAAGGCGAACCTACACCTGAAAGTCGAGTTTTCCGTAGTATGTTCCGTAGGTCACGATTATTTCACATTAATCGTGGAGCATACAAGACCCCGAACAAGAACTTGATCACTGCTTTTGTTGAGAGATGGCATCCGGAAACAAATTCATTTCATCTTCCTTTTGGTGAAATGACAATCACGCTCGATGATGTTTATTGTATTACGGGTCTACAGGTGGATGGTCTCCCGGTGCAATCTACAAGGGAAGAGACAGTGAATGGTACGGAGGATGTGATTGAATTGTTGGGAGTCACACGTAATGAAGATATTGTAGAGCCCTACATGCCGGACAGGGTGCTAAGGCAGTTTGGTTACGTTCAAACTGTTCCCGAAAAGCCTCTTGTCACGGGCATCAAGCGAAAGGGTAGAGGGTCTCAAAGAACTAGGGCACTTTGGGGTGCAATTGGTCAGAGTTTTAGCACGTGGGATGCACATTTATTGACCGCACAAAGGCTAGGTGAAGAATGCACCCGAGATGAAGATTGTAGTGATGGATACCTTGATTGGTTCCTTGCAAATGGTCGGCCCATCGTTTCGAACCCAGACCACATGAATCTCCGACCTCGTGATCGTCCACCACCACCTAAAGTCTCTAACGTGGATGCTGCAAAAGATGAGTTGAAGAGTCTTTTGCACAAGTACGAGCACGACGAGAGCCTGACTTTTGCAACTGCGATGGAAAAGGTGGAAAAAGTATTACGTCTACTAAGTGGGGATGGCGAAGGAGGTTCAACATCGCTTAGGGGTCACAAACGGGTCAGTGGAAGCGGAGAGGCAGGATCATCGTCTCGTGGAGGATGCAAGCGAGGTCGTCGATGAACTAGTTTGGTTTTATGAACAATTTTACAATTTAGGGTGGTAATTAATTATGTATAAGTTTTATTTGTTTTGTTGGATATTATGTTGATATTTTATCGTAAATAAATGCAAGTTTAATGGTGATTATGTTACTATGTGATTTGGCTATTATGTGATTTTAGGGTAATGATGTATAAAATTTTATTGTTTGTTTGAATATTATGTGTAAAATTCTCATTTCAGCAAAAACAGAACTGTGCGTATAAAATTTTCGCACAAATCGTCTTTGTGCGAACAAATTTTTCGCACATAAGCACGGTGTGCGAAAATAATATCCGCATAAATAAAGTTTAAGAACACACACATACATTTTTAGCACACACACCTTGTGCGAAGAAATATTTCGCACAATTATTTTTTGTGCGAGAAATATTGTCGCACAGAAGGTTTTCGGATTAATCCTTGAATACCTCAAAGCAGAAAGTTTAAGAACACACACACATATTCTTAGCACACTCACCTTGTGCGAAAAAATATTTCGCACTATTGGATCTTGTGTGACTTATATTTTCGCACAAGCCATGTGCGACTATATTTTTCAGCACAAGAGGACCTTGTGCGACATAATTTTTCGCACAAGGTTATTTTGTGCGAAAAAATTTGCTGCACATTGCACTTATATATTTAATAATTTTTTTAGTACCCTGTATATTCAACGAAATAGTAACTCAACACCTCACAAAATACTCAACAAAATATTTTATAATCAATCACACATATTAGTTCAAACATTTCACAAAATACCCATATTCATAACTATTATATATTCACAATTTACATGACCGATCAATCAAAATATGGCCCAAATCATAAAATTATCAATACATTCACAAAAAGAATAGCAAAAGGGTTTATCTTGTCATATACAAAATCTAATCACAAGATCAAGAAAATGCCAACTTCTCGTACACCGATAACCAACCATTAGCAATAGGTTGGTGGTACTCATACCATCCACTCTCAATCACCGGTAAAGTGTATCCGGCACCGAAGAACACTTAACAAAATTGATTACAACTTGTTACACAAACAACATATAATTAAAAGATGTAATGCACAAATAATATAAAGTTAATACCTGTACGAAGTGGTTCTCATTGATTAATGCACACACAATCTTCTTTGGATTTTTGGGCACTGCTTTTTTCAAGGGCAGGTATGTCAGATTTATGCGCGGGTCGAGGACTGAAAAACACACATTGTACGTGGATGCTACAAGATGTCCCATTTCTGGCAACGTCAACCAGTGCTCCTTATCAGCGAACTCATCGTAGCAATTAAGCACTTTCAACATGCGTTCGACACCACCATCTACAAGGAACACAGTCTCGTACAACGCCACATTCTTGGACAGCTCGGTAGTCAAGTCTTGTCGAACTCTTGCTCAATTCTCCTCGCCAAAACCCATAAGGTCTGCAATACACCGATTGCCGCAGTGTCCATCGCCTTTGACATTCTTCATATTCACGATATATGGATGATATTCCACAGGAATACTACCAATCAAATCCATACCCTTTGTATGTCGTGTACGTCGACGGGCAACCTAAAATGTAATAAACAAAATTTAATTACTAATAATCGTAAAATTAAATGAAAAAATAAATTAACTTGGCACTAATTAAAAAACATACCGGTTTTTGCACTACACGGCCTTTCTTTTGAAACACTGCGGATGGGACCGAGACATCCACATCAATGAACTTGCATTCTTCTTGCACCGAGCAACTCCCAACAAACTCGATGGACTCTTTGATCTCGAACAAGCTCGGATCTCTTTTTGTCGAAGTATCTTCCTTCTTACTTCTCTTCTTGTCTGTCTTTGGACGACCACGGGTTTCGGTCTTTGGAATTGGTTCTATCAAATCCGTAGTCCCGGGATTAGCAAGCTCGCGCATCCGCCTCAAATATAACAATTACTCCTCTGTCGAGTAGGTTAGATAAACCCAATACATGTCATCTACCGCATCTTTAAACCGTGGGTCAAATGCTTTAGACCCCTTCTCTTCTTCCTTTTGTGGCTCGATCACCCGAGGCTCCATATCCAACTTTCTCCAATGCTCGTCAAGTGAATTCGACGGTAATGGTTTATCACTCAGGACATATTGTTCAATTTCGTGAGCACAGGGTAATCCATATACCTTTCTCAACACATGCGTGCACTCACTTGACACAAACTCAGGAGCCTTAACAATCTTAATCTCATCAAACAACTTCTCCAATGCTACAATACCCCTTAAGTAGTTAAAAAAGGTAGAAGAGAACCTGTGTTGAGCAACGTTCAGACTCTTCTCAAACGAAACTTTGATGGCAACGTGACAAGTATTGAAGAGAGTGTGAGTCTTGTTCCAACACGTCTCGAAATTACCCATAGAATTCACGAGTAATCTCTTCAGAGCCGAATGATGGCTTTCTACCCTGAGAAGGAAATTTATTCCATTAATATACAAAATTAAAAAACAACACAGTAACTATTATAATAAAAAAAAATTACCGGTTAGTAGTTGTGTTTCCGTAGTGCATCACTTCATTTGTCCCTGCCCTAACAAACTTGTCTTTGTATGGATTAATCCATTGGTTCATGACATAGTCCACGGGCTTCTTTGGAAATTTGGAATGGAGCACCTCCACAGCCTCTTCAAACTCCGCCTCAGACTCAGCTCTCCACACGTCATTGAACTGACTATTGAACTTGTCCCATTCCTTTTTGGTTTTGAACATCTCCTTGCAATTTGCCAAGACATTTCGATCAATGTGGAATGTGCATAAAAAGTGGCGGGCCTTTGGGAACTTGGTTGAAACAACATTAATCAGAGCCCTCTCACGATCGGTAACAATAACCGTGGGCAACGAATCATCTCCCAAAAGTTCCCTTAGCAAGCCAAGTGTCCACTGATAGTTTTCCTCCTTCTCAGCAGCTAGGTAGGCCGATGCAATAGAAAATGTTAGGCAGTAGATGTCACTCCCACAATCTCCAAATAGGGTAGGCGATACCTATTCAATTAACCAACATAATTCATAAAACATACATATACACAAGAAATATAGGTAATAAAACATACATATACGCAAGAAATATAGGGTAAGAAGGAAGATACCTATTCGTTTTGTAGGTGCAATCCATCAGGAGCACCTTAGGAAAAGCATGTGCCAACTGGATCGACACGGGGTGTGCAAAAAATAACTCTTGCAAAGAGTTGGTCTTGTGGCATCTCCTAGCAGTCTGAAAATACTTGTTCTCCACTAACTTCGTCATCAAATACTGTAACTGAGTCCGCCCACACCACTCGGTCACTCTATGCTTATACCTGACATTGTAAATATGTCGTAGTGTAGAATGATTGTCCTCATTCTTTTTCTTCAGTGTATCCAAAACTATCTTCGGAGTAGCATTGAGCTTCGACATATCAATCACAAACGTCTCCTCCTCGGGTGTTAGGCGTCCCGCATAAGAATGGCCTTCAAGATATCGGGATATCGGATGATTGTGTGTGCCACACTTCACATCAAGTTGCCACGTAGAATCATTACGTTCTGTACCCCTTAACTCAAATGGACATCTGCACTTCTTCGTGCCCGTGATCCTTCGCTTGATCTCTTCTTCCTCTTCGTCACCATCATCAGACTTCTTCTTCTTCTTCTTCTTTGGTTCAGAGTCACTAACTTTCTTCTTTTTTGGTCGGTATGCACCCGAACGCTCACAACCTAACTAAATACGGGTTTTTTTGGTCCCACCTCCACCGTAGTCCGAACGGCTTACAACGACTACTATTTTGTGAGCTTTGCCGACGCGCCTCACCCAATCAATCAATGAGTCTCGTGACTCAAAATACTCCGTGGTGGTGAATGCATCCGTGTAATCCATTGTGATTTCGAAATCATTTTGAGCATGTGCATCCTTCTCCTTCTCGTCGAACTTAACCTCATTAAACCTCTCCTCATCGTCCAACTGCTCCTCATCATACAGCTTATCCTCATCGTATAACTCATCCTCATCATCATCTAACTGATCTTCATCATCCACATCATAATAATCCGGATAAAAAAAGAAGTCATAATCCGATTGAGAACACCCAATATCATAATCTTCTTTTTCTTTCGAATTCTGAAAAGACAAAACATCAAAAATTAATCCAACTGAATAATACAATGTTTCAAAAAAACAATAACACAAAATACTCATGTGCGAAAAAAAAAACAGAACATATATCAAGAGTGCGAAAAAAAACACTGAACAAATATAACGTGTGCGAAATTTTTTTTCGAAAATAGACACTGTGTGCGAAATATTTTGCAGCACAAGTGTTTCTTGTGCGACACAAAATTTCGCACATCACACCTATGTGCAGCGAACCAGGTTCGCACACAGGGTTACGAAAAACTCAAAATTTTCTGCGCGCGAACAATGAAATACCATCTAAATAACAGTTTAAATACGTCATATGGTCCTAAACAACTCACATTATCATAAAATGACACTAAAAACACAATATTTCAACAAAAACCCTAGTTTTAAATTCATACAAAACATGTAATATATATACTTACATTCTTCTTTTTAGATCGTGTATTAGGCTTCATTTCGACCAATAAACTCAAAAACGAACGTCGCCAGTTGCTGTGTGTCCACCACGATGTATTTTTTTACAGTTTTTTTCAGTTTGGGTTGGGGACGTTTGGGATGGGGACGTTATCTTCACGTTTTCAGCGTTCACGTTCCACGCCCATGATAGTGTGTGTACTTGGAAGGTCTCAATGTTTGAAATTAGGGGGAAAGACATTTTCGTCTTTACACATTAGGTTGGATTTAAAAAAACAGATTACCGTGTGTGCTAAGATTTTTTTTGTGTGTGAATATCCTGGGCCAAAAGAAAACCTGTACGCATTTAGCCGAAGCCCATTGGGCTTGGTGGTCCGGGTTTGTAAAGTTGACTTGTAATTGAGCTATCAAAGTTATTATGGGCTACGCTTTCATAGGCTCTTCTATTTAAAACAATTCCCGCTTTTTAAAAATGATTTCCCGCTTTATTAAATATATCTGAAAGCTGATTCCATTCTTGTGTACTCTACTCGAATTGACGAGCAAGCCCTAAACGTCGCCTGATAATGTCGACGTGGCGGATATTTTCCGATCACCGGAACGATTACCGGTGGGAAATCACCGATCAGCAGCTCCAGACAGAAGAAAATTGCGATGTGGTCCCGGAAGATACTCGTCGCCTACCTTCCATGGCCGATCTATTGCTTATAGGTAAATCAATATCCTACTTAATTGCAAGAGTTATGCGTGTTCTTATCATTTTTTTTTTTTTTTGTAAATTGACATCAGTTCCATGTTTTATTATTTGGGGAAACTTAGGTTCTTCAAAGTTATTAGACAATGAGGGGAGCAATGTGGAGAACCCACCAATGTTTCGTACTGGATTGGGGAAATCTGTTGATCTGAAGCACTCTGCAATTGCCAAAGCACGTTCAGTTCTTGGTGAAATAGACGGTTCGTTTACTGATACATGTAGATTTTTTCTTGAATATCTGTTATATTTTTGGTCGTGATGCTACTTGCTATCAACGATTAGGATAAAACTTTGTTTATTTATGGACTTATGACATTTTTATCTGGTGGATAAATGCTTCAGTGTTTCTTATTAAAATTGGTTCACTACTTCATGTTACAAACGGATGCCTTAAATCCAGCTAATGGTTGCTTGGTGAACTGGTCTTTGTATGTTTTTTTTTTGATCGGACAATTGGTGACTCAAACCCATGACCCATGACCTTATGGTCATAGGTAGTGGAACTGGTCTTTGTATGTATCTCGTGAACTAATGCTGTATTGTTTCGATTGTCAATTGTGATTTTGTAAACGTCTCTTGTTTATGGTAAAAATTCTAATTTCAAGTAATTTCAGTGTTCAGTTTTCTGCTGGGGAATGATGAAAGCTTGGCCACACTATAAGTATAAACATCTAATTAAATTGTATGGTTCAGTACTCAGGCAAACATGCAGGTTATATTTGATGACTCTCTTTAAAACAAATGTAATGCAGGCCACTTGGAGGGGATAGAAAATGGACATGCATCCTTGAAACCAATGTTTGAGATGAACCCACTGAAATCAGCCAATATGTTGAAGCCTGGGTTGCATACTGCATCAGAAAATGTAGTTAATAGGCCGAATTCCATGTTCCAGACAGGTTCGGGGAAAACAGTCAACATATCTTCGGCTGGACTACTTAGAGCAAAAAGTTTGTTAGGTCTTGATGAAAATTGTGATTTGGAACAGACACAGAGACAGTCAACTACCATAAAGTTCCTTGCTCAGGAAAATCCATCCCATTTGGGAACCCTGGTTCCAAGGAACTCATGTTTTGGTAATTCTACCAAGGTTTTATCATCGTCTAGCGTCAAGTTTGGTTTTCAAGGAAGTGAATCAATGAAGTTTCTGGATCACATGAACAGTGTTCCTGAGCCTCCTACAGTCAAATTTCAAACTGCTGGAGGAAGATCCATATCAGTTTCCAATGATGCATTGCAACGAGCTAGAAGCTTGCTTGGAAACCCTGAGCTTGATTCATTTTTGGATGAAGCAAGTCCAGCTGATCCACTATTTTCAGTAATTGATGACAGAACACCCAGTTCAGTAAACCAAAAAAATGAGTTTAGCACACCCTTTTTGTCAAAGGAGATTGAAAATGGTGTTAGTTCAGTGAGGAATTTTACTTCTCCCCATACATCAAGTTTATACAAGAAACATTCATTTGGCAGGACTGAGAGGCAACAACCAGGGAATAACTTGATCACACAGTTTGATGCGGAGGCAGATGTCAACAATTCGAACAGGTCTCACAATGGCCTCAGTGGACATAGAAAGCCTCCAAAGAATAATTCATACTCAGAAAACATGGATTGTTTGGAAAATGCAGTTCAGCCAGAAATTTATCCCTTCAAAAGGCATTCCAATGGGGCACTGTTGGATATTTCAAATACGATGAATATAGATCATGTGGATAATAAACAACATTTTGGTGAAAAGAGAAGATGTAGAAGGTTTAGTTCTGTTTCTCCATTCAAGAAGCCCCGGAGTTCATTTGTCACCCCATTAAACAAAAAATACTCTTCAGATAGTAATGGTAAAGTATCAATTTTTTGATCATAAACTCCATTCTTCACAAAATATTCTTCTGCTGTTCTGAGGCGTGCATTACATTTAGTTTTGTCTAGGCTAGCACCGAAAGAGACCTCCTGCAAACAAAGGGTTTCCTTGAGATATCCACTTCAGGTTCCTCGAGCATATCTTAAAGACTATTTACAGTCTCCGTTACTTCAAGAAAAGGTTAAGATCTGATCTGTATACTAAATGTTGCCATTGCTGAAGACTTTTATGTTCAAGATTGATAACTTATACTGTTTTACCATGACTTAGTTGGAGAACTTGCCAGAATATGTGAAATCAATGAATCCAATTGCTGCTGAAAGTCACACGTTCCAGAATGAAAAGCTGTTAGATTGCACTGGATCAGAGGCCTTTTACGGGCTGCTGTCTCAGTCTGGGGCTTCAACCCAATATTTGACCAAAGAGTACATATCTCTCTTGCTATGCAAAGTTTTATTACCACTAAAGTTTAGAATTTAAGTCTCCGTGATGTGTACTGCAATCTCCATATGTCTCATTAATCATTACCTGTTACCACTGTATTATAAATATACATGGTTTTTTTTTATTGGTTTTAAACTTATGGAGTTCTATATACTTCTGAACCATCTTTGTGTTCTTTATGTTGCATATTTGCTTAATGTAAATGATAGTATATAGCGCCAATAGAAGTACTTGTTGGTAAGTCATACATAGATCAGTATCTTCCTTGGGTATCATAGAGTGTTGTTATCCTCGTGATTTTTCTTTCACTGTCTCTTTGCATATGTAGGTGGATATCAAATCACTATAAGTGGATTGTATGGAAACTTGCCTCTTACGAGAGGTGCTATCCTGCGAAATTCGCTGGAAAACTGTTGACGGTCTCTAATGTGCTTGAAGAATTACGATACAGGTGTGCATGGTTAATTCCACAATTTATTTTTGGCGTTCCTTTGAGGAATTCAACATTATCTTCTGTTCACTCATAGATACGAGAGAGAAGTGAATCATGGGCATAGATCATCTATCAAGAAAATCTTAGATGGAGATGCACCGCCTTCTTCGATGATGGTACTGTGCATCTCTTCTGTTGGTGATAACCATGACCTAAAGGGCAGAAATCAGTCTCTTCCCTCAGAAGAGGGTGGCTATGGTAACTCTTCAACAATAGAATTGACTGATGGATGGTGAGGCATCTTTGGATTAACGTTTTTCATGCAAAGTCGATTTCCAACTGAGTAACCAAAGAATTTATTAGGTATTCTCTGAAGGCACAGTTGGATGAAATGCTATCTCAGAAGGTTGCTTCAGGGAAGCTGTTTCTGGGACAAAAACTCAGGGTGAATACCATCCTTGAAATATCATACTATATTCATCATTTCAATGTTAGTCAATATATTCTGCTGCTTACAGTTTGTATTGTCATCTGAAGATCTGCGGAGCCAAGCTTTGTGGGTGGGTTGGGCCTGTTACACCCTTCGAGGTCAATGTGCTTTCCAAAATTTTCTGTTTACTATATGTTGAGTCTTTTGCTGTTTAGTGTTTCTAAAGTAGCGCAACCTTACTTTTCAGGCATTACGGACGACTAGTTTGTGTTTACACATTAATGGCACATACAGATGTCACTGGGCAGAACGATTGGGATTCTGTAAGAACTTGCAATATTACTGTGCTATCTAATACATCTTTCTACTGCATGTTTGTGGTTTCCTCATACATCAGGCATGGGCTTCCTTTATTACACAGGTAAACATGCTGGCTTTCCATTGGCATTCAGGTGTATTAAGGGAAACGGAGGGGTGGTCCCCAGCACTTTGGTTGGGGTCACAAGGATATATCCAGTTCTGTACAAGGAGAGGTAACCTAATGCTCAAATCATACATTTTTCTGCAAATGGGGTATGACAGGAATTTCACATCATCCAGGTTTGGTGATGGGAGATTCGTCGTGAGGTCTGAGAGGATGGAAGCTAAAGCCCTGCTATTATATAACCAAAGGTAATGCTTCCTTTTGCCGATTTTAATTGATCATATATTGCTAATTTATAGAAGCCAAACGATTAGTGTCTGCCAAAAAAATTCCCTGTACTCCTTTTTGACTATTCATACTGTTTGGTAGTGCATGCACATGGATTATGAGCCAACAAACAGAGAGCTGTATTATAGAAGTAGAACTTTAATCAAAGACTTCTACTCTAAACAAGGGTAACATCATTCATCTCCGAAACTTAGGAATGGTTAATATAAGGTGAAAGTTAGGTAATTGTGCAGCCTGTCATATTATTTATGTTTCCTTGCATAAGAAATGCTGAACATAATTTAAAGAAATAAAATTTCAGGCTTCTACCTTGCTATAATAAATGCCACCACATTTAAGTGCTTCAGTAGATGTGTAGGAAAATACTTTGTGATAATATCCCTTCTGTCCTATTTTTCTAATTTTATATTGAGGCTGTGGAAATTACTCATTAGACTTGAGAAGCCTACAGTTATTGGGTAACTGCCTTGATCGAGATGCCTAATTCTTGTTTTACTGATGTCACCTTCTCATTAAATACAAGTGTTGTGAGTTGTGACTATGTAATTTAGTAGATGAAGTATTAATACCACTTTTTTTGGGTTCTTCTTTTAGTTCAGGCGTGATGTTGTTGCTGAAGGAATCATGTCATCATTTCAACAGGAAACAGATTTTGATGTTGGTTATGATCATGAAAGTGAAGAAGGTGCTAAACTTATGAAGTTACTAGAGACAAGTGCTGAACCGGAGGTTCTCATGGCAGGGATGAGCTCTAAACAACTATCTTCTTTTGCTTCTTACAAAGCAAAGTTAGAGGTATGCCAAAACATTTTTATTGATTTATTGTCAAGTACACTCTGCTGGAGCTGTGATGCATTTTTCCTGTAATGCAAGGCAACGAAGCAGTCAGAAATTCAAAAATCGATTGAGAAAGCTGTGGAGGTTGCTGGGCTTGGTGAGAGAGATGTCACTCCATTTTTGCGTGTTAAAGTGGTTGGTTTGACGAACAGAAGTCATCCACAAGACTGCACATCTCAGAAAGGCTTGATAACAATATGGAATCCAACTAAAAAACAGGTGAATTCTGCGTAGTTTATGACTTAGATCATCTAATGCACATGCATACAAGTTTTTGACATTCTAGTTCTTTTCTTGTTGTACATTCTTCATAGACGCTAGAGCTGTGTGAAGGACAGGCATATTGTGTTGGAGGTCTTGCACCATCTAGCTCTGATTCAGGCATCCTTTACTTACAAGCAAGAGGATCGACTAGCAATTGGTCACCACTGTCCCCCTTGACAATGGAAAACTTCGAGTAAGTAGCTATATCGATGTACATTTCTTTTCTTTTTATATCAAATATGTTGGATTATTGAATGATCTACAATTGTTTCTTGCAGGCCATTCTACACTCCTCGTTCATCAACTACAATATCAAGTTTGGGAGAAGTTCCTCTATCCAGGTAAGTTTTGTGGGCTATATCATGCTTATGATTACCAATATTGATTGCATGGGTTTTGCACAGTGAGTTCGACATTGCTGCTTTCGTGGTCTATGTTGGAGAGGTGTACAGACAAGGGCATCAGAAAAGGCAGTGGGTGTTCGTCACAGATGGATCCACAGCTGAAATTTGCTCGACTGAATCACCAGATGCATTACTGGCCATTAACTTCTTCATACCTTGCGTTGAATTCGATTCATCTCAACCAGTGAACTCTAATCTTGCAGGATCTGTGGTATGTATAATCTGATACTAGTAAATGCCTTCTTGGATACCTTTTTTTTTAAACATTTAAATTATTTGCTCAAACGAGTTTAATCGAAATTTAATTTTCAGGTAGGGTTTTGCAATCTGACAAAGAGAGCAAGAGATAAAGGAAATGGGGTTTGGATAGCTGAAGCAACTGAAAACTCAGATTACAGTCTAAGTTATGATCAAAATCACTTGAAGGATGGTGCTGTTTCTGTGTTAAAATGGGCAAATACATCAAGCCTGGTACGTTTGCCCCCTCATATTTTGACTATTCCAAATGTCTATTATGCCCTTATAATTCTATAACCTGGGAAATTCATGCAGATCACTGAGAAGCTCAAGGAAAGAGTTGCATCTATTATTGGAAATTCAGAAAATGGATCTTGACAGCTTCTATTTAACCACATTGGTTGCTGCATCTTCAATTCTCGAATGCAAGCAAGCATTGTTGACCTTGTTTTAAGTTGGTTAATTAAATTGCCCTATTTTTGTCATGTATAGTTTCTCAGAAATGGGAGAATACAGAGTGCTCCCATTGCATTTTGCATACCGCAATTGTAAATTGGACCTTTTTTTTCCCCTTTGTGTTTCTGTAAAGCCTAGCCAAATACACTTGACAAAATTTGTGTTGGGAAATATCAAATGCATAAAGAAAATCTACTTATCTGGATCTAGTATCTACACCAGTTTGAATATTTATTTAACATTTTTTTATTATTTTATCATATCTATTGGTTTGTTATCTTTATGTATTTGTTTCATGTGTACGCATGAGAGTGTATGTAGACGCACATTTTAATATGTAGTTCAATGTTAGATTTTTTAAGAGACTGAATTCAGCAGAATTAATTGCACTTTGTTCAGTTTTATATTCGTAATCTTTATTCTTTTGATGAAGAAGACTAATATTTTTTGAAAAAAAAATATATCTAAACTATCATCCTTGTGCGCTTGCATGTTATTCTTTCCCAACTTGGTATATATATATAATGATCAAATTATATATTAGAGTCTATTTACGTGTAAGATATTGTACACGCAGTAACACTTTAGAGATGTTCTACAAAAAAGATGAAAGAGTGTATTGGTTTAAAGAATCTGTATCGTGAATTTCTCAGACTGCCTACTGGACAGTTGGCATGAAATCTCAAACTGTTGAAAAGCAAAATTTGCATATCTGCAGAGAATATGTATGATTTGCCAACAAGCAGAGATTCAACGTTCAAATTTTTAGCAATTTGTCATTTAGGTCTTGAGACAAGAATTATTTTTCCAGAAACAGAAAAAGAGCATGCAAAAAAATCCATCTTCCTCGATCTCCCATAAAAAAGAATCACTTATGCATTTTCAGCAGAAGAAATAGAAAATAAAAACAAAACAAATTAACAGACAACATGCCAAAGCATGAGGAATCAAAAAGTACTTACTTTTTGTTCCCTTGTCCTAGAAGTAAAAAGTGCCTTAATCTCATGTCTATATAACCCTAGGTAGAGAGAGACATGTGTAAGTTTAAGGTGTAGTGAGTAGTGAGAGAGGTTATGGGAAGAGAGAGAAAGAAGAATGTAGTGAAAGGATGCATCAAAAGCAGTAAAGGGCCATGGGTGGTGCGGCGGAGCACCAAGAACGGCGGCGTGGTGACGAAGTTCCGTTTTCCATCGGAGAAAGAGAGAGAGAAAAATCAAGAGAGGGAGAAGAAGAGACGGGAAGTGGCAAGTAAAATATTTTCGGGACTAAGGGCTCATGGCAACTACAATCTCCCAAAACATGCCGATTCCAACGATCTTCTCAAAGCTCTTTGTAATGAAGCCGGTTGGCATGTTGAGGAAGATGGAACTATTTTCAAGAAGGTATGTTTGTGTGTATATATATATATAATATATTGTGTTCATTTTCTTGGTACGTAGCTTTGCTTTGATGCTCTCGAGGATATACAGGAAGAGGGCACACAAATGCCTAGCTTGGTTGATGATGATGATTCATGTGAGGAGGTTGAAGATGGCGATGAGTATTGCAAATGTGATCAAGGAGAGCTTGACACAACACTCACTCTTTCTCTCTAGCTACTCCCTTCTCTTCTCTTCACCTTTTTAATTAATAGCGAAAACAACAAAGAATTATCAGAAATGTTGGATTATTAATTAGGTAATATATATATATATATATATGTATTATATATTGTAATCTAGTACATTGAAATTTAATGTGATTAAACAATATTTATAAGGATAGATAGGTATTTTGATTGAGGTGGCGGTGGAGAATTCCGATGATGGTGGTGAAGTTGAGGAATTAGTAGCTGGTATAAGTCTAGTCTTGATATAATTGTTTGTTCAATTTAACATGATATACATCCTACCAAATATAATATTATTTTCACCCCCAATTTTATTTGCTTAATTCTAAAAATTCATTTTCTAAAAGAAGAGATATATCAGAAAAGCTTAAAATTTTGACTAAATTTTTATATTTTCATGTTGTTAAAATCGAATTGTTGAGAGTCAAGAAGATAATTCAAAAATTAATTCTATTAGTAATCTGGAGAGTAAACAAAATATTATATTTTGATGAAACACTGTTAATTAATTAACAGGAGTATAAAATAATCAATTACTAGTTGATTAAAAAAACACTATTAAAACACGCGATTTTGTTTTCTAGACGAAAAGAGTAAGACAAAGTCTATTGTGAACAAAAGTTCACGGTGAAACTTGATTATTTACTAAAGGATATTAATTGTAATAACTGAACAATATTACCTATATTATTAAAAGGTTTCAGTCGTAATAACTGAAAAGTATGTCCTATATTGCTAAAGAGTATCAGTCGTGATAACTGAATAGTATTACCTATATTATTAAAGAGTTCATGATAACGGAAAAGTATTACCTGTACTACTAAAATATATTAGTCGGAATAACTGAAAAATAAATTGATCTATTTTTTTTAATATGAATCAAATTTCACTGTGAAAATTGGTTCACAGTATATACACTCAAAGAGTAATTACTTTATCCTGAATTACCAAATTTCAATTCATCAAGTTAAATTAAATCTAATAACACAAGACCACTGTTAGTCTTATAAATCCTGTCCATGAAAGTTGAAGGCCAAACAAGATAGAGAGAACTTTTTAAGGGAAAAAACTATTCTAAAAATTAAAGTCCGATTCTAAAATATATGACAAAAATGAACAATTAATAAATTTGAAATACCCCCAATTTTTTTTTCTCAGAATTTAAGGTCTCAATCTTAAGTTCTTCACACTTCAGAAACTATAGTCCTAATTATGCTGTAAAACTAGCTAGGTAGAATAAAAGTTGTCTCAATCAACATCCAAAGATCACACACTCACTTTGCTCATTTCACAAATTTCCTACAACTACTTGATCGTTCAACTATACATGGTTAAAAACCTACTTATCCAATTTGGTGAACTCTACATCACAAAAATTGGAATAATAACTCGTTCCAAACATCAGGCACTCCAGGCAAACACCAATGTATGCAATCGGAATAGCTAGAAGGATTTGCCAATTTCTCGGGTCCTAATGGCTCCCAAAACTTACGATAAATAGTGGGATGCCCGTCTTTTCTATACTCGGACAGCTGAGTAATGTTGAGAACAGAAACCTTCGAACCCAACCTACTCAATACCTTCTCCACCATTCGCATTGAGGGCAGGTCCGAACCACTTCCCCAGTATCTTTCGTTGTGTATAGGTTGTTTCTCGTTATAACAGTTTCCTTCACTTTCTGGCTCCCACTCGTTTTTCCTGTTCGGTTATCAAAAAGTTTAAAACAAATTTGAATTGTTATAAGAGATGTAAGAAATGAGTTCCATGTGACCTGTTGGTTTCAGAGCACGGGATTAGGACAAACACATGTATACACTAACATTAGGTGCACCATGTAATTCATTGTGTATTATAAAAGATATTAGCTTTTTAACTGAAAGGTATTATTAGTTTGTTAGTATTGATTGTTTTCGCTGAAAGGTATTAGTTGCGTATAGTTGCACAGTACTACTAGTGTATAGGAGTGTTACTCTGAGATTAGCATTGTACAAACAAGGAATGAGGAAAAGAAGGTGATTTGGAAACTAAATTATCAAGAATTACGTAGTAAAAGAATGGAAAAGATTGAAGATTCGATGATGGATTTGACGTTTATAGTAGAAAATCTATTGGTGGTGTTTAAATTGATATGAATTTGAAGTCCATAACTCTCATTTTGAAACGAATTTTCGTATGGTTTGCATCATTTCAAATCCCTCAATCCAAACGTGACCTAAAGGTGAAGTTTATTGAATAAGAGAGGGCATACCATAGATGTGTAGGCGACATTGTAACGAAGAAAACCTTCTTCTTTAGAGGATCGGCAAGAGAGGCGACCCAATCTGCCCAAGTCTCCATGGCCAACTCCATGCCTCCAAGTCCACTAACTTCTTCACAAACATTGTTTTCTTCATTGCTCCATCTACAATAGTATTTTACACACAAATATTATCTCTCTTTCATTTGGCAAACTCACATAAGAGTTGCAGAATTTTACTTACAACAGCTTAACAGGGCCCTGTCTCCACCACAGATACGAATTAAAGACTAATATATCAGCACGCTCCCATCTTGATGAATGTCTAAGAATAGCATCTGGACGAAGTATTCTTTCATTCATTCGGTGATCAACTGGGTCATCGGAATTAGATTCAACAAGAAGAGGCGCCCATAGAAACTCCACACTTGCATTATAGTTCTGTAAAAGACAAACCACACAAGAATTTAGAACCATATGGCACAAGATATACATTTTCATTGCTTTGTCGACTATAGCATATTTATAAAGGCCCATAATTTAAGTTGAGTTATAGAAGCATTTAAATAACTCACAGATCATAATGTCTTCTATAATATCATATTATCTAAATTTGGAAAATAGATAATGCAATAGTAATTCGAAGGTGAAGATTAGATTAGATTAGATTACCTCCGCTCTAAAAATTGTAAGTTCAGAATTTGGTGTGATGGACTGCTTATCTGCTGGTATTACAGAGTGCAACAAACATAACATTGATATCCATTGCCCTCTATTCAGAGAATCCCCTACAAACATTAGTCTCTTTCCCCTTAATTTCTCCCACATTTCGATTGCATCCCACCTATCCACAACAAATCCATTCAAATGGCAATCAAGAAACATATATTCACTAAATACATACATAGTAGTAATTAATACTAGTACCTCCTCAAATTGCAGTTTCGGGGTTGCCATCTCCAAAACTGGTACCCTAAATCGGGCCTACCGTGCTTGTGGCAAGCCAATTGATCAGACATGTACGGACAAAGGGACCCGTTATACAATGGATATGAAATGTTATCGAAAATCCATTTTCCAGAAAACAAATCACATCCCTCCACCTCTGAAGCTGCCCTCCGATCACCGGATTCTTCTCTCTGGACAGGGGAAAAGTCTCTCCGCCCACTATACCTAACCGTGGAGCCGCATGTACTGGATTTATCTAAACTGACTACAAACTCAAGAAACACAATTTAGACATCATGAGTCAAATCAAACCCACGAAATTTCAAGAAAGCGTAGAGAACAAACAGAACATTCGAATTTGAATACCCTATATCCATCAAAATATGCAGTAAAGTCATACGAGTATTCGCAGGAAATGAGAAGAAGGTAAAATCCAAAACCCAGATTAAAAATTACAAGTAGAATTGGCAGAGCCCATTACTAAATTGAACATGTAAGCAAAATGAAAGGTGTTTGAAGAAGAGAAAGGTACCTAGAGCTTTCTTTGAAAGATTAAAGTAGTGGGGTCGTGAAGAATCGAGCAAAGAAGTATTTTGAGTGGGCGATCTGCGAGAGTGGTTCTGATGAATGAGTCGAATGTTGGACTCACCGTAGAGGATGGAGAAAGCTATGAACACAAAGAAAAGAAGCGCGATAAGAGGGAAATGTGTTTTTCTCTTCTGCCATCTATGCATTTTGTGTGTGGGTGTGTGTGTGTGAATCTGACTGAGATTTTGGTATTAAAATTACAGAATTCCAAGATTTTTGGTATTAAAACTACAGAATTTCAAGATTTTGGTAAGCGCCGACAACGACTCTGCCAGTAGAAACTGTATAATTATTATGAAATTAAACATACATTCTTTTGTATGTATGGATTCGATGATGAATTTGAATAATTTATTATTCTTCTAATAATGGTCAGAGATAATCCTTGTTCGGCATCGACACTAATATCGATGTTTCCACTAACATAAACATGTAGGAGTATATTTTTTTATCAATGACCATTATCACTACGCGAAAGATGATACCAAAATTAAAAATAACATTATTAAATAGGATCATTTTGATTTTAATACCTATAACAAAGAAATGAACTTATAATTTGTTACGTATATTAAAATAATTAAAAAGTCTATTTTAACGGTATATTGGAAAGGCTAATTAAGCTCAAAGGACCGTCAAAAGAAGTACAAGTAATTGTGTATATGTGTATAAATGTGCCACTGAGTATTCTATGTTTCACCATAAAATTTATTTGTATTATATATATATATATATATATATATATATATTTAATAATCTTAGTTATTTTATTAAAAAATATTATTAATTTGATAAAATATTGTGTAACAAAATTAACAAATATCATTTTAAGTTGTATTGAAGAATTGAACTTAGGGGTGGTTAAATGAAAGAATAACACTTATTTGAAGCGGGTGCATACTATGAACTTTATTTTTATTATCACTATTATACACATTCAATATTATTATTATGTATATGAACTATCATTATCACATTTACTAAAACAGTGCATGTTTATAACAGTGACTGAGCCAAAAATTTCATCAGGAGGCCCAAGTTTAATAGATAAAATTAAAGAATCAAAAATATATTTTAAAACTATATTATATATATATATATATATATATATATATATATATATATAGAATCAATCTTATATGATTTTTTTATACATTACAAATAATTTATTTAATATAATTACATTATACTTTCTCTATCCCATTTTTTGATTGTTCAAAATCCAAAATATATGTCTTATTTTTATTTTTCAATACCCAAAATAATAATAAAAAAAAACACTACACTCTCAAACTAAACTCTTACAAATATTTTTTATTTACACCCATATGCCATTTAATAAACTCTTTCAACAAAATTGATAATAAAAAAAGGGAAAATGGAGATTTTTATCCCTTAAGTTTTGTTGACTATGTTTTTCGTCCTGTTAACTTTAGACTTTTATTTTTCGTCCTATAACTTTCAAAAAAATGACTTTTTCGTCCTATAACCGGCTACTGTGGGTTACTCAGCCGGTAAAAGTGACGTGTCATCCATTTTCCCTTTTTTTTTTTATTTATTACACAGTGGACGGATTTTTCCTTTTTTTTTTATTATACAGTGGAATATTTTTTTGGAGGGAATAGGTAAAATCCCCAATTCACTAAAAGGGTTAAAACCCTATCCCCAATTTATCTCTCTCTCTCCCTCGATCGACAAATTCTCCTGAAATTGAGAAGATATTCGGTCAAGATAAGGTCAAGCGAAGCTCAAAAGGGGAATCCTCAATATGTCTTCAACAACCTCGTGCGAATCTGGGAATGCCAATCATAATGTTATGTGCGAGTGTAGAAGCCGTGCTCGAATGCGTACCTCTTATACGAGAGAAAATCTAGGCAGAAGATTCTATGGTTGTAAGAATTGGAAGGTATGATTTTGTTCACCTTTTATGTTGAAATTTGAATTTGAGAAGAAACCTCTCTGAGACTTCATTCTTTTATTGTTGGCAGCCTGGGAGTGGGGGTTGCCAATTCTTTGATTGGGTAGACCCTCCAATTCCTCCAACAACAAAAAAAATGATCGACGAATTGAAGGTGCAGAAGTGCGAATTGGAAGCTCAAGTCAAAATTCTTAAACAGGGGATGGGGGGAATCAGTTGAAATTAGCTTTAATTGCATCGTGGTTTCTTATTGTTGTTGTATGGTATCTATAATATGTAATTTTATTTTAAATTTAGTTTTGTAACATTTCTATGGGTTCATTATGTACTGTTTTAAATCAATGAATGTGAATTGTTTTTTTGGTTCAGAGTGAAGTAATCTGGAGTATCTTTGTTACTGAATGTTAATCAATTCTTTGTTAGATTTGTTAGTGAATTAGCAATGAAATTTGTTAGTGAAATTGCAAAACAATGAAATTGTGTGTGTTGTGAAAATCTGTCATTTAAGAGCAGAGTATTTTTGGTTTTGTGAAATTGCAAAACAATGAAATGACAACATGGTGTTATGGCTTTTTGCAAGATTAATTGTAGTTCGACCAATATGATATTATACATCCTTTTATTGATGTCAAATGCTCCTAAAACAAAATACAAATTATTGTCTCCAAATACTACCATTCCATGATTATTAGATAGGATTTCAATAGCCAAATAATTCAATATGAGCAATCAAAATGAATTTGGAGAAACAAACTCAAGAATCGAGAGAAATGGGCAGGTCAGAATTCATTCAAAAGCCAAAATATCATATTGTTCAAGTAATGTTCATAAACCCCTTTACCAAGTAATGTTCTAATACATTAATCCAAACAAAAGCAGAGAGGCATTATTGCCCTTCATCAAAACCCACAAAAAAGCCTTGTGCCAAAAAGATAAGTAATTACAAAAGCTTGAACTACTACACATCTTCTTCTTCGAATTAAATCTTCTTCTTGCCCTTAGAATTTTTCTTGGAGCCTGACACAAATGAATGTACATTGGAGCCTAACACAAATTTTTTTCCACCCTTCTTGAACACCTGACTAGTACCCTGATCTTCTTTTCTTTGCATGATCTGTTGAACAGTAGTAAAAGGGATAGGTTGGGCTCCCTATTTAGAAAAACATAAAATTTAGTAAGATCATAAGATGTATTAGCATATTATAATTCACAATGATGAGCTAATGTTTAATACCTGAAAACTTGATGGTTCATTTGGTGTTGGATCATCAATAACTTGGCTCAACTCTTGCAAAGATTCATCACCAAAATGATCAGTTGTTTTACCAAAATAACACCTTATATTAGTACAATCTCAGTCATTTAAATCAAAGTTATTTAAAATCTAAAACCAACATATTACCCAAGTTAACTAGAGTGTCGGCAGGAGCATGTGGAGGGTCATTTGTAGCATCTGCAGGGGAGCATGTGGAGGGTCATTTGTAGCATCTGTGTTTTCACTTTGCAACCTCTTTTGTTGTGTCCAGTTTGATTGCATTTGCTGCACTTTAAGGATGTCTGGTTCCTCTTTGCCCTAACAGTGGTAGTCCTCCCTCTGGGCTTCTTCTTCTTCTGCTTCTCCACTGGTTCTTCAGGCTCTCTCCTTCTAGCTTTTGGTGGTCTACCAGCTTGTCTGCCAATCAAAGGAGGCAACAAGGACTGAAGTCCAGTAGGCATCCACTCTTTTCTCCCATTAATTGGTGTAATGGTGTAATCATACACCATTTTGTAAGTGCTCACTCTGCAAAATTCAGTTCATATTTAATAAAACTACCATTCGGATAATAAGCAACAATGGAAACTAGAAAAATTAAAAAAATTACCTGTAGCATGCATCTGTAAAATCCTCAGGCTTTTTGCCTTCACAATAGATAGCTCTGATGGCATGCACACATGGGATCCCAGTTAAGTCCCATTTTCTACAGCCACATGTGGCTTTCTGCAAATCCACACTATAAGAAGTATTTCCATAACCTCTCAGTAGGTATTGATTCTCACCAGCCTTCACTGGAATCCACTCACCTAGATGTTTCACAGATTGTTGTATTTCGAGTTGAATTTTTGGACACAACAGTCCCTTCCACTTCTTTCCTCTATAGAGATTAGATCTATTCTGGGCAATCCTCTTCATCAAATGCTCCATTAGCCACTCCATCATACTAAGCACAGGCATTTCTCTTCCAGGCAAGATGCTACTGTTGTAAGACTCACACATATTGTTCATGACCATATCACACCTAGGAATGCAATTAAAATGTGCCCTACTCCAGTGTTCTGGAGGCTTATCAGCCAACCAATCAACAACAGCCTGACTTAACTCTTTCATATCATTCATTCTTTGCAGGTATTGAGGTATTGTTGTGGCTTTAGAAGCTTTATACAAAGCTATCTTAAAAGCTTGACCTCTAAAACCTGCATTTCTGAAGTTACTATGTAAATGTCTTACACAGTATCTATGAGAAGACCTAGGGAAAGTATTGTTGAAAGCCTGAATTAGACCCTTTTGCTTATCAGATATGAAGGTCCAAACTGAATCATCAAGAATTTCTAAGTCAGTCTTCAACAATTCCAAGAACCACTCCCAAGTGTCACCATTTTCCTTACTAACCAAAGCATAGGCTATAGGGTACAAATTATTATTGGGATCCACCCCAACAGCTGACAATAAAATACCCTTGTGTGGCCCCTTAAGGTGACACCCATCCACCCCAACTAGTGGTCTACACCCAGTCATAAATCCCTCTTTCACAGGCCCCAAACATATATACATCCTATCAAACCTATGCTCACCAGTAGCATCATCAGATCTTATGATTACAGTGGATCTAGGATTAGCTCTTTTGATTTCATTCGCATAATCCCACAACAGCTTATATTGATCTTCAAAATCCTCACAAGTGTTCTTAAGAGCTAATTTCTTGCATCTATAACCCTGATGTGGTTTGATATCCAGACCTAGTTCATAAGAGATGTCATTTAAAAAGTGAGTCACCTTTTTCCCAGGATCATTTTTAAACTGGTACCCAAACCTCCCATTTAAGTACCTAGACTTAATGCTCTTGATATGGTAAGATTCTGGACAAGTGTGTGTAGGTTCATATGTTCTGATTTGGAATGTTTGCTCACCAGGTATGTTTAAAGCATGCATTTTCCACTCACAATCATCCCCCCTACACTTAGCATGAACCCTCCCTTTATCATTTTTTGTTATGACAATTGACCTCTTGTTCACTATTGCTCCTGAATGAACATCATCAATTAACTCTTTTTTATTACTAAAGATCATGTTTAGTGATATATCAGGGTCATAAAGTCTTCTAGGCTTGTAAACAGGAAACTTATGACCCTCATTCTCTTCATCGGAATCTTTAGAACTATCAAAATCCTCCCCACTCTCTGCCAAATTCTCATCCCCAGAATTATCAGTAAACCCCTCTTCTTCACTAGAACTCTCAACCTCACTATCCTCAACCCCTTCATTCTCAATCCCTCTGTCCTCACTCCCCACATCATCACTATCAGCTAGATAATCAGAATCATTATCATTGCCTATTTCAAAGTCACTATCTTGAGAGTCATCATTATCCTCACACTTATCTTCCTCAATATCATCCTCCCCTTCATTAACAATGAAAATATCTAACTCTCTACCCAACCTAATAGCATTTGTTGAATGAGTTTCCAAATCAGTTTCAGTAATAAGCTGCACTAGTTTGCCCTCATCATTTGTTACATATAAAGAGACAGCTACATTACTTCCCAAAAAAGCAGAAAACTCCTTAAGTGACCTAATATTAAATTGATTTTTTTTGACCTCATCAAACATATATATATTCCCACCCACATATTCTCCGCCATCACATATTCTCCCCCCCGTGAAAAAACAGAGTGTTAAATAAGTACCATTTGCATCTGGAAAATAAAAAAATAAAATAAAAAAAGTATCAGCAGACAATCCACATCAGTCCAAAATAAAGAACGCAAAAAACACATAAAGGACCACAATACATTGACTACACAATACTATATGCAGAAAACATATACCAAGGGAATCTTCAAACATACTTTATATTAAAAAACAGAGCATATGGACCCTACTATCATTTATACTACACAACTTTATGCCTAAAACATCTTTTAATACACGAATATTCTTTACAAAATTACCACGCAGTAAAAAAAATGCTTACCGTATTGAGGGGGGGGATCTGCGTATTTTTCAGGATCCCTAAGTCTCATATTTCTCAGGTGCGTATTGAGGGGGAGGGGGGTCTGCGTGTGGCCTTCTTCGATCAAGGTATAAACTGCCTTCACTGGAATCGCCGATTTTTCTTCGTTGATGAATGAATTGGGGATAGGGTTTTAACCCTTTTAGTGAATTGGGGATTTTACCTATTCCCTCCAAAAAAACATTCCACTGTGTAATAAAAAAAAAAAGAAAAATCCGTCCACTGTGTAATAAATAAAAAAAAAAGGGAAAATGGATGACACGTCACTTTTACCGGCTGAGTAACCCACAGTAGCCGGTTATAGGACGAAAAAGTCATTTTTTTGAAAGTTATAGGACGAAAAATAAAAGTCTAAAGTTAACAGGACGAAAAACATAGTCAACAAAACTTAAGGGATAAAAATCTCCATTTTCCCATAAAAAAACACTACAACAAAAAAACTACATATTGCGACACTTTTTTTGAGTCATTTTTTTATAAGTGTCTCTAACAATTATTTTTGGGACACTTAATTAAATTTGCTCATTATATTTAATTATTGAGACACTTAAAAATGTAGTATATAGACTTAAAAAGTGCCCCTAACTCTATTGGGACACTACACTTGGAGGCACATGTGAACTGCCTCAAAATTTTATAAGTACCCCAACAGAGTACATATTGTGGCACTTTTCAATGTCTGGAAAGCCCTTTTTTGTTGTAGTGAAATTACTTTCAATAAAATTAAAAATATTACATTTCTCCCATACTTAGAGCCACTCGAGCTACAATAACTATTAATACAAAAATTGGACTACAACATGTAGAATGAAATTTTATAAAATTCCAGGGGGCCCTGGCTCCGTCTATGTATATTTATATCGCTGAGACCATGTGGGGCCCGGGGTTAATTGTTCTTTTTATTTTATTTAGTTTAACTTCATATTTATTAGTTTATTAGTTAGGTGTAATAAAAATTGAAAAATAAATAAATATAAGGAATATGCCACTCAACATTCACGTCAGCGTGCCGAAAACCCCAAATTTGGCCGGTACACGGTCTCACGTGACCGAAAACAATATCATTTTCGATTTTTTGACGAAAATAAAATTAAAATTGAACAAATCGTTAAATTATGGAATTAAAATTGAACAAACAAAAATTTTGGAACTAAAACGGTAGACTTGGATAAGTATGGGACAATTTTTTTCTCCATAATTAATCGTCATTCGGAGCATTAGCACTAACCCCAAATTCAAGAGTCAATCTTTTTCTTCTAATTTCTTTTATTTATTTTTGCAATTTAATATTAGGAATTATAACTATTAGATATTATGTTTAGAAATTAATTACTATTAAATATTAGGTCAAAAAGTAAATACTATTAGGTACAATCAGTTTTTTACTTTTCCCATTTTATCCCTAAAACAGACAATTTCCACTCTATCCTCACACACTCTTTCTTCTCTGTTCTCTCTATTCTCAATCACTCTCTCTCTTTCCTCTTTCAAAACTCGGTGCTCCCACTCTCCACCGCCGATTTGTGATATCCGTCGCCTCCCTTTCTCGATGGCCACAGATCCAGATAGGCGGAGAGGCGGCGGCGTTAGGGCGGTTATAGTTTGTGGGTGTGGGGTTTGTTGCGTTTAAGAAACGCGATCCGCGACGACCGTCACTCGACAACGAACACCACTGCGACAGGAGTAACGCCCCAAGATCAGCGAACACCACCGTCTCAAAAGCGGCTCCCCAAGATCGGCGAACACACCGCCTCAAGAGCGGAGCCCCAAGATCGATGGCCACAAATCTGCCACACATCTTCGCACTCAACCGCCGCAGTTGTCTGTGAAATCTAGATTAGTGAGAGTATTTTGTAATGCTTATGGTGGTTCCATTGATATTGCCTTTCAACAAGTGAATTTGCGGTTCCTTGAGTGATGTCCTAGTAAATATGCAAGGTTGTATCTTTACGATCTTCCTTCATCAATATCCTTGCTCTGGAATCTGCAAACATATGGTTTGATTTTTGATTTATGTATATGTTTAATTTTTTGGATTTTTATTTTGTAGTACTACAAAAAAAAGTGTTTTTAGTGGCAATTTTTTTTTTTTGTCACTATATTCTTATATTTTGTCACTGAAAATAGTTAGTGACAATTTTAGTGGTTGTCGATAGCTTGTGACTATAAATTGTGCCGCTATAAGATTAGTGACGAAAATGTCTTAACTGTCACTAAAATTATATTTTTAGTCACACTCATATTTTGTCACAAAAACTTATTTTTTAGTCACGCATATTTTTTGTCACTGTTACTCAATTTTTTAGTGACATATTTTTGTTGTCACTATTGTTCAAAGTTTTAGTCACACATTATTGTTGTTACTATTGTTTAATGTTTTAGAAACACATTTTTTTTGTAACTGTTTCTAATTGTTTTAGTCACACATTTTTGTTGTAACTATTACTCAATGTTTTAGTCACATTTGATATTTGTCTCTATAATTAAGTTCTATAGTCATGATTGGTTATTGTCACTAAAATATGATATTTTTATCGCAAAGTATTAATTGTAACTATAACTTCATACAATTAGTCACTATTATTGTGTCACTAATAAAAAATTACTTATCACTAAAGACTACAAAATCTCATCAAACTATATTAATATTTAAAATAAAATTAATAAAAATAATAATATTATAATATTGTGTTAAAAATTTTTTAACTATAGTCGCAATGTACTTATCACTAAAACTTAAAATTCGAGGAAATTTTGTAAATATTAATTTTAAAATAATTAAAATAACATGAAAATATGATATTGTGACAAATACATTTATATATAATTCTAAGATATTGACAATATATTTCGATATTTTTGTTATTCGTATAAAATGAACTATTTGCGTATTGAAAAAAAAAGGAAGCAAAACTTATGATTAGAATATAAACCTACAATTGAAAATGCAAATTTAATTAAAATAAATCAATACTTAAACCAAAAGTGTCAGTCGTTACAAGACTAAAGTAAACTAAAATCAAATGTATAAATAATGAATTATCGTAGACTCCTACTGCATCAATTGACTCAAAAGTTATCTTTTGGAATGTGCGTTATTTGGTTCAATGTTTGAAGGAGTTCAGGAATTTTGGCTTCTAAAGACGCCAATCGTAAAGCCATCTCTTGGTTCTTCATCTTCAATGTTTCCACCTCTTCTTTCTCTTGATCAAGCTCATTCTTTAAGTTTTCATTTTCTTTTTGCAGCCTTTTTTTGGAAGGTGACTTCAAACCATCCCCACACCCACGTGGTCGATTAGGTTTTTCTTTCCCAAGCGCCTCCACAAATGCTTCGTCTTCAGGAATTGCATCATCTCCATCTTGCGATTTTGCTTGTTTCGTTCACTAATTTTCTGCATGTAAATTTAATCAGAATAAATTAATTATTGATTCACTGTATAATAGAAATCTATAAAGAGACATACTGCATATGAATATAATTTAGCATATTACAAATTTATATGTAAATTGAATATATATAATTTTTTTCACCTTACATAATACGAAATAGAACAAGATTTATGTACCTTATATGCATCACTCTCAAAATAAGTGACCAACAGCTCCCAATCGTCTTCGTCGATATCATCAGGACACTCTTTCTTCATCAAATAAAGTTTATGTAATTTACTTTGGTAACTTCTATATTGCCGATTTAGTTGGCCATAAACAACCTTCTTAACGTGATGTTCTTTTTGGAGATTGAATTTTTGCTTGATCATACCAAATAATGTTAATAAATATCAGCACATATTATGAAAAGAAAACAAGTGAAAAAAATATAATTAAAATATAAATTAATATACCTTCATTCCAAGCCAAATCTTTCTTTTAATATCAATCGGAATGTCCTTCCAGTGATGGTACTGAAGGGGCACATGTTGTCTTAGAAGTACACCAGCTTTAGTTTTAAAATCTTTTGCATTGTCCCCCATAATTCTATTCGTGGATGGATGACGACATCTAGGCATGTACCTCCACGTCTCTTCTTCTCGACATAAATTCCAGTAGTCTTTCCTCTTCCTTTTCTTTGCACAATGGTGTTGACATCTCTTTCATCAACATCGGCGAGTTGTTGTTCTTCAGTTGTGTTCATGTTTGCAATATAGGAATAACAATTAATGAAGACACGAACACATCTGTATATATAATTTAAAAAAATATAAATTGTGGAGGGAATTTAAGAGTATTCAAGGAGGGAATTGGAAATATTATGGAGGGAATTGAAAATATTGTAAACGGAAACGAATACTTAAAGAGAAAGTGGACGTATGTTGACAGACGTGGGTTGGAACTGCTAATCTTACATGTCTTCTTTTTTAACATTACAATTTGTATATTATAATTTTTCATTTATTTATTTTTCTAAATTGCATTTTAAATATAACCATTTGAAAAAATAAACTTAATTATATATCAGATACAAAAATTAATATGAACAAAAAATTAATCAAACATTGTGTATTTTTTTAAACCTTCAACTTTTTCTGCTAATATATTTTAAAAATATTTAAAAACAAATAAAAATCCTATATTTTTATTATTTTTTATATAATTTTCAATTTTGTATATGTTATCTTATAAATAATTTAAATAAATCAGAATATGTAAAAAGAAAATGAAATAATTAAAGGATTTATAACTGTTAGGTACCATCTTTAGAAATTAATTACTGATAGATACTAGGTCAAAATGTAAATACTGATAGGTACAATCCTTTTTTTAGTGTTCCCATTTTACCCTTAAATCACACAATTTCCACTCTCTCTCCTCACACACGGTGTCCTCTCTGTTCTCTCTCATCACGAATCCTTTTACAGCAATCCCTCCCTCTTCTCTCTCCTGAAGTTTCCCATTTCCTCCCCATTTCCTCATTTGGAAATCATATTGTCTTCGCCTCTTCTCGCCGATTTTCGCCTTAATACCAACAATGGTTATATTGTTCCTTTTTTTTTCCGCCATAGGGACCTATATCTTTTCTGCCATGGTTAGACGAAGAAGCTAGGGTTTTCTGAGATCTGAGATTATTTTTCGTGTAAATGGTATATCCAGTCATGTCAGGTGTACGACTCTGTCAGCCGGCGCCTGAAAACGGGAAAATCCCACCCTCCAGGTCATGGGTTCATTTTAAAATTCAAAATTTGTTGCCCATTTCTCGTTTTACTAGTTTTCGTGGTGTAGTTCTTCCACACCATTTCTTGAAAGTAATATCTGGATCAAAAACCCATCTCATTCCGATTCTGTGTTTTTTAATGGCTTTCGACGTTATTTTTGCAGTTAACTTCAACGGCGATTGCAAGTTAATATCTGCAAATCAGACCACTCCATTTTCAGATTTCGTTTCTTCGATCAAAAGTAAGTGGGTGGAACTATGTGATGTTAATATTTCAATTAAGTATTCCTTCGGTAGAATTAGCAATTGTTGTTTGGATTCTCAGACTGATTTCACTCTATACATCACTATGCGTCTTAACACATCTGAGAAATTTGTCAGTGCTGATGTCCTGTCCTCTAAAAATCTTCTTTCGGATTCGAACAGTCAAGCACGTTCTGCACATGTGAATATACACCAACAATCTGCACATGTGGAGATTCATCCGCAATCGGCACGTGTGCAAATTAAGGGTACTGTTTCCAACAATTTTTTTTTCTGAAAATACTCCGTGTCTTGATGATACCACATTCCCTGAAATTCAGAAATCTCCCATTCCACCTCAGTCGAACAAGATATATTTTAAACGTATTAAGAGAAATGTAATTCCCCAGTTACGCAAGAATTCAATGTTTAATGAAGATAGAATACCCTCTTATGACGTGTGTCCAATTGTTTCTAAGACCATCATGTTATCTGACCCATGGGTCGATATAATGAAGGGTGGGGTTGGTCTTGAATTTAGGGGTGGTGCTGCTGTGTTTAGGGCTGAGTTAGAATGGGGTTTAAGTTCAAATATAGGCGTAATGATAGTAGATACGTCCATGCTGTTTGTCACGAGTCATCCAAATATGATTGTCAGTGGTTTATAAAAGCTGTCCGCCAAACTCTATCCGGAAATTTTATTGTATCAAATGCCAATCTTATCCATAAATGTGCCGGGGAGCTTGTAGGAGATAATACAACACGATTTGGCCCCAACATTATGCACAATTTAGTTCTCAATGATGTTAGAACAAATCCACAATTGGGGGGCAAGGATATAACAAGTGTCATGAAGCTGAATTATGGTATTGAAATACCATATTGGAAAGCTTATCGTACTGTTGAGAAGGCTAAGGACAAAATTTTTGGATCGTAGTTTTTTGTTATTTTTTATACTACAACACAACAAGCCCCCAGTTTTTTTAAAGTAATGATATATTTTTTTTTTGGGTGTCTTTTCAGGGAGTGTTGTAGATTTGGATGTTGATCCGAAAACAAATTATTTTAGACGTGTTTTTATATCCTTCAAGGCATCTATGGATGGTTTTCGTAAGTGCCGACCCATGTTATTTATTGATGGTACGTTTTGTACCGGGAGGGCAAAGGGTATATTACTTACGGCCATTGCTAAGGATGGTAACAATGGTACGTTCTTCACATCAGTACAACTACATTCTGCATGCATCAAATTTTGAATGAATTAGACACTATAATCATTTATTATGTGCATATTTTGGTTCCTGTTTTTTTTCCCTTTTGTACAATGACTCTAGTGTGCCTCCTGTTTCCTGTTTTAGGAGTCCTAATCCTCTAACAATGCATATTATGTTTCTTGTTTTTAAGAGTGATACATGTTTTAATAATACATATTATGTTTCCTGTTGTTAATAGTGATACATGTCAATTTCTCAATTCATTACACACCACAATTATTTATCATGTGCAGATTTATTTTATCGCAATTTACTAATGTTGTGTTCGACTGTTTCGTATGAATGTTCCGTTTCCTGTTTTTTATTTATCATGTTTTATATACTGAATTTTAGCTTCTACTTTTTTTTTTCAATGGGTTCTAGGCTTGTATTCTGTTGCATTTGCTGTAGTCTCCTCTGAGAATACAAATAATTGGGTTTGGTTCCTGTCCAAGCTACGTGACTTTGTCAAACACCAAAAATAGATTTTCTATATCTCCGATAGGAACTGTGGTTTGATGTCTGCATTCAATATTGTTTTTGATGAACCCCTCCATTTCTACTGTTTATACCACCTTTTAACAAACCTCAAGGGCTGTTTCTCAACTGGCTGGACAAATACCAAGCGCCAACAGCTAGGTGAGCTTTTCAAAGAATGTGCATATGCACCTAACATCAGACTTTTCGAGGAAAAATTAACGGTTTTCAAGGAAGTTGGTGGTAAGCTAGCTGAAGATTGACTTATGCAAATGCCTTTCGAAAAGTGGGCTGTTTCACATTCTCCACATATAACTAGATATGGAGAAATGACCTCAAATGCTGCGGAGTCCTTTAATTCATGGATCAAGAAAGGGAGATCGCTTCCAATTACCCATATGATAGATTACATAAGACTAAGTAAATGATTTTTGGCTTATTTAACTTGTCAATTACACATATCTGTTTTTCTTGTATTTCTATTAAACTAAAATTACTTGATTATTACTTTTTTCAGAAATTTGTGGGTGGTAATTTAAGCGTAGCCTTGAGAGCCTATCTTGGACTGGCGCACTATGTCCAATTAAGGAAGAGTTATGATACTACAATGTTGACATATCTCGCTCATGGACTGTAACTCCTTCTCCGAGCGGTGAGTACTTAGTGTCCTCTATTCCCTCCGTTTCTGTTGACTTACGGAACAATACTTGCACTTGTTACCAATGACAAATAATTGGGTTCCCATGTTCACATGCCTCTGCTGTAATCTCCAAGATCTGTCGTACTGTTTTTTCCAATGTTGAAGATTATTTTTTTGCATCATCTTATTGTGACTGTTACAAGTTCTCCATCCATCCAATACCTGAAGCTGAATTATTCGAGTCTGAAATTGTTGGTCCTCAAGATAGGATTCTTCCTCCTATCCTGAAACGTGCACCTGGACCCCAAGAAAATCTAGATTACCGTCTTACGGTGAGTTCCCAAAGAAGAAACACGTTTGATTTCCCCGGTGCCTCAATTTTTTGTTCTGAATACATTTATTCAGATTTTTTTGTCAAATATTACCTATTTGCAGAATAGTACTGTGCAGAATTTCACATATTTTTGGAAGCACAGCTTTTGTAATTATCATTTTGTTGCTTCAGTCTATTTAAACTTGATTTTATATATCAAGTTTGAATGGGGTGAACGTTAGATAGGTTTTCTGTTTACATGCAGACATTCTGTTAAACACTTTGTTTAACATGTCTTAATTTTGTAACCTCCTTTTGTATCTATGTATATGGAATTACTATATTTCTGTGACATGTTTTATTTTTTTAATTTAATTTCAATTTCTATGTTCCTAAGTATTACCTTCATAATTTGTTTACTAGACATTTTGATTAGTCAATACAATCCCTTTATATAATAGCATAACCAGGAAACATAAATACTGCATTAGGTTAATCAAAAAAATAAACTCTTGATCAAACCACCAAATATCAACAATACAACAATTGTTATTGCGTTTGCCATTAGCAAAGTCGCAATTCCAATCTTATAATAATTTTCCGGACTACAGCAACACTTCTCTTGGATATTTCGCCGACTCGAAACCTCTTCTTGAGCAAGATAATCTTCATCTCGCAATGGGTTGCACCAATGTGACCAACCATGCATATCACAGTGGTAGTACAACCTACCCGGATTGTTTATCGTTTCGGACAATCGTATTTTTGTTTGACTATTACAATTTTGACAATACGATCTTGAATACTTGATATACTTCCTCGACGAGCTTGAATTTTGAGAGGTTGACATAGTAACTGATCTTAATTGAATAACTAAGGAGTGTGCAATTTGGAAACTCTCAGAACTCGGTATTTATAACCAAAATTCCAACGGTAAATTTCTACAAATTTAATTATTTATTCAACGGTCATTTTTTTTACTGTACCTATCCTCAAATTATTCAAACGGCTATATATTAAGAAATACAAACTTTACTGCACATGCGAACTTTACTGCACATGTGCTGACCTATCAACTTTGCGGTTACTAAATAAAATTAAGGAGATTGGTTACTTAATGAGGGTCTTAGTGCTGTCGTTTAATAATTATTAGATCATAGTGGACAGTTAATAAACGATTTAGCGACGGTTATTTCTTCACATTTTTCCAATGAATCGATTTGTACAGTTAAATAAAATTTCCCAACTTTCCAATTTGTAATACCATTCGACACAATGATCGACACAACTCTTTCAATTTGTTTGGATACGACTTTTCACTTCCCATAATTAACCGCTTAATAATATATATAAATATAGATGAACATGAAAAATGAAGAACTACAACAACAATTGCTTACATTGATCATATTATTTAACAATGAGTAACGAAAAACAATTTCCTTTAGAAACAATCTCCGAAATATTTAAGTATTTACTACCCACAGATTTTGGTCGCTTCAAAACCCTAAGCAAACCATGTTGTGATCTCATTGAAAGTAAATACTTCTCGAATAATATACATTTGTTCGAGATGATAAAACAAAATCAATATCTCTTCCTTTTCCAAGAAGAATATGGAAATTACCCCTTATTATATGATGCAACTCCGAAATGGGGAATTTTCAATAAAAGGGTGATCAGTGATGGTGATAAAGAGATAGAACTACTTGCAAGCTGCAACGGGCTCGTGCTATTTTGCAATGCCGAAGATGTTTACTTTTGGGTAATCCTATAACTCTAGACACCACAGTTGTTCCTAACAATCATATTGTTTTTCCGGAACAATCAAAATGGGCACATGTCTTCTATGGTTTGGGATACGACCAACTGCATGAAGACTACAAGGTGGTACGCATTTCATTATTCGATACTGATGAAAGAGATACTGAGGTAAAGATCTACTCAGTAAATAATGCGGTGTGGAGACGCATTGCCGATTTTCCTTTCCAAACTATATGCGCAAATCCCGGGGTGTTCGTGCATGGGCGTCTACATTGGAAGATATATCGTGGTTGTCAAACATATGCCATTGCATCTCTTGATTGTCAAACCGAATTCTATGATCTTATACAATTACCTGATGACATGCCACAAAATTTTTACTTCAATGATATGGGTTCATTGGATCAAGAAATATTAATTCTATACTCTCACTTTTGCAAAGTTTTCGATGTCTTTCGAATTTGGATTATGAAAGATTACGGAAGACATGATTCATGGATGAGCATAGTCATACCAATTGGACCAAACATAGCCCCAGACCCATTATCATTTGGACTATAGCCTCTTTGTTGGGTGGACAATAATAACGAAATTATTCTTTTCCGAATGAATCCTACTGGTACATTCTTGGCATTCCACATCAAAGAAGATACTTTGGAGATTTATCCACTACCAACAATGAATCCAGAGACTTATGTTACTATTTTTAGAATAGTTAAGAGCATTGGGGGGCCTTTGTAATAGGTTCTGTAATTTTTTTTTTTTGTTAGTATAGATATGTTATGTTTTTTGAGTCCTATATTGTATTGTACTGTATTTTTTATACTACTGCATGTTTGGAAGTATTGTACTGTAAGTTTAATAATAATGCATTTTTTTAAGTGTACGTACAATGCACAAATTCAGAATATTATCACATGTTCAGAAACATTACACTCCGATATCGTTACCTTCTTTATCACTTTCTCCATTACTTACTTCTTCCGCCATTGCAACACCAAAATAATCCATCACCGACTTCATTTGTGCCTCCTCTTCGGATGTTGGTTTCAAACTTGATTCGTTAAATTTTTGTTTTTGCAATAAAAAAATATATACAATTATGCAGCAAACAAATTTATAATAATTGTTCAACAAATAGTAAAATATTAGAAAACTTACACATGTCTTGTACAACTTCGAAACCTTCGTCAGACTCAAGTATTTGTTCAAGTAACCAAGATCCCATTTCAGAAATCTGGGAAACATATCCTTTCTTTTTGGCTTAATTAGTCTTGTATGCTCACAGAGGAAATACTGTCAAAATACAAAATGGTTATTGTATCAAAAAAATATTTACCTTCAGTTTTGCAGAAAAATATAAATAACTTATCGGGATGATCTGAGCACAGCCTCCGGCCTTTAAACTCTTTGACGTTGCCACCTGTCTTGCCAACATCTCTGCAATGAAGGTACACCAGTCGTACATTCCAACCTCTTTCAGATCTTCCACATACTCCGTCAAGTGCCACGATACACTTCCATTTTGATTAGGAGCTAGAACTGACGCAAGCAAATAGCAATGCGTCAGTCTAGCCACATCAGCATAGCTGATTTCATCTTCCAAGCGGACCATCTCTTTTAGTTTATCAAATATGTGGTTCTTGTATAAGATAAAAGGTCCAACACAAAGTCTTATCTCTGCACCAAAACATCTAGTAATCCACCCCCTAATAGAGTACTTAGAACTTTTCACCGGTATTTTCCTACTCTCACCAACTATCCCAAATATAAGCTGCACATCTCTACTTGTTACCTTAGCCAATTTCCCTCCTAAAACAAAACCTGCACCTACCTCATCATAACACATTAACATTTTTCGTATATCATCCTCATGTTTTGCGCACTGTCTCTTAATCTTGTCCCCCCCCCTTTGTATAGAGCATTAAATAAAAGCCAAAAAGGAGTCCTTTGTATCTGTCCTAAATGCACATCTCTAAACTTGATTTCTCTAAGTTCCTTTATAGCCGTCCTCAGGTCGCTTCGGTAGTAAGTCACGCTTTTGTTCACATTCACATTTTCTATAACATTGATAAAGCACAATAATTATCATACGGTTCATAATCAAATATTTATTATGTATTTCCAATAAATAACAATAAATACTCATACCAAAACAGTTTTGTGGCTTCCTGTTAACAAAACAATCTGCATCACCCTCACTACTTGATGAAGAGTTGTATTCTTACATACTACTGCAGGTTTCATCATCACTGGAATCTTCTACTTCTGAATAAATAATATGCTTAATTAATAAATAACTAAGACCCAAAGTTTATTAGTACTAATAATTAAACAAATTTTTAAGTGATCAGATTTTTCAGATACCTTCAGATTCACTGGATTCAAAATCAGGTTCCACATACTCTTTAACTGATCAGATTTTACAGAAACAATCAGTCTGATGAGCTTAAACAGGAAGCCAAGAATCAGCCAACTATTTTTTCGATTAGTCTGAGCTTAAAAAGTCTGTGCTTACTAAAAAGGAAGCCAACTAGTTAGAACAAAAAACACAACTATTTTTCACAATTAGTTGAAGGCTCCAAATAAACTAACAACATATCATCATCATAATCATCCTACATATGTGAAAATGAGCTTGCACACATTAAACAGTGTCAGCTTACTAACAAGGAAGCCAACTATTTTCACAAACCAGTATCAGAACAAAAAACAGAACTACTTTCACAATCATTTAAACATTCTAAAAGGCTTACACAGCATATGATAACATATTATCATCATAAAAATCCTGCACATGTGAAATGAAACTTGCACAAACAACTGTGCAACAAGCATTGCACATGTGTCGATTTTGTGAAACTAATTCTGCACACCTGAACATGCACATATTACATCTTACCCTTCCTTTTCCTGCCCTTAGACTGAGCTTCTTTTTGAGCGCTAATCTTTGTTGTGAGGCGTGAGGTTTCAGAAAACACTGACAAATTATTTTCAGAAATTTCTTGGCTTATTTCACAGTTACGTTTGATTTTATTAAATTGTGCTTCAGCAACATAACCCTCGGCCATTGATCCTTCAGGAGAAGCTTTATTTTTTACATATTATTTTAATTTGTGCAAGTATCTAAAACAAAAAATTAACCAATTAGAAAAAAGTAGATGATAATATAAATTAGATATTGTAAGAATCTAAATTATAATGTATGATAAATGTTACCTCTCAATGGGATACATCCATCTATATTGTACCGGTCCTCCTAAAATTATCTCTCGTGCAAGATGAATAGGCAAATGTACCATTATGTCAAAAAATGTTGGAGGAAAAATTCTTTCCAATTTGCACAGGGTCAAAACAATTTGAACTTCAAGATTTTCCAAATCTGCTCTTCTCAATGTTTTTGAGCATATTTGTTTGAAGAATGTGCTGAATTCATATAATGCCTTATTCACGTTATCATTCAAAATGCCACGCACTGAAATTGGCAACAAATGTTGCAAGATGATGTGACAATCATTAGTCTTCAGACTTGTATTTCGGCAATCATTAATGTTCACACGTTTTGGCAAACTTGCAGCAAATGCATCTGGATACTTAACTGAGGCTAAGAATGCACACACCTTTCTTTTATCAGCCTTGGATAACGTATAGCATGCTGGAGGTACCAAATAAGTATTCCCAACTTTCTTTGGATGTAATTGATGTCTTATTTGTAATTTTTGCAAATCAAATTTGGCCTTGTTGTTATCCTTGCTTTTGCCATCCATATCTAATAATGTCCCCAAGATATTATCGCACACATTCTTCTCTATATGCATGACATCTAAGTTATGTCGCAATTTTAGTGTTCTTCAATAGGGCAAGTTAAAGAAAATGCTGCATTTTTTCCAGTTCAACTGGATGCAAAGAGCTTAACTGTTCAACCACGTCATCCCCTGTTAAAAGAACTGGTTTACCTCGATATTCTTGTGTGCCATCAAAAGCACTTTTCAGATCACGCCACTTATGATTATGTGGTAAGAATCGACGATGACTCATGTAACATATTTTTCTTTCATTTGGTAACCAAAGGCTAGTTGTTTCTTTATTGCATATAGGACAAGCTAAATATCCTTTTGTGCTCCAACCTGATACTAATCCATAAGCTGGGAAGTCGTTTATCGTCCACAATATTGCTGCACGTAAGTTAAAACTAGTACCAGATGAGGCATCATAAGTTTCTACTCCATGATCCCATAAGTCCTTTAATTCATCAATTAAAGGCTCAAGAAAGACATCTATATCATTACCAGGTGATGTTGGACCTGGAATAAGCATTGACAGAATGAAAAAAGGAGCTTTCAAGCACTTCCATGGTGGCAAGTTATATGGTAAAAGAATTATAGGCCATGTACTGTAAGACGAACTCATATTTGAGAATGGGTTAAAACCATCAGTGGCTAACCCAAGCCTAATATTACGAGGATCTTGAGCAAATGACTCATGTCTTTTGTCGAATTCTTTCCACTCTTGAGCATCTGCAGGATGCCTTAAAATTTCATCATCCGTGCATTTTTCTTTGTGCCATCTCATATCTTGCGCTGTCTTCTTAGATATAAATAACCTTTGTAGTCTTGGTTTCAACGGAAAATAGCGTAAAATTTTTTGTGGAATCTTCTTTTGCTTTCTTTTACCATTTCCACCATTACCAACCTCTGTGAATTTATATCGAGGGGTTGAACATTTTGGACACTCTTCTTCTTTTGCATATTCCTTTCTGAATAACACACAATCGTTTTTACAAGCATGTATCTTTTCATAATCCAATCCAAGGTCTTGAATAATTTTTTTTGCCTCATAAAAGGAGCAAGGGAGGGATTCACCATCAGGAAGTGCATTTTTCAACACCTCAAGTAACATTGAAAATGATTTATTACTCCATTTGCTAGCAATCATTATATGCATTAATGTGACAACAAATGACAACTTACTAAAATTTTTGCATCCGAGATATAATTCTTTATCAGCATCTTTCAATAATCTCATAAATCTATTAGATTCCCACTCAGGTATTGCATTCTCATTTCTCATAGACTCAGCTTCCACCCAAGCATTTGTTGTTGCAGCTACAAAAGAATCTTCTAGCATAGTTTGCATGTTCACAAAATCATTTTGGTTCCCATGACTATCATCACTTCTAGTAGATTCATCTAAGTCAACTTCATCACTTTCTTGTTCATCCAAATCAAACTCCTCGCCATGAAATATCCATGTAACATAATTCTTATGCATTCCGTTCACAAACAAATCAGCTTCAACATCTTCTCAACTTCAAAAATAAATATTGTTGCATTTTTTACAAGGACATCTGATCTTTCGGGAAGATTCAATTGATGAATACACAAAATCTAAAAACTGATTAACTCCATTCTCATATTGAGGTAATGGTCTATCCTCAAGAAATATCCAACTTTTGTCCATTTCAAATCCTAAAAATGAATAATTTGATCTTTTTATTATACATAATTTTAAATCATATATTGATTAAATTATTTGAAGGTTCCAATCTTTCCCTCCATTAATTTTATAATAAAATTCATAAAGAAAATAAATTAGGAAAATTAATCCCTCCATCCCTAATTTGGTTTGGTGGTAAAGTCATCATTCTTCTATCTAATAAAAGGTTACAGGTTCGATTTTTTGGGGTAATACTTTTTTTCTTATTTTTTAATATAATTTTTTAATTCCTTATTATTCATACTAAATCATGAAATTATCCATTTTAAAAAAAAATGGTGGTATGATATTAACTCAAATGAAATCCAAAGGTTCGATTTTTTGGGGATAATAATTTTTTTCTTACTTTTTAATATAATTTTTTTAATTCCTTATTATTCATACTAAATCATGGTATGATATTAAATCAGATGAAATTCAATATTAACTCAGATGAAATTCAACGCCCACTACCATTATACCGTACTTTTCAAATAGTCACTAACCAACCCGATGATTGTATATATTTCCCTTTGGATGAATCTTATTGATAAATATTAGTATTTTTTTCTGTGCGATTAACGGTTTGAATATTGATAAATTTTATGTTTGGGGGTAGTAATTTCTTTTTCTTATTTTTTAATATAATTTTTTTAATTCTTTATTATACATACTAAATCTGGTATGATATTAACTCAGATGAAATCCAATATTAACTCAGATGAAATTCAACGCCCACTACCACTATACCGTACTTTTCAAATACTCAATTATTGATTTATTAACCAACCCGACGATTCTTATTAATAAATACTAGTATTTTTTCCCGTGCAATACGGGGTAATAATTTTTTTCTTATTTTTTTAATTCCTTATTATACATACTAAATCATGATATGATATTAACTCAAATGAAATTCAACGCCCACTACCACTATACCATACTTTTCAAATACTTAATTATTGATTCATTAACCAATCCTATTGTATACATTCCCCTTTGGATGGACTTATTAATAAATATTAGTATTTTTTTTTCGTGCGATATACGGTTTGAATATTGATAAATTTAACGTTTGGGGTAGTAATTTTTTTTCTTATTTTTTTAATATAATTTTTTTAATTTCTTATTATTCATACTAAATCATGTTGATATTAACTCAGATAAAATCCAACGTCCAATACCACTATACCGTACTTTTCAAATACTAATTATTGATTCATTAACTGGTTATTGTATTCCCCTTACACGGTTTGAATATTGATAAATTTAACGTTTGGGGTAATAATTTTTTTTCTTATTTTTAATATAATTTTTTTTTAATAATAAAACATAGTCTTCTGTATTTACATTTTTTAAATTCTAATTATGCGTTCAGCTCCCTATAATTCCTTATTATTCATACTAAATCATGAAATTATCCATATTTAAAAAATGTTGGTATGATATTAACTCAGATGAAATCCATCGCCCATTATTAATACTATAGTATACATTCTTCTTTGAATGAGTCTTATTAATAAATACTAGTATTTTTTCCCGATATACAGTTTGAATATTGATAAATTTAACGTGAGATAAGTTATTTTGTTCATTATTAATATTTTTATTAAAACTTTTTACTAATATATAAAATTTATGAGATAAAATATATGAATATCTCACAATTATTAAATTAATTATATATATTTTTAATTATACACTAAACTCATTATAAATATTATTTTTTGAAAATAATATTAAAAATTTAATAAAATTATAAAATAAAAATTTTGAGTATTTTAAAATTTTTGAATAATAATAATTTTATTGGATATTTGATTACTTTTTAAATGATTTACTAATGAAATATTTATTTCTATTTATACAAGTTCAAATTATAAATGAATGGTAAACACTATTTTAATTTAATAGATGGGGATGATTTCTAACATTTCACAATTCTCTAAACAAATAAAATATTTAGTTATCATTCCAAAAAAATAACATCATTCTATATGTATTCGACTCCATTAATCATATTCAACTAAAAAATAAACAAATTATAATATAATTTTTTATTAAAAAAATAAAATATATTTGAACTATATCTATTCATCAATCAAATAATATATATATATATTTTTAACAATTGTATTTTTAATACAATTGTTTCAATATTATGCTAATTTTTTTTTTGAATTAATTGTAAATAGCTTAAAATGTGGAAGCATTCAATAATAACCGCGTTAATATATTCACGTGAAAATGACAAAATTTGATTGGAACACACCCTTTCCAAACCCAGTTTCCGTAGATATGATGATGAAGCCATTACTATAGGAAACTCAGCGCTTGCAATTATTACAGTAATGGGTCGCCCCTTCCATTGGAGATCCACAATTGTAACAAAAACTATGTCCACACCTGCATCTCATGAACAAGCAACCATCAATCCTGGAGACAAACACTTTGCACTTGGGACACCTCATCCACTTTTTACTCTTAGCAAGATTCATCAGCATTATATCCTCCTTGCTCCTCTCATCCTCATTAAGCTTCTGAAAATCAGCACAAGAAATCCCCACATGCCATGGCACCTCACAACCCGCACAAAAAAGCCGATTACACGACGGGCATTCCGATTGCTCGATAGCCTCATAACCATCACGAATCAAAAGAGCAGAGCAATCCCTGTACGGACAATAAAACCTCTCCGACGCCAAAATCACAGCCTCACACAGCGCGTCCCCCCACCTATCGAACACCTGCTTGGGGAGGATAAAACGACAGTGCTGTGGCTCAATGTAACCCGCGCAATCGGAAACAGGGCAGCTAATGGCGGTGATGTTATCCTGCAGCCTGACAGCCACGTATTTGGCTATGCAATCGGTGCAGTAAGAGTGATTGCAACCAAGCACGCGAAAGGCGTCGCTGATTGGCTTATCTTCTACGCAGCAAATTTCGCACGTGAAAATTATCTTAGGGTTAGAACACTCGCCTGTGTAAAACATTTTGGGGGTTTGGGGAATCGAGTGAAGGAGCTTCACATCGTCATCAATGGAGGATGAATCCTGCGTTAAATCGATCATCACAGCTTTAAATCTACGGCGGTAGTTGTCGACAGGGATGGCGTTGAGTTTGGTCGTGCCGGAAGCAGGCGGGGTCGAGTAAAGCACGCACAGTTCATCGTCGTCGTCAGGCATATCTACGATTTCCACAACATCGGTTGCCATGGAAACCTTGATTGATTGTTTAGTGAAGTGAGATTTTGTGAGATAAATGTTGGTTTTTACAGAGATAGAAGGAAAGTTCGAGATTTTCAGGAGGGTTCTGAATTCATAATGGAATTCTTTGTGATTGAATTCATAACAGAAGAGGGGTCTGTTCCTCTTCCTCTACGGCTCTACGTGTTCCATTAATTTTTTTTTTTTTTTTTGAAACTTCACCTATCAAAAAAATTAATTTAATATTTTTAATTTTCACAATTGTATTTTAAAAACATATATTTGAATTTTATTAATTAATGTGCAATTTATTATTAATACGTATATTAAATATTATTAATTATTAGTATTAATTAATGTTCTAACTTTTACAAATCCTTTACATATTTAGTAATACACTATTTGGTCAAAAATTTTACTTTTATATTTAGTAGAAGATTTTATTATTATATATGTATAGATATGAACTAATAGCACTGTAAACAAGTCATACATACGAGACACTAAAGATTTTAAGGTCAACACATATTAATTGTATATAATTCTACACCTAACATAAACATGATCCAATTATAAACATAAACATAAACCAACACATATTATAAGCATAAGTTCTCATGGATGGAAATTTAGTAATGAACAAGTTAAAAGAAAATGAAAAAAATAGCAAAGTGAAGAAAATACCGTATAATCTCCTGAAGAAGAAGAGGAAACCATGTAGAAAAAAATTGAAAAATATATTCATGAATATAAAATTTTTTAGGGGTAAGATCTCGTATAAATAGATTTATTAAGCATAAGTTTGGGCTAGGGTTTGAGATTGAATTTGAATTTTGAATAAGATAATGACTAAGATTTAAATATTAAAGAGTATTTTATCTCAAAAGATTTAGAAATTAGTATAGGGAAGAAAATATATTTTCTAATTAGAAAAATTAAGCATTTGTATTTCTCATAAAATCTCAATATTGATTTTTAAAATAATATATTTTTAAAATAGTAATTCACGTATATAATATTATATATTTTAAAATTCCTTAACGTATGTCATGAGCTTCTTAACAAACTCAATGAATTGGATATATATATATATATACTAGTATATGGCCCGCGAAATTCGCGGGGTTTGAAATAAAATTATATTTAAAAATTTCATTTTTTATTTTTACATATTTACATTACACAATAAATTTAAATATACGCTTGCTTTCTGCGGACTATTATATAATTTGTATATATCACTAAATAAATTAATTAAATATATCTATATAAACGGTATATATCATTAAATAAATTAAATATACACTTTTCAAATATATGAATACAAATTGAACAACCTGGTTTAAAATTTCAAAATTTTAAACGTAAATTAAATATATGCTTGCTTTCTGCAGCCTATTATATAATTTGTATATATCACCAAATAAATTAAATATATTTATATAGTCTATATATCACCAAATAAATTAAATATACACTTTTCAAATATCTGAATACAAATTGAACAATCAGATTTAAAATTTCAAAATTTTAAATGTAAATTAAATAAATATATGCATGCTTCCTGAATATTGTATGAATTGTATTCCTTAAATTTGATTACAAAAGAAGTTTACAACAATATACAAAATTAAAATATCAAATTAAATGCAAATAAAATAGATTTATATCGCCAAAAAACTTGTAAATAAATAAAGTGATTGATATATAATTATCAATATTTACAATACACAAATTTAAAATCACTCAAAACAAAATCTATAAATTAATTAATCCTATAAAAATAATAAAATTTTTAATTCTAATGGATACAAATAAAAATAAAACATTCTTCATAGTCTTCTAAATTGTCGATCGTCCAGCTGATCGAATCAATCATTAGTTTGCAATCTACAATAAAAAAAAATATAGATCAAAACTTCAATAAACGAACATATGAACATGTAGAAAGAAAATCATAATCTAGTTTTAACCAAAAAGAAAGGAAAAACTTACCAGAAATTGTTTGTAGTACTAATCATAATTAGCCGGTATACAAAATCTTTTATTTGTATAGTAACATCAAATCGGATATCCAAAGTCTGCAAAAATAACAAAATATTAAAAAAACCAATACGATGAAAATCATCTGACGATACTTTCATTTTCTATAATTTACAACTTGTATCTGCAATAAAATTAAAAAAATACAAAGAAAAAGAATAACAACTTATTATAAAACAACGAAAAAAAAACTAAATACTATGAAGATCATCTCATGTTATATGTGTTCTGCAATCAAAAAAAAAAAAAAAAAAAAAAGAAGAGATTAGCAATTCATTATTAAATAATGAAATTACTGAATTAAAATATAAATATGATAAAATAAAAGGAGAGAAGAAAAAAAATTAGGATTTTTAATGAGAAACAAATTAGAGCTTAGAGATTTATATAGAATAATATGGAATGAGATCAATGGTTAAGATTAAAAATTATAAATAAATGGTTGAGATCAATTTTTAAAACTTAAATGAATGAGAAGTGAGGGATTTTGAAATAACTTAATTTTAAAAACTTAAATGAATGAGAAGAGAGAGATTTTGAAATAGAAAGATGTGGTTTTGCCATAAAAGCTTTTTTAGGTTTAACTTTATAAGGTAATAGATATATAATGCATGACGTGAATTTCATCAATTGAATTCACTTATAGAACTATCAAGAATTAATATTATTAATTTAGGCAAGCAAATTTTACGGAATAAAAAAAACTATAATAATTTTTTTTAAAATATTTTTATAAATAAAAGTTTTTATAATACACGATATCCTTAAACTAAAATGGTAATTAAAATAAAAAAAATTGATTAAATATTTACTTGATAATTTTATAAAATAATAATGAATCCAAAAAATTTGATTAATATAAGTCATGAACTTGTAATTATAAATTTGATTAATATTATTTAATTTTAATTATATGTACATATCTTAAAGTATTATATATGAATATACAAACAAATTACCAAAAAAAATTGATTTGATATTTAAATTCAAATATTAAGATTAATTCAATATTAAATTAAATATTATAAGAAACAAACATATTTGATTTGATTTGATATTCAAATTTGAATATAAAAAATCCAATTTGATTAAGTATTCGAATTCATATATATATATATATATATATATATATATATATATATATATTCCGTATTATAACAGAGATTACGTTTCTATTTGGTATTAGAATATTTGATTTTGTAACGCCCCAAAATTTAGAAAGTCGACCTTTGAGGTCCTGACGTCCTAAACCCGAGTCATCACTTAATGAACCATAAAATCGAGCCGAAAAATTTCTTTTAGAAAGCAAAACTATTCATTTAAGTTGCAGCGGAAGATTTTACAAACACTTATTTAAAATATTTGAACCATATTCATAACTAAACGAAGAGATTAATCGTTTGACAAAAGTCACCCGGTGAGTCTAAGGTTTAACTCTCGGAAAAATCGTAGTAACGAGTCTTTAACAAAATACAAATTTTCATAAAGATCTGGGAAATATAAAACGACATATTTAGATAAAAAGAGAGTGGAAGCGGGTCGTCTATTGCAGCTCCCGGGCCTCAATCTCGTGACCTGAAAAAATATTAGTTATAGGGCGTGAGATAAAATCTCGATGGATGACCAGTCTGTTGTTATTATCTGATTGACAGAAAATCCCAAAATAGTTGAATGTTTTATTCTTTATTCTCATCTTTCGTTATTTACTTCCTTGTTATGGCGTTGTGTTCATTTGTATTAGGTAATCTTCCGTTATAAGGTTTTCATCCTTTAACTTCCGTTCGATTAAGAGATTCATCTTTCTTTGCAACAGTTAGTACATAAATATAACACATATGAGATGGCACATGATAGTTTTCTATCACATCCGATCTCCGTAATCACATTGTGGAATGACACGTTTACACGTCCGAGACCCGTAATCATATGGGAAGGCACATGATAGTTATTCTATCACATCCGAACCCCGTAAACTTTCATCATATGGGAGGGCACATGATAATTTCCTACCACATCCGGACCCCGTAAACTTTCATCATATGGGAGGGCACATGATAGTTTTCTACCACATCCGGACCCCGTAAACTTTCATCACATCATATAGGGCTTGCCCTCTTTTCATAAAATAATCAATAAAATTAAAATATAGCTCATCATTAGACGATCACACATTTAAGTTATACATTCACACGTTTTTGGTATTTGCATCTTTCGAGGAATCTGTTTATGTTTGATTCAGGAAAACTAACAACAGTCCATATAACATTAACTAGCTATACAGATAGTGTCACCCACCTGGAGAACTTTTTAGAGAAAGTTTAACTTCTTGATCGCTTAGGCCTCTCGTACAAACCTCCGGTCTCAGGTTTGAGTCGTACTTTACCTAGCATAGTCCATTTGTTTAGTTCGACAACTCTTTTGTCCATTAGAAACTTAGGTTCTCGATCTTATTGTGCCTTCCAAAACTAGGCTTTGAATGAATAAGGGGTACTTTATTTCGTTAACCGATCTTATGGGTTCAAACCTTTTGGTTTAACGGTACATCTAGTGTACTGTCGGTTCAAGGTTCGAGATTTGGGTTAGTTGGTTTTATTCTATTATAAGAAACCAAATACCACATCATGGAGTATCACATAAATCATACATCACATAAGGCATGCTTAGTTTTCTAAAAGTTAAGTAAATTATTTCTCCTAATACTCTATCATTGAAGAAATGACACGTAAACATGCATAAATAGAATAAAATACTTAGACTCATCCAAAAATCATGAAATTTTAGTATGATATAAATCTCTAAATATGGAACAAACTTCTTTAAGGGTCCAAGTTCATTTGAGTTACGAAACTATAGCAGATTTTGAAATAAGGACTCTAAGTTTCTGTTTCGGCAAAAACAGTGACTTTAACTTATAAAATCCATCACTCTCTGCAGAAACATCCAAAACTTATGAAATTAAAACATGTGATGCAGCACTAAAGTATGAAAAACTTTCATTCAGGGACCCAAGCCATTTGACTTACGGATTCTGTCTAGAAAAATTCGTGAACATTCAATCTATCGTTTGGCTTGGTTACTGGACATGTCTTACGAGAAAATTCATAACTTATTGGACACTCGTTTAAAAATCACCAAATTTAAGAAACTTATTATAAACTGGTTGTAGGACATCCATGAAATTTTCCATAATTTATACAATAGTCTAACTGGAAAAATAAATTCGTGCAACACAGAATAACCCTATGCATCAAACGTCGACCAGGTACTCAGAAAACAAATTTTATCTCATAAAGTACTAAACGAAATATTATGATATTTTATTATGATTTACAACACATCAAGGGGAACATCCCAGATTTTTCCTGGAATTTTATAACTATCATAAAGTGGAGAAATAAAAGAAATGAGTCACTGCTCCCAGTTTCGGATTACTTCCGACACATAATCTTTCACGATTTTATTCTAAGTCTACAAAAATACAGTGACCACGAAATTTTATTATGTTATTCTAAACTTCAAAAACTACATCTAAAAATTTTTTTCATGATTTTTAAACAGGTGGAAAGGGTCCGAATAAATTTTACAAAAATGGGTCAGTGGTTAGGGCATGGTTTTGACAGCTTCATGTTTCAAGTATAACTTCACCATTTTGACTCCAAACACCAAAATTCCAACTCAAGCACTCCATATAAGATCATATCATGTAAAAAGGAGTTCTTAGGGCCTCATATCATATTTTTCCTGAATTTCTAAGCTAAGAGGAAGCATAAGACTTAAGAGAGGGTTTAGGGACTTACCCTTGGAGAATCTTCCTCCTTTTCTTGAGAGCCCCAAGCTTTTCTTTTGGTGTGAGAAATGAAGAGGGCAGCCACTCTATTTATAGAGGAGAAGGAGGGGTAAATGGCCGGTCAAGAGGGGTGGGAAAAAGGGAGCAACTAGGTGGTAATAGGCATAAGGCTAAAGAAAACTAGTCCTAGGTCTTAGTCTTTGGATTTTGGCTAGGGATTTCATGTACCACCAATATTCTCTCATTTAAAGCTCTCATGTGCATGAAAATTTGGGAGATTTGGGCTGCCATTTGGTAGTCTAATTTCTAATACAGTGGTGTGACTTCGTTGTTGAGTTTTCGGTATTTTTCGGTTTGAGGTTCGGCTCAGAAAATTATTAAAACGCGCGATGGGAAAACAAATATTTTTCTGAGGGTTTTCTTGAGTGTTTCCCACCTTTAAAGGACTATTAGTAATTAATCATTATTAAATAAATCCGGATTACGGATGTGAGTTTGAAAAGTATCAGTAGATTTTCGGGTCGAAAAACCATTCGTCAGTTGGAGAAAAATTAAGAAAACCACATATGAAATTGAAATAAAATAAAATGATCACTAAACTTAGAAAATTAAATATAAAATCCTATAATTGGTTTTGAGTTATTACAGATTTGGTGTTTGAATTCAAAATTAAGATTCAATTGTTATTGAAATTTGAATATTAAGAATCGATCGGTTCGATTTTTTGAATTTGAATATTAAACCTTACATATTTGTTCGATTTGATTGCATATTTGAATTCAAATATTAAATAATGATTTCGTATTATAATTTGAATATTAACAGTTAAATATATTCGATTCAATTTGATATTCAAATTTGAATATTATGCATAGATTTAGTATTAAAAATTGAATAAAATTTTTTAATTTTTGTTTTTTATTTTCAAATTAATTAAAAAATTACAGATTAATTTTTCTTAGGAATTTTAATTTGTAAAACTCATTGGAATTTGTTTAGGGTAAATGGTATTTTCAATTCCAAGAAAATAAGTGGTCTGCAATTTTTTTTTACACTTTTGGCCCCTTAGGTTATTTTTGATATTTTTAGCTACAAGAGAATGATAAATATTTACAGTTTTGGTCATAAAAGAATGTAGTAAAATTATAATTTTACTCTTGAAAAAATAATGGTTCCATTTTTTGCAAATCAAATGGCCAAAAAAGAACATGGAATCAAAATTATCGTTGAAAAAATCCATGGGACCAAAACTGTAATTTTTACAATTTTTTTACAATAATGAAGATATTTCTCATCACTATCACTAGTCTTTTAGTGACAGTCTTAAATGAAAAATATATTATTAAATAAATAGTGATAATTACAAATATTGTCACAATTTGTAGTAACATTAGTCACAATGATTTTTTCCAGTTCTAAACAAGTTAATTTATGTTAAAATTTTTGTGATAAAAAAAATGTCAATATACAAAGTTGTCACTAATTATGATTATGTCTGGTATTTTGTAACATGATGAAATATTGTCACTATATTGATGCTTTTAAGAATAAATATTTAATAAAATATTGACAGAACACAAAGTTGTCATTAATTGACACAAGATTATGATATTTTGTAACATAGTGAATTATTGTCACTATATGTATGCTTTGAGTGGCAAACATTAAATAAAACATTGACAATATACTAATTTATATTTTTTTTTATATATAATGTATTATTATATATGTATTTTTTATGACAAATGTTCAATTAAATATTGACAGTATAGAAAGTTGTTACTAATTACATTATTTTGTAACATAATGAAATGTTGTCACTATTTATGTATTTTTAGCGACAAACATTCAATTAATTATTGACAATAAAAATATTGTTACTAATTATATTATTTTTGTAACATAATTAATTTTTGTCACTATATGTATGTTTTTTAATGACAAAAACTCAATTAAATATTAACAATATAAAAAGTTTTCACTAATTATGTTATTTTGTAACATAATTAATTTTTATCACTATATGTGTCTTTTTAGTGACAAAAAATAAGTTATCACTAAAAAATTTGTCACTAAACACGATTTTTTTTGTAGTTTTTCTTAAAAAAATGAATGTTTGTGTTGTTTGGTTGATGAATGGATCAATGGTTTTTATAGGTTTTGAGTTGTATATGTTTCACACTGTATAGTTTTAACAGAAATTTCTTCCACATATATTTTTGCATATGTGCAATATTAGTATACAATATTTTTGTACATGTGCAATATTACTAGTTGTATATGTTTCACTCTGTGTATTTTTTATTTCTTGATTCTGGGTTTTAACAGTAATTTCTTCAACATATATTTTTGCACATGTGCAATATTACTACACAATATTTTTGCACATGTGCAGTTTATTTTGGTACGAAAATAACAAGAGCAATATTGAAATAAAATAATAAAACAAAAAAATGTCAGAAAATTATTATGGTAAACAATATTTTTTACCACGTAAAAAAGTATTAAAAAATGAATATAATTATGCATAAACAAAACAACTCCAAATAAAAAAAATAAGTATTTTACTAAAATTAAGTTTTTTGGAATAAGGAAAGTAATAGAAAAGACTGCAACTACTGTATTGGGAAGTCAAACAGACAACTTATTGCTGATTATGAGGAAGGGGAATGGACGTCACATCTATATGGCTAAAGCTGTACTATTTCAAAGTAAGGGTAAAATAGGTACAATGCATAAAAATTTTGTATTCAGTAGTAATTTGGAAAATTATTGTATCTTATAATATTAGAGGGTGTTATATTGTACTTTAGAGTCACCAACCCTTTAATATTTCCTGTTTCTTTCTCTATTTTGCGATGCAGTATGCCAGTATTTACCATAAAACTTCGAAAACAAATTTCTACTAATTATAAGTTGTTTATAAAACTAATTTCTTGAATTCAAATTAAATATGTTGTTTCTGAAAATTGGTTTGATTACAAAATAAACTGTACCTACTAACAAGAAGAGAAGAAATCATCTATTCAACTTCTTTTCGTGTGATGGTGTGAGAATAAGAAAACTAGTGAAGCCCAACTAAGACAATTAATTTTTTTTTTTAAAAAAAAGGATAAAATTAAGAGATACTAGGACTTCATAATGTATACATAAAGAAACTGATTCCAAGTATCAGGTACACCGGGGAGACACCAATGGATACAATCTGAAAATCTTGTGTGGTCTTTGAACTGCTCTTTATCTTGACTTTTCCAAAATGCTTTATAAATTGATGGACGTGCATCTTCCCTATAACCTGACAATTGAGTTATATTCAAATATTCTACATATAACCCTGGAGCTCTTCTTTTAAGCTTTTCTATCGTTGATTCTGCTATCTCCATCATACTTCGGTTTACTGCATTGGGCCAATATGTCTCGTCGAAAATTGGCTCAGTTGTGTTATAGCATCTTGCACTTGTTCCCCAATGTGTATATCTACAATTCATGTTGATGAACATTGTTAATTTACTATTGTTAATGGATGAATGACATATAATTACTGGATTAGTTGCAAAACCAATCCCATAGGAAAAAAAAAATATTTTGCAAAAGGTCCTTTTGTGACCACTTTTAGACTCATTCGAAATTTTCATCAAATTTATTGACGAAACTCGCATGTCGGTAGGATTTATTGCAAATTAGTCCCATATGATTTTTTTTTATTTTTTTTATTTTTGTGAAATTAATGCAATTTACTCTTTATAAACTACGGTTTCATCCATTATTTAACAGTGGGACCAACGCTCAAAAACAAATAACCATGTGCAATCGAAAGACTATTTTGGAATTAGTTTTGCAATCAACCCCATAATTAATTATATTTAAATAGTTAGTAATCAATTGTGCATGTGGTGCAACAATTTGGTAAGAAGAAATATATTGAGAGAATAATAATTAACATAAGATATATTGATACGTACCCTCTACTATATGGGGAAAAGCCCATTAAGAAGACCTTAGTCTTGTTTCGATTAATTTGCATTTCCATCCACTCCGACCATGTGTTCAATCCAATTTCATATAGAAGCATCTGCTGGTTAGATTTTACCTTTATCTCTACTGCATCTGGGCTCCCAAATGGTCCCCACCTATATGTATACATATATCATAATATTATTATATTTAGTAATCAATTAATTAATTTTAACATTAAAGGACTTACAAGGCAACCAAATTGGGATTCAACCACCACGCAAAGGAGTCAAATACAAGTATATCAGCATCGATCCAATGCCTTCCATGTTTTTCTATTGACTTGATTCGCATTATTTGCGATGTTATACTCCCGTGATGAAACATATCATCACAATTTGTCTCGATAAGTAGTGGAGCCCAGTAGAACCCAATTGTCGCATTGTATTCCTTTATTCATTTTACCAAAAAAATATTAATATTGCATTTGCCGACGAAATATTATTAAATTATAGGAATATTTAATTAAAATCTCGATGGTATGCCTACCTCAGAATGAAAGTACCAAAGGTTGCCACTTAGTTTCATTGACTTGGAAGAGGATGGAGGAAGATATGATTCAATTAGGCAAAGCATCGACTTCCATTGATTTCTATTTAAGGAATCCCCTACATAGATTAGTTTTTTCCCCCTTATTTTCTCCAAAAATGCTCCCCCATCAAACCTGTATATCAACAATCAACAAAATTATCATCAATATTAAACTTTTAAACAAAATATATTGTATGAATTATGAACACAAAAGTAACCGTCTCACAATGCAATGATAATACCTTTATGTTTTACAAATAATACTTTCAAAACAAAAATTAATACGATCTCTATAAGTTACGAACCTTGGAAGGTCACAATGATGGGGTTGCCATCTCCAATTCTGAAATGTCAAGTTCTTTCTCCCATGAATCTCACAAGAAAAATCACCCTCCATGAAAGAACATTGTTTCTCTTTGTAATGAGGGTAGGATGCATCATCGTAAACCCATTTACCTGAAAATAAGTTGCACTCTTCTTGAATTGTACCATTTTTAGTACTTACATGTTTCTCTTCTTTAAGAACAAGTATGTTTTCTACGCCGATAACGTTGCCATTGTTGTAGTTTAGATGAACAACTGAGGCCGCCAAGATAAAGAGGATGAGGCTTACAATCTGTGGAATTATTAGCATACTTTTCCATGTAATTGGGGACGTTTTCTCATTGTTTTCTTTTATTTTTTTTCTTGCAACTGTCATCATATTGTGAGATCACATGATTACGCTATGAATTTATACTAAGGTTTTCATCACTATAATTAACTCATGTGATTTATAAATTATAGCATACGAAAGTGATGGAGAATGAGATGAAATTCATTAAATGACGTTCCATAAGTAAAAGATTTTTTCGCTTTAATTTATAAATTAGGATTTATACCTCCTTATTAATTAAACGATCAACTCTCCTATAAAATATTTTTACGTACAATAATAGTATATTTAAAAAAGGGGTAAAAAATCTCAATGAGACTAAGTGGATTGAACCAAGTCAAACAAATTTTCCCAAAAAATTTGGCAAAATAAAAAAAATCACTCCTAGGTGTGTTACTATAAGTGCAAGTATGTGTTACGAACAAATATGTGTTATTGTAAAGATAAATTGATTATACGAAAAAATATGTATTTCTCATGTAACGACAAATATGTGTTTTTTAATTTGTACTTTTTCATCTCTTTAAATCTATTTTTTTTTCGCATTTATTTTGGTTTTGTTTATGCAATTACTGTAAAACCTTTGTGTTAATACAATAATACATTTTTTAATACTTTACATGTGTTACTATATATATATATATATATATATATATATATATATATATATATATATATATTATTTGTCCTTATATACAATAACACATTTGTTTGAGATAGGATTTTTACGTTTTGTATTTACACAATTTTTTTGGAAAGATCCGCTTAACTAAGCTCGACTCAGTTATGATCCATTATTATTATTATTATTATTATTATTATTATTATTATTATTATTATTATTTTTTCGAATTTGGGCTATATTTCACGAATTTTTGATGAAATATTTTATTTTATACAAGTGTTTTTTTTTTTTTTTTTTAAAGTTATTACATCCAGTGATGCTTTGTAATTAATTATAATATAACTTGTGTATAATGATACAACAAAATTGAAGTTCCAAACGGAGAAGTTTCTGAAAGAAAAAATCAGAATGGAGGATGCATTTAGATTTTATCATGTTATTAAATGTTTTGCAGAATTATTGAACAAAAATTTGATTGGAAAAATAAGAAAAGATTATAGTGTAAATGACATTTAATTAGATTGTGCACTCCTGAGGTGTTAATTAATATTAATGTACGTTTCAGTCAAAACTATATAATATCACATTTCATTTATATTATTATATTATGCATGTTTCAGTTAAAATTGGTGTAACATTTCACCCATATGCCGAATTGCACCGTGCAACTAGTACACTTAAACCGACTCTTAATTATTTGGAAATCGATCCAAACCTTTTTCTCATTTATTCAATTTTATTAACTATGGCAAGTTAGTAGGGATTAAAGCCAACAATCGTCCCACAATTTTTTTTACCTTAATTAAAAAGGTTCCACAATTTTACTTTTCCAATTTAGTTCTATATGAATATAAATTGTACAAACTTTCCGTTCCAAATCGCTGGAAAAACAACAAAACATCATTGTTTTTTCATGTGCCGGTCAAGTAATTATAATTTTCGACTGAAGGAGCTGATGCAGCAATATTCTTAATTAATTCGATGTAGCATGCTGAGTAGACTATTACATTAATGAAAACTAAACATCAAATTTAAAATAAAACATTAATCTTAATTAATTTCCACACTTTGTAACAAAAAAATAAAATTGAAATTGTAAAAATTGAGTTAGAGCATCCCATTTGTGTACCTGTTCTCAGGTACAAATTTTTGACACATCAGCTTCCACATCAAAAGATAATTATACCTATCAATTTATACATCTACTCTCCAATCATCCCAAGTACAAATATTACTATTCCAGGGACCCACTATCCATATCATTAATTCATTATATACTAGATGAGCTCCCGCATATTACGCAGTATGTTTGTTAAATAAATTTTACAATATAATATATTATACATATAAACATTTTTAAATAATATATATATATATATATATATATTATTAAAAATATATAAAATTTTGTGTAATTATAATATTAAATTTAAATAATGGTAATATTAATTGCATGACAATTCATGATAGGTATTATAATTATGTGAAAATTTACTATAAGTTTCAAATATACTTTATAATTAATAAAAAAAGACGATTAATAATTTTTTTTATATATAATTGATGCATAAATATTACTATGAATAGTATGCATATTTTTCTATATTTGAAATAAATATCATATATGATTATATTACGGTTTTTAATATTCATTAGAGTGAAACAAAGTAAATTAATTGAGTCAATCATTTTTAATCATTTTACTCAATATGTTAATAATTATAGGTGACTAATTATACATTGACACATAATCATGACACATAAACAAACTCTTAAAAAAAATCGACAACTAAGCAGAATTCACCACAAGTTGACACCTAAGCAAATTCAAACTCTCTATTAGTAATATAGGGATTTCCCAACTTAATATGTTATAGTATATTTTGATTTTAATTATATTAATTTATTTAAATAAATAAAATAAATATTTATGAATTTAAATTAACATGTTTTAATTAGTTAATTTTTAAAATTGTATTTTTTTTAAATCTTTTTTACCACATTAATTAATTTAATGGTAATTTTTGCAAAAAATTATAACAAACAAATTTTAAAATTTTATTGAAAATTGAAAATCAAGTACAATGTTTAAACAAACCACAATAATACATGAAATGGAAATATATAACTAAATTATATTTTTCCTACTAATTTTGGTTGTGTGCCCAATGTTGTTACACCGATTAAGCCACCCAATAATGAGGTTTTAGGATGTTTAGTCGACCTGTTTAATGGTTTGGATAGGTGAATATTCAATGCTGATGATTGACAATTAATATGTGAGTATTGATGAACAATGATGAGGAAGATGAATGCAGAAAGCAGTAAATGCAACAGGATTTGTTGGGAGGGTGAGTCCCAGACTTAAAGTTGGATATTTTTCGATCCTTGTTATTGTGCCTTGTAGGTCTTATTTATACATGCCAAATGGCGGCTCATAAATCCCGTAGAATCAGGTGCATTTAATGTAAAGGTACAGAATTAAATGCGTTTAAGGAAGTACAGTACGGACGAGCAGGCGTCTGGCCCTCTCAGGGCCTTCCACGTGGCAAAGTTGCTGGGATTTCCTGCGGCGGCGAGATCTTTTCCCTTTTGGGGCGTGGCGTCTTCTGACCGCGCTCTGTCTCCGGATATCTTCCCTCTTTGGGGTTGATCTTGTCTCGGACGGGTCGCTCCTCGGTCTTCGCCGGGAGTCTTTGCCTGACCGGTCCTTCGAGCGAGGTCCGAGGAAGGTGCTCGATGGGACCGACATGATGTTCGCCGAGTCAATAAAGATGATCGCATGATTTGGCGATCTGCGAGCATCATCCCTTGCTTATTCTCATGTCACAACACCCAAAAATGCTCAATTAAGTTCGATAGAAGTTGTTGATGCATTTGCTTATCACGTAGTTCGGCCCATCTCTTGCTGTATTCCGTAAATCCTTCGATGGGGCCTTGAAATATTTTCGGAACTGTATCATTACTATCGTTGGGTTCCTTCGACCAGTTGGATGTTATATCCCCCTCATCCTCAATAATCATGTCATGCAAAATAATACATGTATACATAATATCTTTCAAGTTATTCTGGTACCAAAAATATCCCGGTCCTCGAATCATCGCCCAACAAGCTTGTAAGACACCAAATGCCCGCTCGACATCCTTTCTTGCAGCCTCTTGCATTTGCTTAAACAACGCCTTCTTGGGATCATGAGGGCACTGGAAACTCTTGACGAATGTAGCCCATTCAAGATATATTCCATCAGTAAGATAATATCCTCTAGTATATTGTTTACCATTCACTGTGTAATTAATCTCTGGGCCAATCCCTTTTAAAACGTCATTAAAGAGAGGGCTTTGATTAAGCACACTAATATCATTATTAGACCCTGCGACTCCAAAAAAAACATGCCATATCCATAAGTCGGCAGACGCTACAGCTTCAAGTATTATTGTTGGTTTCCATGATCACCTCGAGTAAATTTTCCTTTCCAAGCAGCTGGACAATTCTTCCATTCCCAATGCATACAATCAAGGCTACCCAACATTCCGGGGAAGCCATGTCTTTCCTCATGCATATGGAGCAAGCGTTCACAATCTACAGTAGTTGGCTTTCTCAAGTATTTGTCTCCAAAAATGTTGATTACACAACGAGAAAAATTGAACAAGTAGCCAATGGCAGTTGTTTTAGCAATACGTAGGTACTCGTCAAATTGGTCTCTGGGTCCTCCATATGCCAATTGGCGGATGGCTACCGTGCATTTCTGAAGTGGTGAGAAACTTTTCCTTCCAGTTACATCGACCCTCCATTTAAAATAGTTATCGTGAGATTCTAAGGCATCGATTATGCGTATGAATAAATCTCTTATCATTCGAAAACGCCGACGAAATTTATCACTTGCATATGTTGGATTTTCTGAGAAATAGTCATCTACGAGACGACTATGGCCTCCTTCACGATCACGCTCTACATATCTTTTTTTTTTTGGCGTACTGGAAGAGCTCTCGACGTATTGAAGAAGCATTTGTTGTTGTTGTAGAATTTTGAAAAGCATTCGATCATCAGAATCATCATTCCATAAGTCTTCACTATTAAAGGTGTTAGTGTTGACATTGTGGTTGGGATCTGAAGACATTTTGTTTAAGGCAGTTTTGTCTATGAAGAGAAAATGATATCAGAAGAAACTTGCTTTGGATATTGTGTGACACGACCACATTTTCACTACTAAACACAATATAAACTTAAATATAAAATAACCTGTAAACCTGCTATAATTTTTTTTTCCCAAACATAATAACATTATCATGTACTCAAAATATAACCTGTTCACATTCATACTAGAGTCCAACAGGTCATCCCTCCGCAAGATTCTCAAACTAACAACACATGCTAGTTTATGATACAATACAATACTTGTACATATACAAAACAGACATAATATACAATAACGGAAGTAAGTCACGGTCCTGCCCAATAGGTCGTCATTTATGTACACAGCAACTTAAAACCCTGCAGAGCGCCACAGCTTGTCCAGTAACCTCATCAGTAATCATCAGGATTACCTACAACGCATAAACTGAGTGAGATATAAATCTCAGTAAGCAGAAATTATGCACGATATAAAATTCTCAACAATTCCTCCAACATACACACTTTTGAAATATCATAATTCATTTCTAATCACTCTTGCCTAATTCATTTCTAATCGCGTCCTAATCCATTTCTATCGCCCTCGCCTAATTCATTTCTAATCGCGTCCTAATCCATTTCTATCGCGCTCGCCTATTCATTTCTAATCTCCCACCTAATTCATTTCTAATCAATTGCTGGGGGCCCCAGATTTACAGATATATGCCGGCGTACATTCAGTACAAAAGCCACCACGTGGCCAATATAAATACTCTCTTTTGAAACCACCTAATTCATTTCTAATCGCTCGCCTAATTCATTTCTACTCACAACTCACCAATTCAATCACCCTATCCATTTCTGTTAGATCAAGATTGTTTTGATGAGTTAAAAGGTTATCTCAGATGAGCAGATGATAATAAAGGATAGTGAAGACTGAGTTCTAGTACGAAGCTGATCAGACTAGGTCAAGAATAGTTCAAGTCAGCTGGAGACTAGGAATCACAAGTCATCTGGAGACAAGTTCAAGTCTAGTCGTCTGCAGGAGACAAGTATGAAGAGCTCAGACGAGGTCAAGACAAGTTGAGTAGAATAAGAAAGGCAAGTCTTCACCAAGTCAGCTGCAGATGAGTAGATTAAAATCAGCTGAGGAGCAAACAGTTTTCAAGATTAAGTTTGTTAAGCAGTTTTAGTTTGTTAGAACTAACTAACAAACTAACTGTCTTTTCAGACTTATAAATAGGTCTAGGCACTTCATTTTTGATATACAGATACACACATCTAAGTTTTTCAGCAAGTGATTTTCACAAAGTTCCAAAAAAGCACAAAAATAGTTTTTCACGATTTTTCTATAGAATTTTCTAAGTGTTTGTAAAACACTTCACTTCACATCTTCAAATACACTTCTTATTCTTAGAAGTTAGATTTCAGAGTGTTGATTAGATTGTTGAAGAGCTGAAGTTCAAGTTGTAATTTGTAAAGATTGTACAGTGAGTAAGTAAGTAGCTAGTGAAGACCTTTCTTCAAAGTTTGAAGAAAGAGAGTGGATGTAGGATTATTCATAATCCGAACCACTATAAATCCTGGTGTTATTTCTTGCTTTCTTTAATTTCTGTTCTAATTACAATATTGTCAATTCAAGATTAAAGTTCAGAATCTTAACTAAAATCAAATATCACTTTTTGCTTTTGATCTTGTTAAAAGTTGAGTTCTCAATTATATTCCGCTGTGATAACCTGATACTTTGAATTGATTTTGAGAAATTCGAAAAATCTACAAAATCTATTCAAACCCCCCTTTCTAGATTTTGTTCTAGGAAGCTAACTCAAGGTTTTAATCAACTCAACATTCAGGGACCAACAAGTGGTATCAGAGCAGTGTTAAGCTGTTCTGATATTGATTTTAGGTCTTGAACAAGATTCTGAAATTATCTTGAATTTCTTCATTTTCTTCTTTACTACTAACAGTGCTACTAATTAGTTTGTGGAGTATTTTGTTTCTTTGTTTCATCATGTCATCAGGGAAAAACAAGAAGTCAAGGAATCTTCCTGAATTCTCTATTGAAGATTATGATTACTGGAAATTTAGGATGGAAAATCACCTAAAAGCCATTCATGATAGGATGGAAGAGGTTCTTGAAGAGGGACCTATAAAATTCTATCATGGAGGAACCAAAGACCGAGCCGAAGTCAATCAATCCAGACAAGACAAGAAAAAAAAGTTCAATTGACAAATGATGAAAGAAAGGTCCACAATCTTGACCAAGTAGCTCGAACTCGAAATCATTGAGACTCTAAGTAAGGATTGGATAGAAAAAGTTAAGAGATGCAAAACTCGCCAAAGAGATGTGGCAAACTCTAGCCAATGTTTGTGAAGGATCTCGAACAAAGTCAAAGAAAACAAGCTTCATCTGTTTCTACATGCTTTTGACACATTCAAAATGAAGGATGGTGAGACAGAGATCAACTGGATGTGAGATTGACTAATCTTGTGAACAAAGCAAACCGATTTGGGTAAGACTTACACCGAGAAAGAAATTAACAACAAGATACTCGATCTCTTTGAGCAAAAGATGGAGGGAGAAAGTCAATATTCTCAAGGCAACACAAAACTTGTCATCAATATCACATCACACTCTCTTCTCTCATCTTAAAGCACTGGAATATGACATTCACATTGAAGATGAAGAAGATGAGGCAGAGTCATCTACATCTGGAAAAATCAGAGCATTTGTCCATCAAGATGAATCTCAAAAGATTGCTAAAGCATCTCGATTTGTCTCGTAAAAGAAGAAATGGCTTTGTTGTTGAAAAGATATGAAAGATTGAAGATGAAGTACAGAAGAAACAAAAGAGACAGATTAGGTAGAAGGAACTATAGATCAGACAGAGATGAAAAGAGTTCAGATAATGATAAAAAGAAGAATCACCAAGAAGTCATAGGTCACCTATCGACGAGGAGAAAATAGTCCAAAAAATGCAGACAGAGGAGATATATGCTATACTTGCAAAGAAACTCTGGTCACTACATCTATGATTGTCCTCAACTCACTCCCAGAGAAAGAGAAGAAAGAGAAGAAGAAAAGAGATAGAAGATATGCTTGACTGAGAGAGCTCTCCTAGCCGAAAAAGAAGAAGCTCGAGAGACATCATCATCCTCATCTTCATCTCGATTTTGGGTCGATGATGACATATGTCTAATGGCTAAAGAGGTACATTACTATTCATCATCAGATAATGACTGTGACATCTTATCTAAAATTGATCCCAGTCTTATTGATAAACTTTTGAAAGACTTGGAGACTGCTCTATCTGCTTATAAACAGATAGAGGCTGAAAATCTTAATTTAAAGGATCAAATTTCTGATCTAACTAAGGTCAATCAGACTAAGGAAAGTGAGAAACTAGACTGTACATTCAAGGGGGAATGTCAGACTAAGATGATCACCAGTACCTTGTCTGATAAAACAGATAAGTTAGAACAGGAACTGAGTTCTTTAAAAATAAAATTTTCAAATATCTATTCTGAGAATGAGAATTATAAAAGAACTAATAGAGAATTAAATCTCAAATTAGGACTTATGAATAATTCTCAAACCACAATAGATAAAATCTTCAATTCATCTCAAAAGTCTAGTGATAAAACTGAATTAGGTTTTGATAGGAATAAGAAAAATGATCCTATAAAACCTAGAGTATTTGTAAAAGCAACTAAACCTAAGGTAGAAACTTTATTCAGTCCTTGGAAACCTAAGGAATTAATCACCTCATCTGATACTTCTGAAAAGAAAAATCAGACGAGGAAAGTAACTCCTAAGGATAAACCTAAGACTAAATCAAAGATCTATCCTAGGTATAATAGTTTTGATGGAAGAAGCAGATCTTATCCATTCTTACCAAGATTCAAGAAAATTTCAAAAGATCAACTAAATCAGATTGATCTTGAAAGTCTTATCTTAGTAGATAGATATGGATGCAAGCTTCAATCTATGTTTTTAAGGAACATTGATATTTTTATCTGGATTCCTAAGAGTCATCTTAACATGAAAGGACCCAAAATACAAAGGATACCTAAGCAATAAACTTGTGATTGCAGGAAGACAAAAAGATAGTTGATAGAGGAGACATTCTTGAGGTCATCTGGTATATTGATAGTGGTTGTTCAAAGCACATGGCCTATGAAAGACGACTTCTCTCTAACTATCAAACCATTGATGGACCTAGAGTGATGTTTGGTGATAACAACTTTGGACTTACTAAAGGTGTTGGAACACTAATGATTGGAGATGTTCAAGTTCAAGAAGTTTACTACGTGGAAGGATTGAAGCACAACCTATTATCTGTTTCACAATTTTGTGATAAAGGATTTTGTGTCAAATTTACTCATAATGCATGCTATGTTTTAGATGGTTTAAATGAAAATATTCTATTAGTTGGAGTAAGACAAGGTAACATCTATGTTGCTAACTTCAAAAGTTGTCCTAAAGATACTTGTCTTGTTGCTAAGAGTTCAGATGACTTAAGTTGGCTGTGGCACAGACGACTGGGTCACTTAAACTTCAAAACTCTTAACAAAATAGCAAGGAAATCTTTAGTTAAAGGACTTCCTGATAAAATATTTTCAAAGAACCATGTATGTGTTTCTTGTCAAAAAGGAAAACAGACCAGAGCTTCTTTTAAAACAATAAGTAATCCTTCTTCAGAAAGAATTTTGGAACTTCTTCATATGGATCTGTTTGGTCCAGTAACTCCTCTCAGCTTTAGTGGAAGAAAATACACCTTAGTAATTGTTGATGATTTTTCAAGATTTACTTGGGTAATTTTCTTATACAAAAAGAATGAGACTATGATCAAGATTCCAGAATTTCTTAAAAAGATTCAAAATGAAAAAGGATTAAATATTGTTAAAATTAGAAGTGATAAAGGTACTGAATTTCTAAATAAATTGATTTCTAACTACTGCATTGAGAATGGTATAGCTCAGGAAACATCTGCAGCAAGGACTCCACAACAAAATGGAGTTGTTGAAAGAAGAAACAGGACCTTGAAAGAGGCAGCTAGATCAATGCTATCTGAATTCAACACTCCTCACAGGTTTTGGGCAGAAGCAGTAAATACAGCCTGCTATGTTCAAAATAGGAGTCTGATTGTTAAGGATAAGTGTAAAACTCCCTATGAAATTTGGAAGGAAAGATCTCCCAAAATTTCATATTTCCATATATTTGGTTGTAAATGTTTCATACACAATAATGGGAAATCTCAATTAAAAACTTTTGATGCCAAGATAGCAGATGGGATATTCTTAGGATACTCATCTATATCAAAGGCATATATAGTTTTTAATAAGACAACCTTGTGTGTAGAAGAAACACCCCATGTGGTATTTGATGAATCTTCTTTTGAGTTTGATAAGACAGGAGACATCACAAAGATATCAGATGATTTGAATCAGATGACTATCAAAGGATCAACCATAAAATTCTACAATCAAGAATCAGATTCAGATGAAGAGGAAGATTCAGACAAAGGAAAAGAACCTGAAAAAGCTTCCTCAACAGCTGATCTACCAAGTGATCAGACGATCAACACCACATCAGCTGATCAGGTAGAGTTATCAGAAGGTACCATAGAATCATCTGAAATAAATAATTCAGACAAGACACCATCTACTGTAAAAAATAAAGGTAAGAAAGTAATGTCATATCACCCAGTTGAACAGATAATTGGAGATTTAGACTCTGGTGTCCAGACTAGGACCCAACTAAATCAAGATTGTATGTTCAGTTGCTATGTGTCATTACTTGAACCTAAATCAATTACAGAAGCTCTAACTGATTCTAACTGGATTAATGCCATGCAAGAAGAACTGAATCAGTTTCAAAGACAAGATGTGTGGGAGCTTGTTGAAAGGCCTCATTATCAAAAAGTCATTGGAACTAAATGGGTCTTTAAAAATAAAAGGGATGACAATAATATTGTGGTTAGAAATAAAGCCAGACTAGTTGCTCAAGGTTATTCACAATCAGAGGGTATTGATTATGATGAAACCTTCACACCAGTAGCTCGTCTGGAAGCCATAAGATTGTTTTTAGCCTATGCAGCTTTTAAAAGATTCATAGTTTTTCAAATGGATGTTAAATCAGCCTTTTTAAATGGAATCTTAGCTGAAGAAGTTTATGTAGAGCAGCCACCTGGCTTTGTCAAAGGAGACAAGGTTTATAAACTAAGGAAAGCTCTATATGGACTTAAACAAGCACCAAGAGCTTGGTATGACACCTTGTCTGATTATTTAATTCAAAATGGTTTTGTTAAAGGTAGAATTGATAGAACTCTTTTTAGAAAAGAATTTGGTTGTGATCTTTTATTAGTTCAAATTTTTGTTGATGATATAATTTTTGGATCAACTAACATATCTTTGTGTGAAGAATTTAGTAGTCTTATGAAAAGCAGATTTGAAATGTCCATGATGGGAGAAATGACATATTTTCTTGGACTTCAAGTCATGCGCATAAAAGAAGGGAATATTCATAAACCAAGCCAAATATACAAAGATCTTATTGAAAAATATGGAATAGGTACCACCGAGAAGCTAAGATACCTATGATGACAAATTTTTTCAATGGATCCGATTTGAAGGGGAGAAGATACTACGATCGGACCGAGTATCGAGGTCTTATTGGTTCTTTATTATATTTAATCAAGTAGTAGACCTGATATTTCTTTTGCGAGTTGGAGTCTCAGTGCTAGATTTCAAGCTAATCCTAAGAAAAGCCATTTTGAAGCAAAGAAAGAAAATCCTCAAGTATTTGAAAGGAACAATAAATGTTGGATTATGGTATCCAAATGATGACAACTTTGAGTTGTCCGGATACTCGATTCAGATTTTGGTGGGTGCAAGATAGATAGAAAATCTACATCCGGTGCTTGTCAATTTCTTGAAGTAAGCTGATTTCATGGTTGTCTAAGAAACAAACCTCTGTAGCTACTTACACAACTGAAGCTGAGTATATGGCAGCTGGGAGTTGTTGTTCTCAGCTAATCTGGATAAGTCGGCAGCTAAGGGACTATAATATTATCACCAAAGATGTACCAATCTTTTGTGATAGTAATAGTGTCATAGCTATTACTCGTAACCCATTCTTCATACAAGATGCAAGCATGTAGATATCGACACCACTTTATCCGAGACCATGTAGAAAAGGAGATATCGACTTGAAAAGATTTTGACCGACTTTCAAAAAGCAGACATCTTGACAAAACCATTGGCAGAGACAAGGTTTAAAGAATTATCTGTAGAATTAGGTTTATTAGATGCTTCTCTAGTAAATCTCTAATTCTGTTTTTTTAATTAATTCTTGTCTCTCTCGATTTAGTTTTTCATGTCTAGAAAGAATTATCGACTAGATCTCGTGTCAAAGGACAATCGTGTAGGCTGATATCATTGATTTCCTTCTTAGGAATCAAGAATCAAGGATTAGTCATATTGACCTTATCTGACATGATAATTACTTATCTGACATATGGTAAATCAGAAAGGGCACAATAGTCAACTGATTTTTTGAAAAACAGATGACTATCTCGCACCCTATCCGATCTACCTCAAACTACTAATGGTTTTTTTAGTGAGTCTATGTCATTGCAGAATACATCACGATCAATTGTTTCACCTCATCCAATCTCAAGAATTTTTTTTAATTCTTTTTGGAATGATTGATTGAAAATCATTTTTTTTTTAGAAAATTAAGTCTGAGTTTGTTGTTTTTTTTTAAAAATTGTCTTTAAAGTGCTAAATTTTTTTTTTACTTAAGCTGTTTTTTAAAAAAAAACAGACAGGTTACTTTATCAGATGACTTTGCAAACTCATCTGTTTTGAAAACCCTTTTATGAAGTAAGGTAGTTCTAGACTAACGTCAAGAATACTTACTTCTCTGCATAAAGTAACCTATATCTGTCAAATCAATAGTCTATAAAGTAACTTGTTACGCATTTCAAAGATTAGTGTATTACACGCGCTGAATCCCAATCGTTTATCCGAGTTTTAACCGTTGATTCAGCACAGTAATTCATTTCAAATAAACGGCTTAGATTAAGATTAGTTTTCAAAGCGGTTTCTCTTTCCAAACTTTCCCTCCTATAAATACATCTTCTTCTTCCATTAATCATTTTTCACTCTCAGAAAAACCTGCATATATTTTCAAACACTTTTCCAAAATTCACAATATTTCCAATGGCATCTTCTTCTAAAACCACCAAAACCTATAAACCTACATATATTTCAACCAATATTTCTCATTTCAAAATGAATGAAGAATTTTTCAAAAATCGTTTGAAAGCTGAAATGTATGTTGATTTTGAAACAACCCAAGATCCAGAGTCTGCTGAAATTCTTCGTCTTTTGGAAGCATCAAGACTCAGGGGTTTTCTATCTATGAAATCTCCTCAAAATAGAACGGCAGATTTGCTAGGGGCAGAGTTTCTGGCAAGAATGGAGGATACCCAGGATGGGTTCGATACATCTGTGGATGGAACAACGCTAAGCTATACCAGGGAAAATATCTCCAGGATTTTCGATACGTCAATGGAGGGAGTTAATCCATTGACGTACAAAGAGGATGAATGGGAAGAGTCTTTTGATATGATGGCGAGGGTTACTTACAGGGGTACTCGCAGGGATTTGAAGAAAAACCTGTTAAGAAGGAGGTTCAGACTGTTGATGACGGTGGTGACAAAAGCAGTATTGGGTGAGCAAAGCTCACATGATGGGTTAACCAAACCCAGATTGTGTGTAATGCGAGCCATTGTCGATGGTGTGCAAGTTAATTGGGTAGATTTGCTGATTCATAAGCTGAGAGAGGAGAAGAAGTGCCTCACCTTCAAGTCGTCTGCAGAAGGCTGGATACCTACCTCGACAGTCAGCCTGTTCAACAAAATCACTGTACTTATTGAAGGACTGAATAGGGAGGCTGACTGGAGAGTGGGTACTAAAAAGTACTCCAAGCAGAAGGGAATCCTCACCAAGGACGACAGGCTTGGAGGAAATCCAGACTCAGACGATGCATCTGATGCTGCAAGAGCTCAGAGGCTGGAGGCAGCAGTTGCAGAAGCTCAGAGATCATCAGCTGAACCAGCTGAGGTGGCCCCAGTTGAGGTCGAAACAGAGGGACATGAGGCAGCAGCAGCTGAAGTTGCACCTCAAGAAGAATCTATTGAAACAGCTGCTGTAGTCCCAAGGACGTTTCAGAGGAGGAAGAAAAGGAGGCTGATAAAAGCCGCGGATAGGAAGAAGGGGGAAAGCTCGTCTGTCACTCCTGTCAAAGTTGCTGCAGATGAAGAAGAGGAAGAGGAGGCTGAAATTCCTTTAATAAGGAGGCCAAGACGAGCAGCTCAAAGCTCTGAAGGCTCCACCAAATTTGGTAGCTCTGAGCAGCAGATGGAGTTATCAATCCTGCTACCAGAGGAGGTCTCAGTCCTTCAGATAGCAGCCGAGGTTGGTCAGCTGGAGGTTCCACCCTCCCCAACCAAGGAAGCTGCTCTTTCCCCTATTCCAGAGGCAGGTACAAGTCTTTCTCCATCTCCTACCTTATCTCATGTACCTGGCAATGAAGAAATGCCTCAGGCTGGCATTTCTGAGCCTCAAGCTCAGCCTGACATCCCATCTGTCCAACTAGGCAATGAAGGGGTATCCCAGGCTGGTACTCCAGAGCCTCTACAACAGCCTACCTCCCCCACAGTCCAAATCCAAATCCCACCCACAGAACCTGAACATACTTCACCTTTACCACCAACACCAACAAAACCATCTCCCCCACCCTCATCTGAACAAATACCTCTCCCCACAGTCCAAACCTCATCAACACCAATAATATCCTACTCTTCTCTCCCAACCATACAAACTCAGCCTATCTCTCTCCCATCTACTCAACCAGAACCCATATCCTCCTCATCTGATTCCTCAACTGAGGATGATGATACTGATCTGAGCCCTACCACTGCTATCTCCTCCATTCTATCCCTTGTCGAGAAAAAGATAAATGCAATCTTCAGAAGGAAGATGGAACGGAAGACAAGGAGAATGGTCAAAGCTATTACAGACACGATGCTAGCCAGCATGAGAGAAGTTGAGGTAACACTTTCTGATAAAATTATAAATGTCACTAACTCTGTGCTGGCTGGTAAAGTGAAATCTATGGAGGATGAGCTGAGGGCATTGAAAGAGGAAGTTAAGGGTTACAATCAGCTAGTGGTGAATGAACTGGCTGTAGACCACTCAGACTTCAGGGCCAAGTGCAACACATTGGATGCAAAACTTACAGACTTGGCAGCTGAAGTTAAAAAGGGGGAAAAAGTTGAAGCTGAAAAGAGACAAGCCCTCACAGCTGTGGTCGAGGAGACCAGGAAAGATGTAGGCATGAAGGCCAACACAGCTGATTTGGAGGCAGCCAGGGAGGAAGCTCGAATCAAGTCTGATGAGCTGGCTGCTCTCCAGCTGAGGGTGAGTCAACTTGAAGAAGCTGTAAAGGAGGATGAGGAGAAGAGAAGGAAAGAAGAGGAGGAAAGGACTGAGAAGCTCTTGGCTCAGTTAAAAGAAGCTGAATCTGAAGGAGCCAAGGGAAAAGGAAAAAAAGTAGCAGTCACTGAGCCCAGATCAGCTGAAGTTGTTACCAGGGCTGCTGCTAAGGGAAAAGGAAAAAGGGAAGCTGATTATTCTAATCTCTCAGATGAGCAGATCAAGAGAATTAAGAGAGAGATGAAATATTTTGGCAAGAAAGAGAAGAAGAGGCAGAGAAAGAAGAAAGACTCCAACGTCTTCTGGAGCACTGCTGAGCGGAAATGGCTTATCAAAGATCAAGGCAGCGGGAAATTCAGGCCATTCCATACAACGTCTGCACCTCCTAAGCTGGCTTGCGGAAAGTATGCTGCTGAATACAGAGAAAAGAATCTAGAGGGAATGTGGATATACTACTGGTATATTCTCAAGGGCCCTGGAGCAACTCAGCAAGATCCAGACTTAGCTTGGCATGAGTGGATGGAGAAGGTAGATGCGGAGTTCTATCATCGACTGCTGGAAGAAGCAGATGTAGAGTTCAACGTCAACCTAATCTCTCCAGCTTTTGAGTATGCCATCCCTGCCAAGAAACCAGATGGATCCCTGGACCTAGACTGGGTCAAGGGTATTTTGAAGAAGGCAGAGGCTGAATCTGGACTTACTGAAGGAGAAGACCTGAAGCAGCTTAGGAAGCGTGTGTTTAACTGGCTGATGATCCCAGATGAAGATCAATGGGAAGTTTAATAGAAACAGGATTTTTCTTTTCCTTATCTTTCTTTTCTATTAAGTTTCCATTTGTAATCTTTGTAAATCCAATGTGAATATACTGTGTTTGATTCATTTTACTTGTCTTATGTTCTTAAAGTTATTTTTATTGCTTTAAGAAAAAAAACTTAAAATTTTCTTAAGTATAAGTCATCTGAGAATTTTATCTCTCAGACTTGAAATTTTTTTTAACCTAAGTCTTGAGACTCATTTGTATTCCTAAGTTTTTTTAAGGGGGAGTCTAAAAGACTTAAAGTTTTTTTTAGTGCTTTAATTGTGAAATGAATCTGTTGTGTTGTGAAATATGTGCTCTGATTTACCTATCTAATAATCTTGATTAACTCTAAACTAACTTCAGCTGTGAGTGTGTCTCTTTTTGTAGGTTTTAACTTCATCAAAAAGGGGAAAATTGTTAGATCAAGATTGTTTTGATGAGTTAAAAGGTTATCTCAGATGAGCAGATGATAATAAAGGATAGTGAAGACTGAGTTCTAGTACGAAGCTGATCAGACTAGGTCAAGAATAGTTCAAGTCAGCTGGAGACTAGGAATCACAAGTCATCTGGAGACAAGTTCAAGTCTAGTCGTCTGCAGGAGACAAGTATGAAGAGCTCAGACGAGGTCAAGACAAGCTGAGTAGAATAAGAAAGACAAGTCTTCACCAAGTCAGCTGCAGATGAGTAGATTAAAATCAGCTGAGGAGCAAACAGTTTTCAAGATTAAGTTTGTTAAGCAGTTTTAGTTTGTTAGAACTAACTAACAAACTAACTGTCTTTTCAGACTTATAAATAGGTCTAGGCACTTCATTTTTGATATACAGATACACACATCTAAGTTTTTCAGCAAGTGATTTTCACAAAGTTCCAAAAAAGCACAAAAATAGTTTTTCACGATTTTTCTATAGAATTTTCTAAGTGTTTGTAGAACACTTCACTTCACATCTTCAAATACACTTCTTATTCTTAGAAGTTAGATTTCAGAGTGTTGATTAGATTGTTGAAGAGCTGAAGTTCAAGTTGTAATTTGTAAAGATTGTACAGTGAGTAAGTAAGTAGCTAGTGAAGACCTTTCTTCAAAGTTTGAAGAAAGAGAGTGGATGTAGGATTATTTATAATCCGAACCACTATAAATCCTGGTGTTATTTCTTGCTTTCTTTAATTTCTGTTCTAATTACAATATTGTCAATTCAAGATTAAAGTTCAGAATCTTAACTAAAATCTGAATATCAGCTTTTGCTTTTGATCTTGTTAAAAGTTGAGTTCTCAATTATATTCCGCTGTGATAACCTGATACTTTGAATTGATTTTGAGAAATTCGAAAAATCTACAAAATCTATTCAAACCCCCCTTTCTAGATTTTGTTCTAGGAAGCTAACTCAAGGTTTTAATCAACTCAACATTCAGGGACCAACAATTTCTATAACAATCACAAGACTCAAAAGTTCATTTCACAATAATCATGGAACTCACATGTTCATTCAGCAATAATTGAACTCACAGGCTCAATCCAACAGCAACTGAATTCACAGGTTCAATTTAACAACAATTGAACTCACAAGTTCAATTCAACAATAATTGAACTCACATGTTCAATCCATGAAAATCACTGAACTTACAGATTCAATTCACATCAATTATTGAGCTCACAAGCTCTTTTCACGATAAAAAAATAAATATCAAAATTCGCATAATATTCACATATCACTAATTAAACATAAATGAATTCACAAATTTCTCCATTTATGCATTATAGTCACAAATAAATTTCTACTTACCTCAAATCCGCAAAATATCGATAAATCAAACCCTTAAACCCTTGTTATCACTTTCACTATCAAATAAGAACAATTATTAATAATTTGAGGATAGAGTTTTGTTCTACTCCTCATGAGCTTCAAAACGGTATAAAATTTGTAGATTGACGGAAGTCGAATACTTACCAAAATGCTTCGCACGTCCCTCTCTCTTCTCGCACTCTCTCTCTAGCATGAATATGTAATGGCGCTTAAATTCTGCCTAGTTGATTGATAAGGCCCTCCACCGCCTTAATCCCAGCTTCTCAGGTAAGTTTTCACTTTAACCTTTATCTTTTTTTTTAATTCTACTTATTATCTACACTAGTTACTATTACAAATATTTTAAAAGTGACATGGGGAGTCGTGCATGGCATTCCAAACTATATCTAACCAACTTAGTTAATAAAATCCTGTCAAAAAAAACTTAGTTAATAAAACATATATGTATATATTTCAGGACAATTATATACTCCCTCCGTTCCATGATAATTTTTATACTTTTCTTTTTGGACGTCCCAACTTAATTTTCACACTCTTAAAATGAAAATTCTTTTATAAACTTCACCCTCACAATTTTCACTAATTTACACAAATACCATTACTTTTACTCTCACATACACACATCCTAATAAAGTTTTTTTACTTTATACATAAAAATTTATAAATTTATCCCTCAAAACTTCAATCATTACTCTTTTTCCTTAAAGTGTGTGCCATACTACATATGAAAGTTATCTTGGGACGGAGGGAGTAATATAAACTAAGGTTTATATTTTATTTATTTATTTATACCTATATATGTATATATATTCATTTGATTTATAACACCAATAATTCAATAAACTGTATTGATACTCAAACACCACTACAATCTCAAAAACTCATATATTGATTTTCTCACCACTAAACATATAAAGACATATGTACTTAATTCAATATCTAAAAGCACAATAAAATAATGCAAAATAAAATAATTAAAATCTCAAGTAGCTCATAATTAATTAAAATGCACTCAATGCATGAAATATATTGACCAATGAATAGTGAGAGGCTCGGGTATCACATTGTGGAAAGATTTGAAATAACTACTCCAATATATAATGTTGTTCACAACGGCTAATTTCTAACAGTTATTTTTAACGGTTAGTTTTTAACGGATAGTTTCTAACGGCTAGTTTCCAACGACTAATTTATGACGGCTATTTTTAACGGCTAGCTTTTAATGGCTAGTTTCTAACGATTAATTTTTAACGGCAAGTTTCTAAAAATTAGTTCAAAACGACTAGAATTCAATACATAAATATTCATTGCATAATTTTAAATAATACAACTGAATTTCAAATAATACATGGAATTTGAAATAGTACAATAGAAATTAAAAAAAATACAACGAAAATTAACACAGTGAATAAGATAATAGTAAATAACAGACTACTTGTCATCCCAATTCTTCGTGATCTTGTCAACCAGCTTCAAATGTATTTCTAGTTGTTTTGGTGTCATTGTTGTGGTATCACGCATGATGATATTATACTCCTCATATTCATTGTGTTTTTTTTATTCCTTCAACTTCTCATTGGCTATTGCTTTATATTCTTCCATGTTTCTTTCGATACTCTGTTTCAGGTCCTCTATCATGTTATCCTTCGAGGAGTGATTCATCTTGTCCTTCCTCTTCGCCGCTTTCTGACCGATTGGACGTACGCGCTCTTCATCGACATCCTCCGCATTAGAAGACGATGTGTATCCTCCTTGAGCAGATATTTTTGTCTTCTTCCTGCCACAATGATTGCGTTCCTGTTGTGCAAGCCACTTAGGAGATTCCTTGAGAATATTTCACATACCCAAGTGAGGGAACCCTTACTTGTGGGTTTTCGTCCACTCTTGCATTGCATACGTGAGTATATCAACATCGCTTTGTCCACTACCCCAATCACTCTTCATTTGAGTATATAATCCGTTAAAGGCACCCACAACCCTTACCACAGTGTAATAGTGTGTTTTTAAAAGGTCCCAACGTCTCACTGGGCAGTTTGCAGGTCGATGTTGGTTGTAATATGTAGCTATCCTTTTTCACATGGCATCCAATTTTTGAGCATTGCCAACAATTGAGTCTTCGCTAACGTTCACCCAACTCTGTGCAAGAATTTTATTCTCTCTACTAGTGTACCTTGCAACATAAGTACGACTCTTTGGGCCCAACACGTTGTCTCCATCATAAGTATCTTCACTCGCATCAAGATTAATTGCTTCGATGCCAGGTGGAGACGAATTTGGTTGAAAAGGGGAGCCTTGACCAGAAGACGGCGTTCCACACTCTTTGTCTGTGCTTGTTCCATCGGTACTAGTTTTTGTGAATGATTTAGAAGTCATTCCTGGTGCTCTCGGGGAACTTATTCCATAGAGATGGGTTGGCATGTAGGGCTGTTGATATATTTCTGGAGTATGTATGTAAGGAGGGGTTGGCATATAAGAATTCATATGATGACTCGGATGAAACAATAAATTGTGGGGGCGAATGTTTGGATTTTGAGAACGGATATTGAAATTTTGAGGTGAAACAATGAAATTTTGGGGACGAATATGTGACTCTTGAGAAAATGAATTCTCTTCTGAATTGGAAGAACCTAACCAATTCGTCCAAAAATTATTTTCCATTTTCAAATTTTCAAGATATTACAATTTAGAAGAAAGTATGAGATAAAATGAAAGGGTGTTTTAAAATTTTTATGTGAACATCTATTTATAGAGAAATAATAACGGTAATATTTTTTTATAGCCGTTTTCTGACAAATTAAAACGGTAGTTTTTGAAAAGAAGCATTCTGTATATATCAAACTTTTATCACTTTTTTTTTTTTTAAAGTCTTGACTTATCAAAACCAAAAAAGAAAAGAAAACAAAAAAGAAAATGGGCGCATATATATTCGTTTGGACTGATTTTGGGCCCACATGCCAGACTCTTTTTTGATTTGTACAAGTAGCAAATCTTTGCTACTCTCTATTCACCCCACCCATTTGTACCTCCCTGCCCATTGGTTTTGTACCTATTGCATTGGGTACAATTGATTGCCACATGAGATTTACTACTACCGCTGGGATGCTCTTACCAAAACGTAGAGAACACCTAACATATAGGCTCGTGCATTGGTGTGTTACTTTTTTATAACTCGTTATTCGGTCCAAATACCAAATAATTTGGGAGATCAATCCCACCGTCCACTAGCAGGAGCCCCACTTAAAGTGAAAAACTGGTTCATTTCAAGAATTGTTTACACCCAATAAATATCGAACCTGGGACCTGTAGAATATAACTCTTAAGCCTTAAACCCTCACTATTAGGCCAACCCCATTGGTGTGTTACTTTGAGGAACACCAAACAGAGGCTTGTGTGTTCGTGAGTTAATTATGGTGTGGAAATTAATTTTTATTTTGCTGCAATTTCCAATTAATTTGTGGAAATTAATTCAGGTTCCGAGTGTTTGGTCTCTCTTCGATTGGTATTCTTGATGGGAAATTAATGATTCTACTCCGTTTTCTAGAATTTACAAACACCAATCAACGTAAGCTCGTACGGAGTACGTAGTTTCTACATCGATCTCCTTTCTTTATTAGGGGCAGAATACTTCAGCAAACAGCACAAGGATTTCTCAGTCTATCAGAAGAAAAATCACACAGCAAAAATATTCTTTTAAGCATGTAATTATTGGAAATATATAGTCATTAAATTTTTTCAGATTGAAAAATAAATTCCAATAAATTTTTGGGGCCAAATGTGCCTCCATAAAAATTAATGTTAACCAAATTAGGCCCACAATTTTCTCCCTCACATTTAGCCTTGTTGGCCAAAAAAAAAAAAAAAAAAAAAAAAATTACTAAACTCTATTAGTCAATCTAAAAATTAACTGTCCATTATATTATCACTTTCTATAGTTACGAGCCTTAAAAATTGTATTCTCCAATTCACTCTAACTTTTTTTTTTTGAATGGTAAAAAAAGATTCCACTAATTGAGCACTTCAACCCCTAAATCCAATCCACTCTAACTACTTAATTCCTAGTCTAGTACAAGCTAGTCTTTTAACAAAAACAATATAATACCAATATCAATCATTTTTTAAGAAACTTCAAGGGTGAACCCCTAAATCCATCCATCGTTAATTTAGCGTGCGTTTCAAATAAAAAATGCAGTGGGAAGACGGCGAATTGATTTCATTTGTAAATTAAACCTCGTACAAATACAAAATTTGTGAGATAAAAATCTAAAATAAAAGTCGAACAACTTGCTAGGTATCAAGATTTCATAATATACGCATATAGAATCCGATTCCAAACATCTGGTACTCCGGGAAGACACCAGTGCACACAATCTGTATTTATATCATGGTCTTTATGCAATTGTTCTAAACTTAAATTTATGGCCCTATAAATAGATGGATGTGCATCTTTCCTGTATCCTGATAATTGAGTGATATTAAGATATTCTACTAGTAGTCCTCTTTGTTCAAGCTTTTCTAAGATGAATTCAGTTGTCTCCATTATCGGGCTCACAGAAGTCGGCCAATATGTCTCATCGAAAATCGGATGAGTTTGATTGTAACAGTGGTGTAATCTCTTTTTTGTGTCTCTACAAAAAGATCATCGGTTCATTAAATTAATAAACTATTATATAAGCAAGATGTAATATAAAAAAATAGAAATATTAATTCAAAGGTACAAAATATGTACCCGAAATGAAAAGGTGAAGGGCTCATGAAGAAAATTTTGGTTTTACTTCGATTGATATTCATTTCTAACCATTCAGACCAAGTGTTCAAAACAATTTCATACTGACGGATGCCCATTCCCACTTCTTTGTACATTGCATCAGGACTCCCAAATGATCCCCACCTAATCATATAATCATAAACAAACTAACTAAATGTAATACTGTAAAATTTATTTTGATATTGTTGTGAATAATATTAATACTTACATGATTGTCAGATTTTTGGGACTCATCCACCATATAAAAGCATCAAATAAAATAATATCTGCATCGATCCAGTGCCTTCCATGTTTTTCTATTGAATAGATTCCTACCGTACGTGGCCCAAATCCGTGATTAACGATATCATCTTTGTTAGAATCTACAAAAAATGGTGCCCATTGGAACATAATTGTCGTATTGTATTCCTACATTAATTTTACCAAAAGAACTTCTTAGAAATATTGCAAACTTCTTTAAAAAAAAAAAAAAAGAAATATTGCAAACTTGTTTAGAAAAACGAAATATTGCAAACTAAATATGATCACTAAAATAAAACACGATACGCTAAAAATGAAGATCTTACCACGGAGTGAAAATAGTAAGAGTTTTCCCTCGTTTCTAGTGTTTTGTTTGTTGATGGTGGAAGATACGAATCAATTAGGCAAAGCATCGACCTCCATTGATTTCTCATCAAGGAATCCCCTACAAATACAAGTTTTTTTCCCCTTGTTTTCTCCAAAAATGCTGTCCCATGGAACCTATATATTTTTTAATTTAATTAATGTTAAAAGAAAATTAACTAATGAACAGAAATTATGTTTAATTGAGAGATTAACCTTGGAAGGTCACAATGATGAGGTTGCCATCTCCAGTTCTGATAATTTAAGTCTTCTCTTCTATTTTTTTCACAAGCATGTTCTTCCTCCATGAATGAACACTGGTCCTCCTTGTAAGGCGGGTCTGATACGTCGTCGTAAACCCATTTGCCTGAAAACAAGTTGCATCCTGAAATTGGACCACTTTTGCTACCAATTTGCTCTTCTTTGAGATGAATTGGATTTTGTAGGTTAACATTGACGTTGGCATTGTAGTGCGACACTAGAAGTAGAGTACCGATGGAGACCAATATTGCTATGAGGAAAAAGCTTGCAAGATGTTCCATTTTAATTCCTTTTCCCTAGCTAGCTTTCACATGTGTATATATGAAGGTGAATCTCTATTCTCTATTACAAAACGTGGCCTCTATATATATATATATATATATATATATATATGTGATATTTGTTTATTTAATTTGCAAAAAATACTGACATTAGAGGACTCATATGAACCTTAATAATGTTTTTTTATACAAGTAATTTGTGCTCAGTTTGACTCTTCTAAGAGACCCACAATATATTACACTCCCCCATCCCATACGTATTTGCACACATATCTTATTTGTCCGTCCTACAATTTTTTGCACACCTATAAATAAAAATACTTTTTATTTTCAATACCCTCACAATACACATTTATTCACATCAATGACATTACTTTTTCAATTTAATTAACTAACTCATTACTTTATATACACATAGTTTATCAATTATATCTTCATGTATATATGATCAACTCTCAAAAAATACATTTTCTTAACATTCGTTCCCAGTCAACTATTCAAAAAATATATTTTCTTAACATTCGTTCCCAGTGAACTGTACAAACCCGCGGTGGGATTGAGGGAGTATATCCAAACCGACAACGTTAATAGTGCATGTGTTATGTGTATATCCAAACCGACACGGTGCAGTAAGTTATGAAATAAATTATTAAATATAAACTTGAATTAAAAGATTTGAACTGATACTTGTAGGAGATAATGTTAAGATCTTTTATGGGCGTGTCCCTATGTTTCTTTTTAATTATCCTATGTGATTTATGAGTTATGACACGTGAAATTGATGATAGATAAGATGAAATATTATAGAATATTACGTTATTTGGTAAACAGAGTTTTATTTGCGGTTTAGAAACTATTATGAGTACAAGTTTTTGTCGAAAAAAAAGAAAGAAATTATTATACAAGTTAAATATATGGACAAGTTAAGCATGTTATTATATATTTTTCTTTTATAATAAAACCTTACTGCGGTTTACAAATTGTTTTACAACGAGTGGAGATTGAAAAGGATAATAATTAAATGAAGGATTAATGGTATGGAATTCAAAATTTTCACATTTTTATGTTATTTTATTTTATTCAGAACTAATTTTCCTGACTGTTTCTGCTTACGTGATAATAATACCGTTTGAGGGGTATTTTTGCCTCAGCATTACATAAGTAAATTGCGACAATAATAGGGGTATTTGTCAGGAAAAAAAAAATTGAAATGTTCATTGAGATTTAAATGAAATTTACGAATATTTGTACATTGAGATTTGTAAATCTGGTATTTTCGGTGATGAAAAACTATCTTGCATGCCATTTTGTGATTCATGTGTGTTAGGAAAGCAGCATAAAGTGAAATTCCCTATTAACCCCTACCCCAATACTTCTTCTTGCACTGATATACTTGAATAGTTGTATGCTGATGTTTGGGGTCCTGCTAGTGTGCCCACTCATGGTGAAAATGTGTATTTTCTATCTGTCATTGATGATTTCTCTAGAAAAATTTGGGTTTTCTTAATGAGAAACAAATCTGATGCGTTTGAAAAGTTTAAGAACTGAAAAATTCTTATTGAAAATCAAACTGGGAAAAGGATTAAAAGTCTTAGGACTGATAATGGTTTAGAATTTTGCAACAATTTGATGGATAATTTGTGTGCTAATTCTAGGATAAAAAAAGACATAAATTTGTTCCTTACACGCCTCAACAGAATGAGATTGCTGAAAGGATGAACATAACCTTAATGGATAGAGTTAGGTGCATGTTAGCTGCCTCCGGGCTTTCCAAAATTTTTTGGGGTGAGGCTGTTTTTACTGCTGCCTATCTTATTAATAGGTCTCCTTCTGTGCCTTTGAAAGGTAAATATCCTGAAAATATTTTCTATGGTAAAAACATTGATTATTCCAACTTGCGAATGTTTGGTTGTGCTGCGTTTGTGCATCAAACGATTGATAAACTTGAACCTAGGTCTAGAAAATGTGTTAGGTTATCTTGATGGTGTGAAAGGTTATAGACTTTGGTGTAAAGATGAGCCTGATTTAAAGTTGTTATCAGTAGAGATGTTGTGTTTAATGAATCTGAATTTCTGTGTTTACGTGCTTTTTTGCCTTTACCTGAAAGTGAGACTGCTCCTAGTGAGGTGGAGAGTTTGCCTTGTTTATCCGAATCTGATAATGTGCAAAATGAAGTTGAAAACACTGAATTGATTGCTGAAAACACTGAATTAATTGCTGAAAGCACTGCTTTACCTACTGAAAATACTGCTTTACCTGCTGAAAATATTGATTTGCCTGCTGAAAATTCTGATTTGCCTGTTGAATATGTTGAAAATGTGCATGAGAATGTTGATTTGACTGATTATCAGCTTGCTAGGGATAGACCTAGGAGAAACATTAGGTTTTCTACTAAATTGGATGATTTTCACATTGATATGCATGCTTTCAGTGCATTTGAGTCTTGTAACAATGAGCCTAGATTGTATAATGAAGTTTTGAAGTCTAAAAATTCAGTTGAGTGGTTAAATGCTATGAAAGAAGAAATGAATTCTTTGCATGTTAACAAAACTTAGAATCTTGTGCCTAAACCTATGCATTGCTCTGTTGTGGATTGTAAGTGGTTATTCAAGATTAAGGAAGAAACTGAATGTGTTAGATTTAAAGCTAGATTAGTGGCCAAAGGTTTTACTCAAAAGGAGGGGATAAATTACACTGAAATCTTTGTTCCTGTTGTCAAATTTACTATTGTGCGCATAATGCTTGCTCTTGTTGCCCATTTTGATTGGTAGTTGAAGCTAACGGATGTGAAAATAACATTCTTGCATGGTGATTTGGATAAAAAGATTTACATGAGACAACCTGATGGTTTTGTTAATTCTAAACATCCTGAGCATGTGTGTCTTCTTCGTAAATCTTTGTATGGATTGAAACAGTAACCAAGACAGTGGAATAAGAAATTTGATGAATGCATGATGTCTTTGAAGCTGAAAAGAAGTTCTTTTGATCATTGCCTTTATTTTAAAGAAAAACGCATCTGTGCCTTTCTTCTTGCTCTTATATGTGGATGACATGCTACTTGTTAGTCCTTGTATTAAAACTGTTGAGCATGTTCAAAAGTGCCTTTGTTATAAATTTTGTTAGATCAAGAATGTTTTGATGAGTTAAAAGATCAACTCAGATGAGCAGATGACTATGAAGAACAGCGGAGACTGAGTTCTCGCACTAAGCTGATCAGACTAGGCCAAGGACTGATCAAGTCAGCTGAAGACTAGGAGTTACAAGTCATCTGGAGACAAGCTCAAATCTAGTCGTCTGTAGGAGACAATTATGAAGAGCTCAGACGAGATCAAGACAAGCTGAGTAGAATAAGAAAGACAAGTCTTCACCAAGTCAGCTACAGATGAGTAGGTTAAAATCAGCTGAGGAGCAAGCAGTTTTCAAGAATAAATTTGTTGAGCAGTTTCCAGTTTGTTAAAACTAATTAACAAACTAACTGTCTTTTCAGACTTATAAATAGGTCTAGGCACTTCATTAAAAATATATATAGAACTCACGAGTTATCAATACAACAATATATTCTCTCAAATCACAAGTTTTCAAAAAACACAAAATAATTTTCAAGGATTTCTTCATAGATTTTTCTAAGTGTTTATAGAACACTTCCTTATACATCTTCAAATACACTTCTATTATTTTAGAGTTAGATTTCACAGAATCATTTAGGAGTTTGAAGATTTGAAGATCTTTGTAAGTTGTAAGCTGTACGATTGAAAGTGAGTAAGTAAGTTAATAGAAGAGACCCTTCTTCAAAGTTTGAAGAAGAAGAGTGGATGTAGGAATGTTATAATCCGAACCACTATAAATCTGTTGTTCTTTATTGCTTTCATTTACTTACTTGTTTATTTCAATTTCTAGTTTGTCAATTGAAGATTAATTTCAGAATCAAAGTTAAAACCAAAATATCAGTTTGTTTTTTATCTTAATAAAGTTGAGATTAAATTGAATTTCCGCTGTGTCACTTTGGTGCTTTGAATAAATCTTGGAAGATTTGTAAAAATCTGAAAAATCTATTCAACCCCCCCTTCTAGATTTTTTCTAGAAGGCTGATACAAGTTTTATCCGATCTGCTCAACTAATCGGGACCAACAAGTGGTATCAGAGCAGTGTTAAGCTGTTCTGATATTGATTTTAGGTCTTGACTAAGATTCTGAAATATTCTTGATTTTCTTCATCTTTTTTATTGTTACTAACTGTGCTACTAACAAGATTGTGGAGTGTTTTGTTTTCCTATCTCATCATGTCTTCAGGCAAGAGCAAGAAATCCAGGAATCTACCTGAATTTTCAATTGAAGAGTATGACTATTGGAAATTCAGGATGGAAAATCATCTCAAGGCTATCCATGATAGGATGGAGGTGGTTCTTGAAGAAGGACCTATTAAATTTTATCATGGAGGCACTAGCAATGGCACTGAATCAGCTGAATCCAGAGTCAGACAAGAGAAACAGAGCTCAGAACTGACAAGTGATGAGAGAAAAATCCACAACCTAGATCAGGTAGCCAGGACTGAAATCATTGAAACTCTGAGTAAAGACTGGATTGAAAAGGTCAAAAGATGCAAATCAGCTAAGGAGATATGGCAGACACTTGCAAATGTTTGTGAAGGATCTGACCAAGTAAAAGAGAATAAGCTGCAGTCTGTATTACATGCCTTTGATACCTTCAAGATGAAGGAAAATGAAACAGTGGATCAGCTAGATGTGAGATTGACAAATCTTCTCAACAAAGCAGCTGGTCTGGGAAAGAGCTATACAGAAAAGGAGATTAATAATAAGATATTGAGATCTTTAACCAAGAGATGGAGAGAAAAGTTCAATATCCTTAAAGCAACTCAAAATTTATCTTCTATTACTCATCATACCTTATTTTCTCATCTTAAAGCTTTAGAATATGACGTTCAGATAGAAGATGAGGAAGATGAGATGGAGTCAAACACCTCAACCAACCAAGATAGCAGCTGAGGTTGGTCAGCGGGAGGTTCCTTCCTCCCCAACCAAGGAAGTTGTTCTTCCTCCAATACCTGAGTCAGGTACAAGCTTATCTTCGTCTCCTTCTTTGTCACCTGCACCTGGAAATGAAGAAGTGCCCCAGGCTGGCATTTCTGAGCCTCAAACTCAGCTTAAAATCCCAGTTGTCCAAACAGGCAATGAAGGGGTATCCCAGGCTGGTACCTCAGAGCCTCTCCAACAGCCTACAACCCCAACAGTCCAAATACAAACCCCACTCACAGAACCTGAACACATCTCACCTCAACCACCAACACCCCTCTTACAAACCTCATCTCCAATTACCACCCCCACCATACAAACTCGATCATCACCTCCACCTTCAACTGAACAAATTCCTCTCCCAACAGTCCAAACCTCACCTATTCCCATTATATCCTATTCCTCTCTTCCAGCCATCCAAACACAGCCTATCCCTCTCCCACCTACTCAGAAAGAATCTACCCCCTCTTCGTCTGATTCCTCATCTGAGGAAGACGACAGTGAGCTAAGCCCAGCCTCCGCCATCTCCTCAATCCTCACGCTTGTAGAGAAGAAGATAAATTCTGCCTTCAGAAGAAAAATGAAGAGGAGGACAAGGAGGATAGTTGAAGCAGTAACTGACACAATGCTAGCCAGCATGAGAGAAGTAGAGGTAACTTTATCTGATAAAATCATAACTGTCACTAACTCTGTGCTGGCTGACAAAGTGAAAGCTATGGAGGATGAGCTGAGGGCCTTGAAAGAAGAGGTGAAAGGGTACAACCAAATGGTGGTAAATGAATTGGCTGTAGATCAATCAGACTTCAGAGTCAAGTGCAATAATCTGGATGCAAAACTGACAGACTTGGCTGCTGAAGTTAAAAAGGGGGAAAAAGCTGAACAAGAAAAGAGACAAGCCCTCACAGTTGTGGTCGAGGAGACCAGAAAAGAAGTAGGCACTAAGGCCAACACAGCTGATCTGAAGGCAGCTAAGGAAGACTTGAGACTCAAGTCTGATGAGCTAGCTGCTCTCTAGTTGAGGGTAAGTCAACTAGAGGAGGCGCTGAAGGAAGATGAGGAGAAAAGGAGAAAGGAGGAGGAGGAGAGAACAGAGAAACTCTTGGCTCAGCTCAAAGAATCTGAATCTGAAGGAGCCAAGGGGAAAGGCAAGGAAGTAGCAGCCAGTGAGCCGAGATCAGCTGACATTCTTACCAGAGCTGCTGCTAAAGGAAAAGGAAAGAGAGAGGCCGATTATTCCAATCTCTCAGAAGAACAGATTAAGAGAATAAAGAGAGAGATGGAATTCTACGGCAAGAAGGAAAAGAAGAGACAGAAAAAGAAGAAGGACGCCAATGTCTTCTGGAGCACTGATGAGCGGAAATGGCTAAGAAAAGACCAAGGCAGTGGAAAATTCAGACCTTTCCACCCAACGTCTGCTCCTCCTAAGCTGGCTTGTGGAAAATATGTTGCTGAATACAAAGACAAGAATCTGGAAGGCATGTGGATATACTTCTTGTATATTCTTAAAGGCCCCGGAGCAACTCAACAAGATCCAGACTTGGCTTGGCATGAGTGGATTGAAAAGGTGGATGTGGAGTTCTATCATCGGCTGCTGGAAGAAGCAGATGTGGAGTTCAACGTCAACCTGATTTCTCCAGCTTTCGAATATGCCATCCCTGCAAAGAAGCCTGATGGTACCCTGGACCTAGACTGGGTTCAGGGAATTATAAAGAAGGCAGAGGCTGAGTCTGGACTTACACAAGAAGAAGACCTCAAGCAACTAAGGAGGAGGGTATTCAATTGGCTAATGATCCCAGATGAAGATCAATGGGGAGTCTGATAGAAACAGGACTTTTACTCTTCCTTATTTTTCTTTTCTATTAATCTCCATTTGTAATCTTTGTAAAGCTGATGTGAATATACTATGCTTTATCTGATTTACCTTGTTTTTTTTATCTTTAATTTTTTAAAAAAAATCTTTAAATTTTCTAAGTGTTAATTGTTTGAAAAAATCTTCATCTCAGAATTAAATTTTTCTAAGTTTTAATCATCTGAAAATCTTATCATCTCAGACTTAAAATTTTTCTTAAAATTTCTTGTAAGTCTAAAAATTTTTCTAAGTCCTAAGACTTAAATTTTTTTTTTAAGTCTAAACATTGTGAAAAAAAAATCTAAAAGACTTTAAAATTTTTTTTTCTCTTGTGAATTAAGTGCTTTAATTTGAGTGAATCTGTTTAAAGTGAAAATGTGCTCTGATATACATATCTAATAATCTTGATTAACTCTAAACTAACTTCAGCTGTGAGTGTGTCTCTTTCTTGTAGGTTTTAACTTCATCAAAAAGGGGGAAATTGTTAGATCAAGAATGTTTTGATGAGTTAAAAGATCAACTCAGATGAGCAGATGACTATGAAGAACAGCGGAGACTGAATTCTAGTACTAAGCTGATCAGACTAGGTCAAGGACTCGATCAAGTCACCAAGACTAGGAGTTACAAGTCAT